>QEPC01014178.1:264693-301677 GCA_003113815.1 Sphenodon punctatus
GGGGGGGTTAGGTGGGTTTTTAGATGTTTGAATTTTCTGTGTTTTAAATTGTTGTTATTTCTATGCTGTAAGCATCTCATAGTTAGTCTCATTGTCCTGGTCAGGGGATTGATAATATAGTTCCATTGCTATACACTTTTCCATTATGCATGGAATTTCTACTCGGATTCTAGGGTACAGTTCGGTTCCTGTAAATTTTTTAATCCTATTTGATTCAATGAGGTTTCCAACATACAGCAGCACCACACTAGCAGCTGCTTTATCTACTCTGTCATTTTGATATATTTTGTACCCTGGTATTAAAGTGTCTCGCTGGTTATTTTCATTCCAACAGGTCTCCAAGATTCCTATTATGTTTATATCTTCATTTAGTGCCAAACACTAATTTTCCCATCTTACTTTTTAGACTTCCAGCGTTTGTACACAGACACTTACACATATTCCTTTTCTTCTTATTCTGCTCATTGCAAGTGATTGTTATAAGTGACTCTTTCAGAAGGAACTACTATAAAGTGGGTACAGAATTGACGGGGAAAAAAATCCTTCTCAAAGAGACAACAGGTCAACTTCGAATTGGGAAGGAGTGTCAACTGAGGTTCCACAGAGCACAGTCATGGGTCTGGACTTGTTCAATATCTTCATTAATGAAGATGACCTTGCTAAAAATTGGGAGTTCTGAGCTGAAAACAATAGAATGAAATTCAACAATGACAAAATGTAGAATATTGCATGAAGAAAAAAACAAAACAAGATAATTTGCTAGGCAGCAACACTGTCGAGAGGGATATGGGAGTTACAGTGGATCATAAACCGAATATCAACAATATGATGATGTTCGGGGGGGGGGGGGGGGCAGCCAATGCCATTTTGTGTTGCATTAAAAGCAACGTCATACTCAAGACTCAGGGAGTTACAGTACCATTATATTCTGCATTGGTCAGAACTCTCTGATGGGTTCTTACTTTTTGTGTACAAACACTATATGCAGCTACAAGAGGAACTGTCAATCCAAATGGTTGTATACCTACCCCATATGAAGCTGCATTATGTAAAGGAATTAATCCACCTTTGTCTTGAGCATTAACATCAGCACCATGCTCTAGAAGGTATTCAGCTACTTCTAGATTATTGTAGCCAGCTATAAAAGAAAGAAAATTCAGAAGCAAATAGAGCAAATAGAAAGATCTGGATGGTGAAAAATTAAATTATTTCCCCTCACACTTTCTTTACAATTTTTTTTTTTTAAAGTAGCTGGCACAATACCTGAAGTCAATGATGTTTAAGCAGTTGGCATGATAACCCAATAATCTGAGTCTTGTTAACTCAAGACAATTCCACTTTACAGTGTTAGCTTCTTGTAATAATCTCTGGGGTTAATAAGTAAGTTATGTAACTGGTGGAGACAACAGCTTGCGAGCTCTGGTGAATTACTTACCTGCAAGATGAAGCGGCGTTGAATTACGGCCCTGAGTGTCTCGACAATTGATATTTTCTGGAGTACACAGTTTCTGCACTCTTGCCAAGCAGCCCTTTTTGGCAGCATCCAGCAGAGCAGCATCTCCCCGCAGCAAGTCCTGTATATCAGTGTCTCCTTCTTTCACCAGGTCCAGAGGAGTGTTACCGTCACGGTTCTTTTTTGTTGGATCTGCTCCATGCTACAAATAACGACAATTCTACAGTTTAGTGTCACAAAGAGAATGGATGCTGCTTGCAAATGTTTACAATACAGTTTGTAAAAAGAAAGCAAGCTATGTATTTGTCCACATGCTAGCTCACACACTGTACTCTGTGACACAGGGCCAGGGTGCTTTTAAAACTGAACAAAATTTTGGCAATCCCATATCATAAAATAATAGTATTAGTGGATATATAAAGTCTGGGTCAAATGAATGCAAGTTCAAATTGTTGCTCTACAATAATTCCTTACAGTTCTTAAGGCCCTTAGATGATATGGAAACTGCAAAGTATACTACCTAATACACACAAGTGTGCCTGGAATGGCTCAAGGGTTGCAGCGACACCACTGCAAATTCAATTGCATGGAGGCATGCACACCCTATGTTTTCTGAATGTAGTCTTTCACCACTGCAATGATAGTGAAGACAGATGTTACTGATATTGTAAACATAACCACACTACTGCAGTCCAGAGTTGCAACTAGTGGATGGGACAGTCACCTCAAGCGCTAGCCAGATAGGGAGCAAACCCAGCTTGATAGTTCCAGTTACAGATACCTGAGGCACTTGCCAGGTAATGGGGACCACCAAGCAAACTTGTGTTGTCCCATGCTACTTGTTTGGGGTTGGGTCTCTACTGCTGCTGGCTAAGCTGAAGTTCCCAACCCCAATCTTGCCCTGCTTAGGACAGGGTTTTCCCATCTTATGTGCATGAATTACAAGTTCTGACTCTGATACAGCCTACCAAAGGCTCCTGCAGCTTCTTTGCTGAACTCTTTGCACAATTTGCAACTTTCCCTGTACATCTGATGGGACTGCTTTCTTGTTTCACGTAGCTGCAGTTTCTTCTATATGTATCTGCTCTGATTTATCAAGATGTTATACTTCAGTGTTAAGGCTCCACCAATTCCATTTTATTTTACAAACTACTAGTTGCATACACTGAAAAATGCTGACTTAAACACAGTCCACATTTAAAGTATTTTTGATGTAGAAACTCTTCAAACTAAGGATTATCTCTCTCTCAAAAGCCTCCTTCTTGGGGCTTGTCGGCACAATTTTGCCACAAGCAGAATTTCTGCTTCTCGTAATCATCTCTGGGGTTAAGTAAGTAAGTTATGTAACTGGTGGAGACAACAGTTTGTGAGCTCTGGTGAACTACTTACCTGAAAGATGAAGCTGCGTTGAACTGCAGCCCCAAGTGTCTCGACAATTGATTTTTTTGCCACAAGCAAAATTTCTGCTTGTGGCAAAATTATGCAGACAAGCCCCAAGAAGCAGGACTGTTTGGAAATTGAATTTATTTTACTGATGCAAACCCATAATACAGAAGCCAGTGTATTAGTATAAATACTCTTCTACTGTAGTGAATTAATAGATTGATTGAAGCACTAACCAAGAGAATATTGTACACATCTGTAACTACTGAAAGGATGCTCTGAGTTTCCTATATGCTTTATTTGCTTGCTTTTTGCTCCATAGTAACTTTTAGTTTAGGAATATTGAAAATGCATATTAGGAGGAAAACAGGCTAGCAGGAAGAGAGAGAAATATGCTGACAGGGATATATTCTTGTAAGAACAATACTAGAAAGAACCGTGCCCAGAACACGGCTGTACATAAACAAGAGAGAAGGTTACAGGAAC
Organism: Sphenodon punctatus; assembly: GCA_003113815.1. Taxonomy (NCBI): domain Eukaryota; kingdom Metazoa; phylum Chordata; class Lepidosauria; order Sphenodontia; family Sphenodontidae; genus Sphenodon; species Sphenodon punctatus. The sequence goes on from QEPC01014178.1 coordinate 268,016, forward strand.
AGATAAGAACTAAGCAATGCAATGAGAAGAGATGGCCTAGTCACACAGTGAGACGCCTCAGAGAAAAAGGAGCATGGGCAGCCATGGCCAAGGATCAGGCCTCCCATCTGGAGGGAGCGGTAGGCAGGATCTAACTGGTCAGGACATCCCATAGTGACGATGACTAAGCAGAAAGTACCCCAAATCTGAACAGCCAATGGGAAAAACTTTCTAGGCTTAGCACTGACAACCCCGCACTCTGGATAATCATAAGGCAGTCACTGGATAAAAAGGTCAGCCCTAGAAAGGAAAGGTGACTTGCATGCCACCCTCTGACCAGTTACTTAGGTGAGTGCCAGTTGATCGATGCTTGGCCCTTTCCAACGCTCTCAAAGGATGTGAAAAGCCAAGACTCCAGCAGCTAGGTTCCTAGATAGACCTCGATTGGGCCCCTGCCCTGCCTCTCCTCTCGAGACCAGACCTGAGACCTCCGACGCGTAAGAACTCATGTATGTACTTACGTGTGTGTGCTTGCTGCTAGAGTAGGTGAAGGCTATTACTAGATGCAAGTGTACTGGTGCTATATTCCCAGTTTTCTCTATATTGATATAGTAATAAACATGTGTCTATTTAAGGGGCTTGTGGTCTGTTTCATGGTGCCTCTGCCCAGATCCCGGAATTGGGAACTGCCTACTAGGGGTTTAAGTCCTGCTCCTAGTCAGGAAACACAGAGAACGGTTCCAATTCATAACACTACCAGGAAGGCTAGGTCCTGAATCAGTAAAACTGCAGCCACGCTAGAATCTGAAATGATTATATTGTAGTAGTTAATTTAGTTCTATTAGTACAGAAGTGTATATAAACAAGCCTGGGACCTCTACTAGAAAACTGTGGGATTATATATACTCTCAAAGCACTGGCAATGGAATGGTTGGAGGGAGGGCTATGTAGTGATGCTGAACAATGGAACAAGTTTAGTGCTGACAGTCTGGGAGGCAGCACAGCTGAAAGCATTATTATAAGAATAAAGCAACTAACAGGAGGGGGGCAGAGATTGGCTTTAATGCACCTCTCTCTTCGGAACATGGTGCCTGAGGGAAACATTTTTACAGGTCTGTGTTCTTTACCACTCTCAGCTTGATCCACTCCAGCTGCGGAAAGAGGAGGGAGAGAGTACAGAACCCCTTCCTGAAGGAAAAAGTTATCTGCGCCCATTCAGTCTGAAGGCAGAACTCAAACTGGAAACCTTAGGGAGGGGACTTCGTCTGGTCTGCCTACAAAGTCTCATCATTTGAGATCTGCCTTCTCATTGGCTGGAGCAGAACAATACCCAAATTAGGAGTGCCAAGCAAGGAACTGAAGGGAGAAACAAATGATGCGAATTAAAACCTATTGAGTTATTTCACTGCAAACTTATCTGTAGGCAAACTAGATTATGAAGCAGCTGCAGTCAAACTTTTCTATAACAAACCCTGCTTATAACGAACCTCCTACTTTTATAAACAACAATAACAACGTCTAACAAGGGAGGTGGGCAAATGGAGCTTGGGAGCCATATGTGGCTTTCAGGCACCTGTACTGCAGCTCTCACCAGAAGTGGCTGTCTGGTGCTTGTCTATGTGGCTCCATCAGGAATAAGAGAAGACAAGCCACCATTTCTACTGCTGAAGACTCCTGGGGGACATGGGAGCAGGGACAGTGTGCCCTGAGCCACTATTGCTGCTGCCTGAAATTGCCAGCTTGCCTGGGACCTGGAGCCCTGACATGAGGGGACGGAGGCAGGGAAGCCACACTGCCCCATCCCTAGGATTGGAGGAAGCCAATAGTTCAATGTAAAGCATCTTGTGGATCTTGACAATATAAAAAATGTTGGTCCAGTATGCAGCTCTTGGGGACTTTGTCCACACCTGGCCTAAAACCATTTCTTATCAACGGTCTATTTTCAAACCCTATTATAGTGAACCCCCTGATATAGTGATTTCCCCCACTAACCCCCTCAGTGTTATACTAGGTATTTTATAACCTAAACTGCTTAAGTGCCTTTGAGCTCATTTCAGCGATTAGTTTTCTATGATCTATCTATTCAGAAACTATTTTTTGTCAAGGGTTCTTCAAGTCTAAGTGTATCTGCTGCTCAACTGCCAGGGCTGTTCGGTGTTAAAACAAAAATCACACTTGTGAGTTTGACATTGTTAGATGATCCCAATTAGCTCAAGGTGACTTCTGTAACCAGAAGTTACTCTAATGACCATCACCATACCCAGCCATGGCTCTTCTGTAAACAAGATTTCATAATTTTTACCATAGTGTATTTTAAATCGTAATAGTTATTCCCATACAAAATTTTTCACATAAGGTGAAAATGCCATTAAAAATGTTAACATGGCTAAAGGCATGTAATGTTTGGGCAAGCAGACACTCATGAAAAAGGTAAAACAAAATCCAGTAATCTAAAATTTGTCTGAAGGGTGTAAACACCAAAGGAAGAGAAAAAGGCTCAGAAACTTGCCTGTTCTTCAGAGACATGCAAGACATGGCCTGTGAGCATCTGAGAGAGAAAATGAGGCCTAACACTTCTTACATTTTTGAAGCCCACCTTTTTGAACCCACTAGAAGATTAGCGAAGCCATTGGGAAATTCCCATAAAAATCTAGAAGTTATCAGAGCACACTAAGAAAACAAAGAGCACTTCGTCAACTAACTAAATAATGACAAGCTCCACTTTATCCAGATAAACTCTCAAGCAGCATCTGACAGCAGTTCTTGTGCATCTGCAGCACAGTGTAGTCCGAAGGAAACAAGGAGCGTGGAGCCCTGCCCTTCCGTATAACCTCCCTTTGAGCAGGAAAGCATTCACAGAAGAAAAAATGAGGGGCAAGAGCACTCCAGGCAGACACCATTCATCACATTTCTCTGAAGTGAGGCTACATGCAGCACCATCTTCCACAGTTGTTAAGAGGTCACTTGAAGGGAAAAAAACCCAAATTTAAAATCATAATTTTAAGTGACATACTTTTAAAAGGAGCTTGCAGATTTCATATTTTCCTTTTGCTGCTGCTTCATGTAGAGGAGTAAACTTCCACAGGTCTGCCACATTGACAGAAGCACCATGCCTCACTAATAGCTCTGCCACTTCATAGTGTCCATACGAACAGGCATTATGTAGGGGTACCAGGCCACTAATCAAAAGAAAGAACATTTGAATAGTTAGAGGAAGTTAAACTATGAATTCAAAAGCAAGTTTCCAAGGTCCAGAAGAGGGGTGGGGAACCTCAGGGGTCAATGTGGCCCACAGATATTTTTTATTTAGCCCCCACCCAGTTCCTGGATCGGGACTATGGATCCAGTTACTGCCCCCAAGCACTGAAAGAATGAGCTCAAGGGAAAGGAAAATAGATGACCACACACACAAGGATAAATAGATCCATGGCACTGATCCATGATCTGGACCTTTCTCTTCCTATGTATACCCCTTATGTCCCCCCCCCCCAATTTCTATGTGGCCCTCAGAGCTTGGACTAATTTTCAAAGTGGTCCCTGGGAGGGAAAAGGTTAAAACACAAAAGAGTTATTCACATTTTTCAGTATTTCCAGTTCTTTCTACATTGTGTGTCTGCTTTTTAAAGTCTTATATGAACATCTCTTTCAGATGTTTGGAAACCAAAACCTACACATCCTGAAAATAATTTTCTTAAATGTTATCAGCTGTTACTAGTGATAGTAGTGATAGCTAGTTACTAGTGATAGCCCCTGAGGTTCCCTTGAGGAAATCTCCTCTGCTCTCCTCCTCCAACCCTTCCCACTTGTCCCCTTGACAACATCCCCTCCTGACCTCCAATGTTTCCACTGTTGCCCCTTCCCTCCTGCACATCATCCTCTCCCTCTCTACCGGCTCCTTCCCATTCGCCTTCAAGCACGCCACTGTCTCTACTATCCTCAAAAACTCCACTCTTGACCCCTCTGACCCTTCTAGCTACCGTCCTGGCTCACTCCTTCCTTTTGCTTCCAAGCTTCTTGAACGTGTTGTCTACTCCCGTTGCCTCGACTTCCTCTCCACCAACTTCTCCCTTGACCCCTTCCAATCTGGCTTTTGCCCCCCTTCACTCTACTGAAACTGCTCTCGCTAAGATCACCAATGATCTTCTTGTGGCTAAATCTAATTGCCTCTATTCCATTCTTGTCCTTCTTGACCTCTCTGCTACCTTCGATATGCTTGACCACTCACTCTTGGTGGACTCACTTCACTCCCTTGGCTTCCGTGGCTCCATCCTCAACTGGTTCTCCTCCTTCTGATCGCTCCTTCAATGTGTCTCTTGCCAACTCCACCTCCTCCCTTCCCCTCTCACTTGGTGTTCTCCAAGGCTCTGTCCTTGGCCCTCTCCTCTTCTCTATCTATACCCTGTCCCTAGGCAAACTCATTACCTCTCATGGCTTCCAATATCACCTCTACTGTGATGACACTCAACTCTCTCGCTCCATCTGTTCAAGCTTGCCTCACCAGCTCTCTCTCTGATATCTCTACCTGGATGTCTCAACGTCAACTCAAACTCACATGGCTAAAACTGAACTCCATATCTCCCCCCCCACCCCATCCTTCCTCTCCCGCCTCTCTGTCGATCCTCATTGATGGGGTCACCATCCTTCCCGTCCCCCAAGCCCGTAGCTTAGGCTTCATCTTTGACTCACCCCTTTCTTTTAAACCCTACATCGACTCTGTAGCCAAATCCTGTCGCTTCTCTCTCCATAACATTGCTAAGATTTGCCCTTTTCTCTCTGTCTCCTCTGCCAAAACCCTTGCTCATGCCCTGGTCATCTCTCACCTTGATTACTGTAACCACCTTCTCACTGGCCTCCCCTGCTCTCACCAAAACTCTGCTGCCAGGGTCATCCACCCTGCCCGTCGCTTCGACCACGTACAGCCCCTCCTCTCGCTTCCTCTCTTCACTGGCTCTCCCTTCCTGAACTAACCCTGCACAAGCTCCTAGTCTTCACCTATAAAGCCCTTCACAACCTTGCTCCCCCCTACCTCTCTGTGCTAATTTCCCTCCATACTGCAGTCAGTACACTCCGCTCCTCCTCTGTTCCCTTTCTCGCCCTCCCACGCCTCCCCTGCTCCCCTAACCGCTTTCTTCCCTTTTCCCTAGCTGCCCCCCACACCTGAAACTCCCTCTCTGCCCACATCCGCCTTGCCCTCTCCCTTCGTACCTTAAAATCCCTCCTCAAGATCCACCTCTTCCACTCTGCCCTCCCTGACTTCTCGCTCCCCTCACCTAACTCCTGCTGATACTTACCGTCCAGTGCAATCTGTTACCTGAGATCTGCGTACTCATATCCTCACCACATGAACCAACCAGCCATCATTCTTGATGTAACCAAGCCAAGCACGTGCGCACCTGGGACCTCGCATTCTCATGAATGTTACACTGCTTGTCTCTCCCTCTGTTCCCCTTCCTTCGTATCTCCTCCACCCCATCTCTCAGATTGTAAGCTCTAGGGCAGGGACCATGCCTATTCAATTACTTTGTAAAGCACCAGGTACACTGCTGGTGCTATATAAATGCTTGCTGCTAATTATAATAATAATAATAAAAAATGCGATAGACAAGCAACATTGCTACTACTATTAACACCACCAGCGATAACCATATGTTGCAGGATGCCACAAAAAGCACCACCATACTATTGTTTAGACTGAGAAAATACAAGATGCTTTTTTTAATTTTTATTTTTTTTAAAGGTTGAACATTTTACTTAGGAGACTAACACCGGTCTGATCCAAGATATAAGGACAGGAGGCAAAACCTGTGCATATTACACTGCATCCTCCCCCTCAATGTTTTTAGCTTATTTGTCACAATGATCACAGAAATTGGCAGCCTTATCCTAGAACTCCTGTTGACAAATACTTTTGAGTAGTTCTGAAGCTTATATCAAGCCTTCAAAAGCTATCCATCTGTATGAAGCCATCAAGGAAGAAGAGAGATATGGATAGAGATATGTAGGAGGAAAACTCATCTCTGGTAACTGTAAGGAACAGTACCCCCTTATCCAGATTTCTCCTTATTTCAGACAAGGCCTGTGTCTCCACAACTCTCAAACAATGTATTACTATGACAGTAGAACTTTACTTATCAGACACCGCTTAATCTGGATGAAACCCCATTTTCCTTAAAATGTCTGGACAAGAAGGTTTCTACTGTATTTAAAAAAAAATAACAGCGTTACCAGAAAACTATACACCATTCAGCTGCCCATTAAGTCTTCTCCAAAGGGAATGTAAGGAGCAACAGTTAACAGGAGAAAAAGAGGCAATGGTTACAGAACACAGGAGCAAATTAATTGGTAAAACAAGAAGAAATGCAAAATCACTAAGCGTAACTAAGAATTCAAGTTACCCTTTGTCTTTGGCATGCACATCAGCTCCGTGGTGCAGCAGATACTCTACTACCGATACACGATTATAACCTGCAGCAAAGTGCAGTGGTGTTGAATGTCGTCCTTCCAAGTCTCTGCAGTTCACATTCTGAGGGCTGCAAAGTTGCTGTTAAGCCAAAAATGGAAACGTAAGTCTACTAAAGAACATGGTAATAGATTGCTTATATTTTCAATTATCTCTCCCACCCCTTAATTAATTTTTTTATATGAGAATACAGTTTAATAGTAGGCCATTTCATGAACCTGAACATGAATTTTTCATTTTTCTTGGCTTCAGCATGAAGACTTCCCTTTCTGCCTGCCCTGTCTTAAGGCAGATTTTGAATTTGGTTTATTCATTTAAATGACAAAGTACACCTCTCTAAAGCAACAAATTTCCTGGCTTTCTAGAGTTGCAGCTTTGTGCTGAGCCGAAGCAGAATCAAGAGATGAGTAAGACATGAGAAAACAAAGGCCCAGAGAGGATTAAAACCTTATGATGAGGGTTTGACATCAAAAGCTTTCATGTTGTATCTCCATCTGCTGGTTAGGAAGAGCTATAATCTGAAGTCTGGACATGTAGAGAAAAATCAGACACACATCGTATTCAAACCCCAATTATGGGACATGCTACCTGTCAACTCCGAGTCTTGCGAGAAATTAATTAGGTAATGGGAATCATGCACAGGTACAATGTCCTATGAATATGAACAGTTCCAAATAAAGAATCCATGAATGCATTTGGCAATACACCAGATACTGCTGTTAATGTATATAGAATGTATCTTCTTTTAGTATATAGAATGCAAAGCAGCAAACAGAGGGGAAAACATGGTGTATCTGATCATGTTACTGAGCATGTGCATAAAATGATTCCCAACTACCAGTAACTGGAGTTATGAGAAGCCCTCTAAGTTCACATCTACATATGGTGGTGCTGTGTGCAACTGGATTTAGAAGAACCTTCTAGACAGCATTGTTCACTGGAGTACTCTTCCCCCACCCACCCTGTTTCTTCACACTTGAGTTCACATTCCAAATAAGGGCATAAAAAGAAGCCAGGGCACTATCTTCTTCTGTTCCTTTTAACCCCCATCTCAATGTCTCCTGGTTTTCATTAAGGACCCGAAGACAGAGATGGGGGTGAATTGGCTGTGTGCACACTCCGTCACTGCCAAGTAACCTTCACTTCTTTGAGTTGACTTGGTATATTCACACAGGTGCAAGACTACCTCCTGGGCTGTGGGACTAACAAAGATTTCATTTATAAATGAGTACTACTCTCCCAAGCTTCACATCTGGCCTGATGTCAGGGATAAACAACAGTGTTTTGTAATGATATGTTCATTAGGTCAAATAGCGAACATACAGATTTCAGCTACTATTATGTGCCTAAGTAATGCAAGAGATGACAGTTGGCCTTGGTTTCCAGTCAATTTCATGAAGGATGAAGAGTCCATTCACTAACAAACAGCACTTCTCAATAGATAACCTAAGTCCACATAGGGAGCCTTTGGGTGGCATTTCCCCTTATGACCCTTTCCATGAGTAAGTTCTGGTCTCTTCTAAGCTTCCTAGGTTTTATCTTCATATGCCAGTGATTGCTTTGAGTTCTGGCAGGATGATATGGATCTTCTGCTCACTAGAATTACTGGTGTCAATGACACATGCTTTAGCAGTGTGCTCCTCACCAACGAAAGGACACTTGTGGCAACTGTCACCAAGCAACAGGAGGACCAAATTGTACTTCTGAGCACATGGCTTGGATCTGTTCCAATATAGGAGGAGAGGATTTGATGTGGCATCTTGAGTTTCAAGCCCAGAGTCAACACTGAGACAATATGGTCCAAATAGGTTTGCGTGTCCTTCTGTCTTCAGGATTCAAGAAGAGGTCACTTCCCAAAACAAGTGCCAAGAGTGAGATCTGCCACTGACAACTGAACCCAACAGGTTTAAAGTCACTATGTTATAGGGATGTGCTATGAGGCCCCTAAAAAGGAGCTGAAGATAAGCTTCAATACCTGCTTTAAAGTATTGGTAATTGATCTAATTATTAATGAACTTATAATTTATTTATTATTTATTTATTTATTGGATATTTATCCCACCCCTCCTGAAACAGTTCAGGGTGGCTTACAGTCAAAACAAAATGCAAATATAAAATCCATCTATAAAATACATTTAACACACTTAAAAAATTCCAACCATTATTCCAACCCGTATTTTACACAGTATTTTAACTGTGTAAAATACTATGTAACCACTATTTAGAAGAGCAATGTTGGATATTACAAAGACCAAGGAGAAAATCTTTAATGAAACACCCAAAGCAGTTGTTCCTGCATCTGATGTACAGTGCAGTAGAAGGAACCAAGGCATCTAGGTGCCCTTGCCTCCTTTATACCCTTGCTGTGAGCATGCAAGAAGAGGGAAGAGGCAGGAGTACTGTAACTGACACTGTTCGCTAGAAGGTCTCAACTAGTGTGGCTTTACATGGCACCCATCCCATGTTTATGAACAAACAGATCACTTAAGCTCTTGACTTGTATATGTGCACCAGTGCCCAAACATTGTGGCAATGGTTTAATTCTACTAGTATGATGAAGCATAACACCTACATCCCAAATGTAAGAGAGTTCTCTTACAAGATATGGGATGTACAAGTGTTGTGTTTCATAACATCAGTCTCTCTCATGTTAACTCGCCTCCCATATTGGGGATACTGCATCTACCATCCTCCTGGCAGAAAAGGTATGAACAAAAAGACAATATTGCAGGATGATAAATAATGGATGTTGTTCGCACAAACCTACCTTCACAGTTTCCAAGTCTCCTGCCTTGGAGGCCTCCAACAGTCGATAATCCACATCTGATGTACGTACAGGTGTATTTTCTGTGTAGAAGAATAGAAACCTTTTTTTTTTTTTTTTAAAAGGTTTTATGAAATTTAAGTGAAATTGACACTGACCTAAGTGCAACCTTAGATGCCCTTAAGTCCCTTCTTAAGATTCTATGAATATTTCCAAAGCTAACAAAAAACACATTTGCTTTCCACATTTTCATTAAGATGCTTTTTCCTCATAAGATGGGCAGGCCTTTACATTTCTGTAGGGGACCAGATATTACCTATAATTTTGAGGTAATTACATCATTATTAGTAACTCATATTTAGTGTTCAGCATTTTCAAAATGCTACGAAAACAGATTTAGTCACGCATCATACCTGTGATGATCAGTGAAAATTTGTGTCCAATGTACACAAAGAATCAAAAGTTGAAAGGTAGCTCTACTGGTAAAGAATGACTGTGTAAAATGACATCAAGTTTTTACAAAAGCAGTTGCACCAAAATCCTACTGAAGTGAAAGGGAATGAGCTCTCTCATAAGATCTGGCACACGTATAGAATCTGAGCTGATTTTAGAGACTGAAAGAGGTTTGTTGGCTTGCTTTAAACTGCTTTGCGCTCCTCATTAGTGCTCCAAACAAAGCAACAGGTAAGTGTGCTGGATTCCAAGAGTGGAGGCAGGCAATAATTGCTCCAAGATGCATTCTGATTGGCCAGCTCAAATCTCTTGATGATTAACAATTGTGAGAATGAATAGTTTAGTACCCTCTGGCCACTCTAGCTTTTCATCTTCACTCAATAAATTAAGCACTCTCCAGCGTGCTCTGTCTTTACAACAGAAATATAGTGGCAAGTGGCTTCTCTACCACAAACTGCTACTAGAAAGGACACAGAGGCTTATGAGGAGGGGAAAGGTAGCCAAATATTTTCAGCAAGCTTAGGAAAATGAAGCTATACTTAAAGCTTAACTCTGACTAAGCTTTGACCTTTTCATACATTAACTTGGGAAATCTGTGGTTTTTCACTTTACCATGTTCCTCCTTACAAGTAGTATCTTGGTCTCAACAAATCTATACCTCCAACAAAGGCAAAGGCAAGGTAAGGAACACAGAAATAATCACTAATTAAACTAAAATGAAGTTAAAAATGTCTCTGTACTAGTATTTGCTTATGGATCTACCTTAAATGTTTGAAAGGTTAAACGGAGAGTAGTAATGAAGCTTACTCTTTAACAGAAGATAGACGAACAGCATTTAAAATTAATCTTTCTGATCAATTTTATGAGCTTTCATTTCCTTTGTTTACGCATTTGTGTGCAATGAATATAACGGAAGTCCTCATACAAATTTCAGAAAATCTTACCTCCTGACTATGAGGTCACCAGAAAGTTATTTTCATGGTTGTGACCTCATAGCTATGAAAAAACAATGCTTCAAAAGTGTGAAAAAAAGCCAAGGAAACTGTTAATATTTTAACCAATAAATTTCAGTATGGGAATAAGTGAGCGAAACTCAATCAAGTTTAGCTTTTGAAGTTTTTAAGGCAAAAATAAAAAATGCAGGAATGGTTTTATACTAAAAACCACAAAATATTGGTGTTCCTGTTCTGTCCTGGTAATGTACAACAGGACAAGCTGACAACTACCAAGACAAATATTGTTGGTTTGAGTCTTTGTGGGAGGAGGGTTTCTTTGGATGCCTTCTGTTAAATACCACCAATATTATGCCCATAATTGACTTTCTGTGGCTACTTGGGGGTGTGGAGGAGGGGATAGTATTTTCAAAATGTGTGCTTTTAAATACAAATGACAGTTTTATTTAATCACATTACTCTATCAGATACTAGTGGCTACTATATGTTTGCTAAATACATAAGATATTGTTACTAGGAAAACATATCTTAAGTTTAATTAGAAGTCTAAATCTCAATTTCAAATTCAGCCACAAGACATTTGCTCATGCTTAAGTGAGGAAGCCTGCTACATAGATAATTCCTGCCTTAAAATCATACACACAGGCAGACAGATGGAAAATGGAAATTAGTGAGCAGTTTCTAAAATCATAAATTCTATACCAAATATAAAAGTCACATCCAGCAAGCTTTTAAAGCTCAAAATATATTGGATAAATCAAGACGTGTGAAATGAAAATGGAATAGTTTTTGTAATTGTTTTTCTGCTTATGCCTTATACTTCAAAGGCAGCAAAAACAAAAAAACACTTTAATGTTTCCAAAGGAACTTCAAATTACTTTGTTCTGTTTAAATTTAATCAAGTACTTTAAATTACTTTGATCAATATATTCAAGCATTTTCTCCCAGTTGGACAATTTTACTATACAAGGCAGAAATGGTTTGTATTTTTAAAAGCATAACACCAATTTATCAATTCTGGAGTCTTAAGAAAATAAACTTCCAAATACATACACAACCAACCTCTACAATTAGGTGTTAACTATACCAAACCCATATAGTCTAGGCCCTAAAGGAGAGATCTACAGCCAAGAAATGTGTACTTAATTCTTAAACAAATGAATTTTCTCAGAAAAATATTGATTCAGCTATGGTTGTTTACTTCTTCCAGAACTACCACTCAGTTTTTGATCTTTTTCTCCTCAGTCTGAAAGGGAACCTGTAGATCATCTTTAAAAGACAGGCCTGGGAACTAACGTTCATAACAGAAAGCCACAGAAAGTCACGCCCAGTGGAGCTCTTCTGGGTGATGAGGGGCTGGGCAGTCCGGCCTCCCTCTGCCTGGAGGGGAGATATTCCAGACCTGCTGTGAGGAGTTTGTCACCTACTTTGCAGAGAAGATCGCTCGGATTCAGCGTGATTTCGGAGCCGGGATTGATGCAGAGGAAGGAGAGGATGGGGTTATGGATGCTCCGTCTGGTCCATCTTTGTGGGATCAGTTTCAGGAAGTGACGCTGGCTGATGCTGTGGGTGTCCTGGGGTCTGTTAGGGCCACCTTTTGCAAATTAGATCCATGTCTGTCCTGGTTGGTGAAAACCTCTAGGGAGACCCTGGGGCCGGTGCTGGCGGGGGTGATCAATGCCTCCCTTTGGGAGGGTAGGGTGCCGGACTGCCTCAAGGAAGCAGTGGTGCAGCCCGTTAAAGAAACCATCTTTGGACGTTGATGCACTGGCTAGTTACCGGCCTGTCTCTAAACTTCCCTTTTTAGGGAAGGTTATTGACCGGGTTGTGGCCCAGCAGTTCTGGGGTCACCTGGATGGCATCAGTTTTCTAGATCCTTTTCAACCAGGGTTTCACTCAGGGTACGGCACCGAGACTGCGTTGGTGGCCTTGGTGGACGACCTGCGTCGAGAAATGGATTCAGGGTGTTCAACACTACTTGTCCTGTTAGATCTCTCAGCTGCTTTTGATACAGTGAACCATGGGTTATTTCTGAGATGACTGTGGTCCCTGGGGTGTGTGGATGGGACGATCCTTGGATGGTTCCGCTTGTTCCTTTCAGGAAGGAGCCAGCGGGTGGTGTTAGGGCTGAAACATCTAGCCCCCGGGACCTCTCTTGCGGCATACCCCAAGGTTCTATTTTGTCTCCATTATTATTTAACAGCTATATGCAACCCTTGGGGGAGGTTGTGAGGCGGTCTGGTGTGCGTTGCTGACACCAAGCTATACCTCTCGTTTTTAACTGACCCAGGCCCTGCAGTCTCGGTGCTTTCCCGGCGCCCGGAGGCAGTGGCTGACTGGATGCAGTGGAGCAGACTGAGGCTGAATCCCGATAAGACGGAGTTGATGTTGGTGGGTCGGGCAGCTGGGGTGATGGCTGCCCTTGTTGAGCGGGTCCACCCCCTGCTGGTTCCCCGGGTCCAGAGCTTGGGAGTTCTGTTGGACCCCAGTCTTCGGCTGGATTGCCAGGTAGAGGCGGTGGCGAAGGGAGCCTTTCGCCAGCTACATCTTGTGCAGAGGCTCTGGCCATATGTTTCGGACTCCGACCTGGCCACCCTCATCCATGCATTCATCACCTTGAAGCTGGATTACTGCAACACACTCTACATGGGGCTGCCCCTGGTGACAGTTCGGAAGCTGTAACTGGTGCAGAATGCGGCGGCCCATCTTTTGACAGGGACGGGCTATAGGGAGCATGAAACACCAGTGCTCCAAGATCTGCACTGGTTGCCTATAGCGTTCTGAGCCCAATTCAAGGACTCCTCGGGTCCTGGGGCAATCCTTGTGGTCTGCCGGGGGTGCCTTCTTGGAGGTCCCCTGGGAATGGAGAGGGCGTTCTTGGTGGTCGCACTGCAGCTGTGGAACTCTCTCCTGGAGGAAGCTTGACTAGTCCCGAGTCTGCTGGCCTTTCGCCGGGCCTGTAAGACCTGGTTGTTCGTCCAGGCCTTCAGGGAAGGGAGTGGGTAGTGGTGGGGGAGACAGGTAGTGGGCAGGGTGCTTGGGTTAGGAAGGGCTTGGGTAGGGGTTATTTTAATCTGGCAGTTTTAGGTTGTTTTAATTGTACTTTAGTTATGTGTTTTAAAATGTTGTTAGCCGCCCCGAGATGCTCGTAGCAGGAGGCGGCATATAAATTTTAACAACAACAACAACTAAATATATGTATGGGCTTCATAAGCCATGTTACAGAAACACATAACAGTCATCCTGCAGTTAACTCCTGCTGTGTTCCCTATACTGTATTTAAATGTTCTGATATGCTAACTACTTTCCTCTTCAACACATCTTTCCTACAGCTGCCCTTCCTTGTGTTTGTTACTATGCATAAATCCTAGCATGCATTTATTCTGTTTCTCATACAACTATTAGTTTCCCCCTCATTGCATTTAAATGTTTGAAATGCTAGTGACTTTTTTTTCCTAACAGCTGCCCCAATTGTTTTTTCTTTCTTTATATTTATGATATTTGTATTTAGTCCAATATAAGATATATCATTGGAATTACTTGTCTCCAACTCAAGACACATAGGTAAGACGGACAACAAATATATCTGTACAGCTCCCAGGGGGGCCACCATGGACATGCAGGCAACCTCCAAGCACTCCCGCCACCATGAAGGACCCTGCAAACAACTTGCACGGATAGTAGTTTCCCCCTCCCTACTGCCCAACACCACCACCACCGCAAACCCTGCCCAACTGTTCACCCTCCGCAGCCACAGACACCATGGAAACATGGAAGCTACAGCAGCCAATAACCCCTTCCTGCCCAGGAGCCAGTGCAGTCACTGGTGGTCCCAGACAACAATGGAGGCCCACACTGGGAAGGAGACATGCAGGAAGCTGCTGTTCTACATGGCATTGGCTCTTGTCTCGTGCATTGTGAGGAATGGGACTCAGGAGGTGGCTGGCTGTGGACCTGTCTGCTGGTATGGGCGTCCTGGTTCATACAGGCAGGGGATTCGTGGGCACCTGTCTGGCTTGCCCAATGAGTGGTCGCTGCATGGCTCAGAGAAGCACGCATCCCCACACACACCAACTTCAAACGAGCAGTCAGATGCATGGTAGCGTTTTGCTTAAAAACACCCTATGAAAGTAATCTAGTCAATAGCAAGCTGCATATAAATGCTTGTGTGGAAAGGAACTGAAATTGGAGGGGGGGGGGGAAGAGGACGGGGGGAGAAACGATTAACAGTACAACTAGAAAAAACAGTAACACACAAAAAAGTTCTGGTTAAGTCATGATTATAGCTGAACAGGAAAGGGAGAATGTGATGTTAAGAAGTGCAGTCTATTTCTACCCACCACTTAGTATTTGCTGCACTGCTTCATTTCCCATCTGTGCTGCTGTGAAGCCTTGTAAGGAGATGATGGAGGGATCAGAGCCATAACTCAGCAGAAGGCGACATGTTTGCAAGTGACCTGCCAAAGCAGCCCTGTGCAAAGCTGTTTGACCAAGTGTGTCCAGTGCATTCATCTGAAAGACAAAAATCATTCAGTAATATAGAAGTACTTTCATAACTGCGAGCCTCCACACCTCCTCCAACATCGTTAGCATGAAAGCAGTCTGTAAAACTTCACAGCACACAATTTCATTATCAATCCTGCTGTACTGCAACATTAAACACAGTGTAACAGAAGATTAATTAAGATCCTCCTTAAAAGTAACCAATTCTTTCAGGCTGCATTTATTTTTTAAATTTCATTTGAATCAGGCTGTTTATGGAAATTGCTATCAAGGTAAAATCAGATTACCAAAAAACACAAATTTGCTGGGGGGAAAATCAAGCATTTTAAACAGTCACTAACAGACAAATGAACAATAATGTAATCAAAAGAGGACAGCAGGTTAGGGCAGCGTAAGTTAAAGACTTGTTCAGACTCTTTTGAAAGAAAACGGACTTTTTACCCACCTACGAGAAGAAATAACTCTGTATTAGTCAATAAACAATTGAAAAACCCATCTGAACTGGAGATTTCTTCAGAGGAGAAACACAAAAGTCAGAATGTACGTACGGTTATCAAATTTAATCCATTTTTCTTACTATTTTTTAACCCTCAGACGGATTTTGGTGTCAATGAGGCCCGAAAGGGGTACAAAAAACCCCAAACAAACTTTTTTTTAGCAAACCTGTACCACTTCTACTCCATGTATTCCTCAACAGCAATGGGGTCAGGTCAATTTTCCTGTGGTGGTTCTTCCTCTCCCCCCAGTTGTAGTTTTAAAAAGATTTTTTTCACTAATACAGTATTGGGGGTAAATTTGACCACAATTGTAATTAACGGGAAAGTGAAAGTACTACATGCCTAAGGTACTTGGATGTGTGTGTGTGTGATATATTTATTTTATTTATTTTTATACCCCGCAAGCTCCTGCTGACAGCAGCTCAGGGTGGCTAACGAACTACAAGTTAAATATCATAAAATACCATCAAGGATCCACATGGTGGGACATAAAAGAACACAAAAAACACTTCCCTTCCTAACCCTCAACCTCCCACCCCTTCCCCACCTCCTTCACCAAATGTCTGGCGGAACAGCCAGGTCTTACATTGACGTTGAAAGGAGGAGAGGTCAGGGGCCACCTGGGCCTCCGCTGGAAGGGAGTTCCACAGCCTTGGTGCAGTCACCAAGAATGCCCTCTCCATAGTTGCCACCGAGATACTCGGCGGACTTCGAGAAAAGCACTCCTGGAAGAACATAGGGGTCATTCCAGAGCCTGGGGAGTGAGGCGGTCCCATAGGTAGCAATGGCCCCAGCATCTCCTGACGGGCCTTAACTATCAGGACGGGCACGGGTCCAGTTCGTATGGGGTGGCTCTGACTGCCCCAAGATCAGCAAGCAACATCCACTGAAACTGATCTCACCAAACTGGACAAGATGGGGCTTCCATGACCTCAGTTCCCTCATTGCCATAAACGCAGCATCACCTCAAACCTACTGTAAAAACAGTTTTTCTTGTAAAAAATAAAATACAAAAATACTTAAGCCAGAACCTGTTCTTTCCACTAAGTGTTCAATCACTATAAGGGCATTGGGGTCAATTACACCCCAGGGTGAAAAATTCACTTACCATATGCCTTTTTGTTTTATGTTTACACAGCAGTTAACATCCCCATAGTGTGACCCTTCAATACTGTTTTTGTCAACATACACATGTGCAGTTTTGTGTTGAAAAAATGCACCACTTAGGTATACAAGGTCATTTCCACTCCTCCATTTTTTCTATGCTCTCAGGCTCTTGATTCTGTCAAACTGTTTGCAATTACCCTTAACAATCTTTAAAGTGTTGCATGTATGCAGCAGTTATCACTTTGCAGTTTCTGTACATGTTATGTTCCAAAAATGGGGCATCAATTCAACCACTAGTACCATAACTGTGGGATGTTACCGTTAACATTTGGGTACTACTGACCCCAAATACCATTTGTGTTAGTATTGTTTCTGTACTGCAAACAATAACTCTTAATAAAATTTAACTTGTTTATGTTAAACTGGAGTAATTTTCAAATCACGTTGGGGTTCCCTCCCCCTGCAATTGTGGCTTAATTGGGGTCTAATTTACAAGATTAATACAGTGCATTTTTCAATCATCTAAGAGTTAAAATTCTTTTACTGAAGTAAAAATCAAAGCCTACAGTAAAATATGTACAACTTTTTATAAGTAAGCAGGTAATGAAGCATATCATCATCTCTGCTTCCTTACCCTGAAGCTCGGTCTTTTAATGCATGAGGGTAGGAACTGGGATCCAGATCTGGGAAGCGATAAAGTAAGAGCTAGCCACAGGCCACATTCAGCTCCCCAGCCTGATGTTCCCCATCCCCAAATTAAACAATTAAATTACAGTAGAAGAAATAAGATAGCGTTTTTGGCTAAGAACTGACTACAGTGCAGCCTGATAGAAAGAAAGAAAAGTAGTCTGTCACACACACACACACACACACACGAGTTGATCTCAACTTAAGAGATCGAAACAAAGTACTTCAGGTGATATCTTTTATTGGATCAATTTGCAGAGAGAAGTTAACCCAATAAAAGATATCACCTTCACCTGAACTACTTCATCTCCATCTCTTTATTCAGGCTATGAGATATAGAAGACTTTCTTCCCACAATTGAAAGAGACAATGCACGAGACATACATGATAAACAGGGAGGAGGGGAGGGGGAATTTAATTGCGGGTCATGGCAGCTGCATGGCTACCAACAATTCCTGGACAGAAAATTCCTTTAAAATTATTAGAAAACCACCATAAAAACCAAATGTTGAACACCTAAAATAGTTTCCTCAGAAAGGGAACGTTCATTTTATTTATTTCTTTATTTAAGCAATTTATACCCCGCCCCCTTCTTCAAAAGCACTCACAAACATCTAAAAAGCGGCTAAAATACAAATAATATAAAATCACATAAACCATAAACACATTTATAAAATGTAAACAAGCAGAATATACACAAATAGTGGAGCAAGAAAACAACCAAAGCAACAAAACCCCTTTCCCTAACCTCGCAGAACCCCCCAACCTCACCCATCTCCCTCGCTAAACGGAACATTCAGGTCTTAACACATCCGTCGAGAAGAGGAGATGGCCGGAAGGGAATTCCAAAGCCTTGGTGCAGCCACCGAGAACACCCTCTCCATCATCGTCCCCCGAGAAACCCAGGGGACGTCTAAGAGGGCACTCCCTGATGACTGCAGGGGCTTATCCAGCGCCCGGGGATATGTGGGGCCTAGGCCATACAGGGCTTTATAGGCA
This sequence comes from Sphenodon punctatus, assembly GCA_003113815.1. Classification (NCBI taxonomy): domain Eukaryota; kingdom Metazoa; phylum Chordata; class Lepidosauria; order Sphenodontia; family Sphenodontidae; genus Sphenodon; species Sphenodon punctatus. Next base: position 286,418 of record QEPC01014178.1, read on the forward strand.
AGTATCAACACCCTGAATCAGGCCCAGAAAAAAATAGGTGGCCAGTGCAGAGCCAGAGCACTGGTGGTATGTGCTCCTGGTGCCCGGTCCCTGGAAGTAGTCGGGCCGCCGCATTCTGCACCAGCTGCAGCTTCCGAACCATCACCATAGGTAGCCCCACATAAAGTGTGTTGCAATAGTCAGCCCCCAATAGGGTGCAGGACTTATTAGATCGGTCCGCCCCCGGAGACTTATGGAACCGGATCGGTTCCGGAATGCTCTGGGGGAGTTTCCCCTGGACCTTGACACCCGCTTGGTCGATGATCTCGTAGCCTTCTGGAACACCTTGTTGGTCGAGACCATTGACAGAGTGGCTCCCAGGCGTCTGCTGCCCTCCCGAGTCTCCTGCAGGTCTCCTTGGCTTACTGAGGGCCTGCAGTGCTTGAAGAGGGAGAGCAGGCGGTTGGAGTGATGGTGGCGCCGGATTTGCAATTAGCATGATCGATCGCAGCACAAGAGCAGTTTAAAGGCCTATGCTGTGGCGGTGCAGGCAGCAAAGAAGCAGTTCTTTGCTGCCCTTACTGCATCTGCAAAGTCATGTCCAGCGGAGCTTTTCTGGGTGGTGAAAGGTTTGGTCAGTCCTGCCTGTCTCCGCCTGGACCTGAAGCAATCCAGTGACCGCTGTGGTGGGTTCATCAAATTCTTTGTAGATAAGATCACTTGCATCTGCCACAATTTCGGTTCTGCAGTTATTGCAGAGGATCACCTTGGGGCTATGGATGCCCCGTCCTGTCCTGTTTTGTAGGATTGGTTTCAGATGGTGGTGCCTGCCAATGTGGAGTCCTTGTTGGGATCAGTTCGTGCCACCACTTGTGAACAAGATCCTTGCCCATTCTGGCTAATGAAAGCCAGCCAAGAGATGCTACGGCCGTTGCTGGCTGGGATGGCTAGTGTCTTCCCTTCAGGAGGGCAGGGTGCCTGAATGTCTGAAGGAGGCTGATGCTCCTGCCAGTTATCGGTCGGTCTCTAACCTTCCCTTTTTAGGGAAGGTTATTGAATGGGCTGTGACATGGCAGCTCCAAGAACATCTGGACCGCACCAGTTTCCTTGACCCCGCTCAGTCCGGGTTTCGGCTTGGGTATGATACGGAGACTGCATTGGTGGCCTTGGTTGACGATCTCCATCTGGCGTTGGACCAGGGTCGTCAGACCTTACTGGTCCTGTTAGACCTTTCGGCTGCATTCAACACAGTCGATCATGAGGTGTTGGTGACTCGCCTGCGGGACCTTGCCGGGATTGGCGGAATGGTCTTGGACTGGTTTCATTCACTCCTGGCCGGGAGAACTCACCGGGTGGTCTTGGGGGAGTGTACGTCTTCCCCCCCGGGACCTCATGCGTGGAGTCCCGCAGGGTGCCATTCTGTCCCCCCTCTTGTTTAACATCTATATGAAGCCGTTAGGGGAGATCGTGAGAGTATGCTGATGACACTCAGCTCTACCTCTCCTTTTCCATCGACCCAGGCCATGCAGTCTCTTTATTTTCCCAGTGCCTGTCGGCTATGGGGGCTTGGATGAGGCTGAGCCATCTGCAGCTGAATCCTGACAAGACAGAGGTGATGTTGGTGGGTGAGGGCCTGGGAGTGGTTGAATCTCCTCTTTGGGGAGCGGGGGGGTTCACCCTCCCATGGTTCCGCAGGTACGGAGTCTGGGCGTGCTCCTCGATTCATGGCTCAGCATGGAATCTCAGGTTGTGGCCGTGGCTGGGAGTGCGTTTCGGCAGTTACATCTTGTCCGGTGGCTTTGGTCGTATCTCTCAGACTCTGACCTTGCCACTGTCATCCATGCCTTCATCACCTCGAGGCTGGATTACTGCAACGTGCTCTACGTGGGGCTGCCCGAGAAGCTGGTCTGGAGGCTGCAGCTGGTGCAGAATGCCGCGGCCCGTCTCCTTACTGGGGCGGGCTGCAGGGATCACATGACACCTGTGCTCCGGGCTCTGCACTAGCTGCCTGTAAAGCTAGGTTCAAGGTGCTGGTTTTGACCTTTAAAGCTCTTCACGGCCTGGGCCCTGCCTATCTGCAGGATCGCCTCACTTCCCATTTGCCCGTGCGACCCCTGAGATCGTCAGTGGGGGCCTTTTTGGAGGTTCCCTGGGCAAGATGGGTGGCCAATGATGGGAGATCTTTTTCGGTGGCTGCCCCTGTGCTGTGGAATTCACTCCCGGAGGAGGCTCGGTTGGCCCCCACCCTCCTGTTGTTTTGACATTCGTTTTGACATTGGGAAGGAGGGTGTGTTTTTATTACTTGTTTTAAAATTTGTAGATTTATTTTAAAATGTTTTATTTAATTTTTTTGTGTGCATGTTTGCCACCCCGAGCGACCTTTGGGCAGGAGGGATGGGATATAAGTTTTGAATAAATACATTAAAAAAAGTCTAGAGGTATTGGAAGCATGGACGATGGTGGCCAGGTCGGAGCTTGAGGCATATGGCCAAAGCCGCATCACCAGGCACAATTGGCGAAATGCGCTCTTTGTCACAGCCTCCACCTGGACATCAAGGCGGAGATAGGAGTCAAGGAGCACCCCCAAACGCTGAACCTGAGGGACCAATGAGGGACGCACTCCATCAATGATGAGTACCTTCACACACACACCATCCCTCCCCACCAGCATCACCTCCGTCTTGTCAGGATTCAGCTTCAGACGGCTCACCATCATCCAGTCCCTCACTGCCGCCAAACACGGAGTAAGCACAGAGACTGCCGGGTATGGGTCAGATGAAAACAAGGAGGTTGAGTTGGGTGTCATCAGCATATTTATTTATTTATTTATTTAGTCATATTTATATGCCACCCCCTCATGCCTACGGCATTTCGGGGCAGCTTCCATACAAGATAAAATACTTTAAAAACGACCAATTTAAAATTACAATAGTTCACACAATGTAAAACCCCCATCATCCCTCATTTAACCCCCCCCTCCCCACCCCCGAAGGCCTGGAGAACAGCCACGTCTTACAGGCCCGCCGAAAGGCCAACAGACTCGGGGCCAGGCGGGCTTCCTCCGGGAGGGAGTTCCATAACCGTGGCTCTGCCACCGAGAACACCTTCTCCATTGTGGCCCCTTGTCTTACGTGGGGGACCTCCAGGAAGGCGTTCATGGCGGACCGAAGTGGCCATCCTGAATTGCGGAAGGCGAGGCAGTCCCCGAGATATCCAGGGCCCAGACCGTATAGGGCTTTATAGATCAACATCAACACCTTGAATCTGGCTCGATACGTTATAGGCAGCCAGTGCAGAACACGGAGCACAGGTGTAGTGTGTTCTCGTCAACCTGTCCTTGTTAGGAGATGGGCTGCCGTGTTCTGCGCTAGTTGCAACCTCCGGGCCAGCGTCAAGGGAAGTCCCACGTAGAGCGTGTTACAGTAGTCCAGCCTTGCGGTGATGAAGGCATGGATCAGAGTGGCCAGGTCAGATCTGGAGATGTATGGGCGCAGCAGCCGCACCAGATACAGCTGGCGGAAAGCCGTCCTTGCCACCACCTCCACCTGCCAACCCAGGCGGAGGCCCGAGTCCAATAACATCCCCAGACTCCACACCTGTTGGGCCACAGTGGGGCGCACCCCCTCCACAAGGGGGGCCAGCACCTCCCCCGCTCTACCCACCACCATCACTTCCGTCTTATCAGGTTTGAGCCTCAGTCTGCTCTGCCATAACCATTTCGCAACGGCCTCCAAACACTGAGACAGCACAGAGACGGCAAGACCTGGGTCATTTGAAAAGGAGAGGTAGAGCTGGGTGTCATCAGCGTACTGGTGGCAACGCACACCAAGCCCTCTCACAATCTCCCCCAGAGGCTGCATATACACATTAAATAATAATGGAGACAAGATTGAACCTTGTGGAATGCCACAGTCCAGGGCCCGGGGGCTAGAAGTCTCTACCCCCAGGACAACCCGCTGGGTCCTTCCCAAAAGGAATGACTGGAACCATCCAAGGACAGTCCCATCCAGACCCCCCAGGTCACGCAACCGTTTCACCAGCAGCCCATGGTCCACTGTGTCAAACGCGGCCGAGAGATCTAGCAGGACCAGAAGTGTTGAACGTCCTGCATCCATCTCCCGGCGGCGATTGTCCACCAAGACCACCAACGCCGTTTTTGTACCATAGCCGGAGCAAAACCCTGATTGAAATGGGTCAAGGAAACTGATGCTATCAAGATGAGCCTGGAGCTGCCGAGCCACTGCTCGTTCAATAACCTTCCCTAAAAAGGTAAGTTTAGAGATGGGTTGTTAGCTGGCTAGTGCGTCCACATCCAAAGATGGCTTCTCCAGCAGGGGACGCACCACGGGCTCCTTGAGACCGGGGGGCAATCTCCCCTGCCAAAGGGACGCATTGATTACCCCCGCCAGCACCATCCCCAATGTCTCCCTGGAGGGTTTCACCAACCAGGATGGGCAAGGATCTAATTCACAACTAGTGACTCTTACAGACCTCAGGACATCTACTGCATTGGCTGGCGTCACTTCCTGAAACTCATCCCAGAAAGATGGACCAGACGGGACCTCCATCACCTCATGCTCTGTTTCTGTTGTTTCTAATCCAGTGTTGAAGTTGCTCTGGATCTAAGCGATCTTATCTGCAAAGTAGATTGCAAACTCCTCACAGCGGGCCGGGGACAAGTCCCCGTCCAGGCGGAAGGAGGCCGGATTGACCAGCCCCCGCACCACCCAGAACAGCTTGGCTGGATGCAACTTTGCAGATGCTATGAGGGTGGCAAAGAATTCAGTGTCATATTGATGACACTGAACTCCAAACCCTCTCACGATCTTGCTCAGCGATTCCATATACATGTTGAACAGGAATGTGGACAAAACAGAACCTTGCGGGACCCCACATGAGAGGTTCAAGGGGGACGAGGAACTGTCCCCCAGCACCACTCACTGAGAGCACATTCCCACAACCAGGATATAAGCGCTTTTTTCTTTCCCCCGCATATTATAATGATGTGGGAAGGACTCCATGTGCTTATTCAGGAGTGCTTCCGCTTGTTTTTTAACTGCATTTGGGGGCAGTCAAAAACTACCTTTACAAGGGCGCATTTGACATGCCCCGCATAAATCCTTGTCGGAATGGTAGCTAGTCAGTATCATGTCAGTTACCCAGCACCCTGGTTCCCCAAAGAGGAGCAGAGCCGGGAAGCAGGGTGCTGTGTAACTGACATGATACTGACTAGCCTAGTCAAGATCATGTCAGTTACACAGCACTGCACTTTCCCGGAGCCTGGAACCAGGGTGCTGTGGGATTTACGGGTATATAGTAAAGATGAGAATGTGGAAAGGCGCATTATTTAAACTGGCTTCTGAATGTGATCTGAGAAAAAAAAAAAAGATAGTGTGAATAGTGCATGGTTCTATTTATGTGCATTAGGATATTAGCAGCATTTACAGATACCCACATTTTCCTGTCTGTGAGAATGCACTCTGAGTTCTTCTGGCCAGGAAAGAGTGGAACTATTCAAGAACAGTCCCGCCCACCCCGGCTCGGTCCCGCAAGTGAGTCGCCAACAACTCTTGATCAATGGTATCAAACGCTGCTGACAGATCCCGATCCAAGTCATGGTGAAAGTCGTCGACCAATGCCACAAGCACAGTCTCAGTGCTGTAACCCAGGCAAAACTGCAAGGGATCTAAAAAACCAATGCGGTCCAAATGCTCCTGTAACTGCTGAGCCACCACCCATTCAATAACCTTCCCTTTTTAAAGAAGGTTAGAGACCGGTCAATAGCTGGTGAGGAAATCAACATCAAGTGATGGTTTTTTGAGCAGAGGCCATACCACCGCCTCTTTGAGGCAACTTGGCACTCTGCCCTCCCGAAGGGAAGCACTGATCACCCCCGCCAGCAATGGTCGTAATGTCTCCTGGCTGGCCTTAACCAGCCAGGATGGGCACGGATCTAGTTTGTAAAAGTTCACAATTTTAGATGCTAAGTGGTTTATGACCATCTCCCATGAGGTTGTAAGAAGAAAAAAATATATTTCTTTTTAAACCTAAAGATACTGACCGTCAAGATAAGATAAAATGAAGGCAAGGTCAAAGCTACTCTAAGAGTATCTCATTAACTCAAGAGAGGAAAAAGACTAGAAGATCCTTCTAATCAACTTCTACACTTCTGTTTTTCTTTTTAAAAAAAAACCACAACAGTCATTGTATCTGTAGCTCCAATTCCCACAATGCACATGAAGCCAATATACACTTGAAAAGGACCACTATCGAAGTTGACAGACCTAAAATTGAACCGCTGGATTGTTTTATGCTATAGTGGATATAGATCTTATCACGTTTCAAAAGAGATAATTTCTTCCACAACAGATTCTTGTGGCAGACAGATACACACACACACACATTAAAATACATGTTCACTTCCAAGGCATTCCAAACCAAACTGTGATTTAACCCTGTTCTACCCAACAGATTCAGGAGAACACACAAAATCTTTCCCTAAAAGGGGGGTTCGAATGATTGGGTCTTAGTAAGCAGGAGGATGTGAGCAAGCTATGTTCTACTGCCCCAGAGCTCACTCAGAAAAGGTATGCAGGCTGTCTTAGCTAAAAAATCACTCTTCACAAGCCTGCCTGTATTCCAAGACATCCATCACTTACTGATTTTATGCTCCAAAAAGAGGCACAAGCACGGAGGCAACATGATCTGCCCACTGGTTCAAAGCAACGTCAATTAGAGCATTCCCTTTTTTAAAATAAAGGAAAAAAACCACCACCACCACCACCACACATTTTCACAAATAAATCTAATTTCAGAAGCATAAAAGTAGTACATTCTAGAGCAGGGGTGTCCAGACCTATGGTGCACACAATCCACTAGACCCAGGCATCAGCATCAGGTGATCTACCAGGACTCCTCACCCTGAATCCAGCGCTCCAGGCTAGGACCTCTCCCTCCGGCAACTCAGCAACTCGTCTCATGGGCGGAGAGGGGAACTCCCCTTTAGGCAGCGACTTCCCTGCTGCACTGGAGAAGCTCTCTTAGCTTGTCTCCTTCTTGTAGACACTCTCCCTGATGCACCAGTCCCACTCTCCTCCCCAGAAGCAATCTCCGAGAAGCCCTTCCCACGCCATGGTCTACTGGAGCCCAGCTTGTGATCTACCAGTAGATCTCAATCTACTTCTTGACTGACCCTTTTCTAGAACCTTTGAAGGAAGCCTGTCGCTTTTCAAGTCTATCAGTTTTACTGTGTTCTTTCAAAATGAACACAAGGTTTTAAAATCTTAAGAAAATGTAAAAACTCCAAACTGTATCATACTATGTATGTGCTACAAAGCCAAAGTGTTCGTCCAAGCTACACCGATCAAATACATGAGATTGTCATTCACATGGACCTTTCTTCAGAGCAGTTCCAAATTAGATAGCTACAGCTCCAAATTGCATTACTGTTCTTTGAGAGAAACTCTCAGCCTACAAAATGACAGCGCTGACAGCTTTAATTATACAGAAATCAGTCTGGATCTGATTTTAGGATGAAAACATTCAAACCTGTATTCTAGCCACACACTTTAAAAAAGAATGCATATGCCAAAATAAACTGTCTTGAACAAACCTTTAAAGCAAACCTTTAAAGCCTGTTTTCGACTGTGGGGAAGAATTTTATATTTTATTTTTAAAGAAAATCATTCCTTTCCTCCATTACAAGAATGCCTGGCAGAGAAAATCAAAATGGATGTATACAAGCCAGCACTGAAAAAATTATTTTTACCACAGCACTGCTGCTGTCTCTCATAGCAGCAGCCACTGCTACAGCCATATTCTTATATACTGCCAGTCAACCATAGCAGCTCAAGAACTGGGATATGCTCAGGGAACATTTTGACAATGTACAATTTTATAATACTGGCCTTCTGCCAGTATTAAATTATGAGTGTTTGCAAAACACATAGAGCCCCACACACTCTACATGGGGTTACCTATGGGGATGGCTCGGAAGCTGCAGCTAGTGCAGAATGCGGCGGCCAGGCTCCTGGTGGGACTTGGCCACCGGGAGCACATTACACCGGTGCTCCGGTCTCTGCACTGGCTGCCAATAGTCTTCCGGGTCCGATTCAAAGTGTTGGTTTTAACCTAAAAAGCCCTATATGGTCTGGGCCCTGTTTATCTGTGAGACCGCCTCACCCCCCGGGTCCTGGTTTGGCCCCTACAGTTAGCTGGGGGCACACTGTTGGAGGTCCCCCAGGGGGCCACACAGAGCAAGGCGTTCTCGGTCACCGTGCCTATGGAACTCCCACCCGGTGGGGGTGCGTCTGGCCCCGGACCTTTCAGCCTTCCGTAAGAACTGCAAAACCTGGCTGTTCCGTCAGGCATTTCATGAGGAAGAGGGGTTTTTATGATTGATACTAGAATTGTTTTTATATTTTACAATGTTGTTAGCCACTCTGAGCCGCTGAGGCGAGGAGAGCGGGATATAAATGCTGTGAAATAAAAAAAATAATCCTCCTACTCTCTGGCAGAATAGCAACACAAAACGCAACACAACTTTGGTTGGCCCTACCGTATCTTAGCAGAAATATAATCTCTTTTAAACAGGCTTAAGAAAAACAAGTACAGCTAATGCTCAGAAAAGGCCAGACACAACCGGGGGGGGGNTGGCAGACATGACCTGGATCAGGCCCATCATGGCTGGCTGTCATTGGCCGCCATGGTTGCCTGTCATGATGGGGGGGCTGAGCACAGGGCGGGGCTAGTGGGCAGGGAAGGACAAAACAAAATGCACACTACACCACCTCAGTGGCCTGTCATGGACGACAGAAAAGGCACACACACACACACACACACACACACACACACACACACACACTTTTATTTTAACGAATAAACATTTCAGTTTGCCAACAGGATATGTTTATATATTCCTGCATAGTATCAAATTATCAACTTCGATGGCCAGTATCCTCTTATACCAGAGATTCCCTAACTGTGGTTCGGGACCTTAACTGGATTTGCACCATCTGCTGCTGTTGTGGTTGCAATGTGATTTTTGTGCCACCATAACAGCCCACTCAGGATCACACACAGTAACTGTATTAAATTCAGTTCAGAATTGCGCAGCATGTAATTTCACTCAGGGGTGGGAGGTTTGTCATCAGACACAAGCACTTAAGTTTCACACACTGTCAGTCAGAATAAAATACCCAGAAACAAATTCATGTTTTCAGGTTAATGGAATAAATAGTGCTGCGATTGACTGTTGCCTGCGTATGGAGGTTACCAAAAAGTTGGCCTAAAAGCCACTGGTTTCCACAGCTCAAGCAAGCTTCAAAACTGACTGATGAAGCCAGTGTAGTTTATTAGTGGTTCCCAACTTTTTGCTTGGGTGACCTCATTTTGAAACTAAATACGACATGATTCCATACCACAACAAAGACTAAGCATGTGCACGTTTAAATTCTCAGCTTCAGGGAGATATCCTTGTATCTCCCTATGTGCCATCTACAGTGTCCATCACCACATCAATTCTAGATAATAAGCCCCTGGGGGCAGGAACCTGTTTCTAATCACAACTGTTCACCACCTGGGACATTGCTGGCACTATATAAATCATAATCAGGGACAGAACCCCTCCAGAGATAGAAGGACCCCATTTGGGATCCCAACCTACAGTTTGTGAACCTCCATGACAATCCCTTGCCCGATACCAAGTGCATGTCCCCAAGAATGGGCTGCATCCCTGACACTGAAGCATTTTGTGCTGTTTCCGCCATTCAATGCAGTGACTGGCTGAAATAGCAGTGATGTCACAGAGGGGCCTGGAACAGAGTATATAAATGATGGATCAGGCTGCTGTCCAGGCCTTATTTTGCTTCGAGGAGCTGCAATAGCTCCAACCTGTCTGAAACCAAAAGCCACCAAAGCAACAAGTATACAGCTCGAGCTACCAGCTGGACATGCTAGAACTGTACCACCAAAAGCTCTCCGTGTGTGAATGAAGGGCTGCCCAGGGGGCTACTCAGACAGTTAAAAAACTTTTAGGGGCTGGCTAGGTAGTTAAGTTTCACATGCATTTTTTAAAAATGTGAACACTGCCAATAAATAACACTTCTTAAAATTTGTTCTGTGCGATATTCAGTATATTTGTATAGTCATGCTTGATGTCCCAAACTAGAAAAATGCCACAAACATTGTAAAATACGTTTCATGGGTATGTACCCAAAGAGTGCTCATAAATGGCTCCCTAACAATCTGGAGGAAGGTATCGCGTGGGGTGCCTCAGGGATCGGTCCTGGGCCCTGTACTGTTAAACATCATTATTAATTACTTGGATGAAGGAGTAGAGTAGGGATGTGCGAACACCAGGGGGTTCGGTGTTTAGCTCGTTTGTGGTTCAGCGCCCCTGAAACCATTCGGGTTCGGGCTGTTTGGTCTGAACATGTTCGGGGGAGCTGAACCCGTTTGGGTGGAGGACAGGGGGGGGGAACCTGGTTTTCCCTCCCCCCTCCAGGCTGCGTGGGTGGAAGGGGCGCCGGGGCGCACACCACACACACACCCCCGGCCCAGCCTGGTAAAAAAATTATTTTTTCTAAAAAAAACAAACTCCCACCCCAGTGATCGGTCTACTTGGTGGTGCTGGGGTTCCGGCCCTGGGTCCGGAGGTGCTCCGGAGCACTTCAGGTCTCTACTAGGCCTTCCGGGACACCTGACCTGGAAGGTCTAGTAGAGGCCTGAAGCGCTCTGGAGCACCGCTGAACCCAGAACCGCCGCCGCACCCGGGACCACGAGGTAGGTCGATTCCTGGGGTGGGGTTTTAAAAAAATAATAATAATAATTTAACCAGAATGGATGGGGGTTGGGGAGCCCCAGCACCCCTTCCTCCCGTGCAGCCTGGAGGGGGGAGGGAAAACCGGGTTCCCCCATCCCCACCCGAACGGGTTCGGAACCCGAACTTTGTTTGGCCGGTTTGGGCAGGGGGCAGTTTGGGGGGTTCGCGAACGGGTTGAACACCCTGAGTTCGGGCCGAACACCCGAGCTGTGTTCGCACATCCCTAGAATAGAGGGGATGCTTATCAAATTTACAGATGACACAAAACTGGGAGGGATAGCTAACACCTTAGAAGACAAACAAGATTCAAAATGATCTTGACAGGATGAAAAGCTGGGCCAAAACTAACAAAATGAAATTCAACAGAGATAAAAGTAAAGTTCTGCATTTAGGTAAGAAAAATCAAATGCACAAGTATAGGATGGGTGATACCTGGCTTGGCAGCAGTACATGTGAAAAGGATCTTGGGGTTGTAGTCCATCACAAGCTGAACATGAGTCAGCAGTGTGATGCAGCTGCTAATAAGGCTAATGCAATTTTAGGCTGCATTAACAGAAGGATAGCATTCAGGTCATGAGAAGTAATAGTTTCAGACCTCATCTGGAGCAGTGTGTCCAGTTCTGGGCACCACATTTTAAGAAGGACGTTGACAAATTGGAGCGGGTTTAGAGGAGAGCGACAAAGAGGGTCAGGAGTCTGGAAACCAAGTTCTATGAGGAAAGGGTGAAGGAGCTGGGTATGTTTAGCCTGGAGAAAAGAAGTCTAAGGGGAGATGTGATAGCCGTCTTCAAATATCTGAAGGGCTGTCACACAGAAGATGGAGCAGACTTGTTCTCAGTTGCTCTTGAGGGTAGGACTAGAACCAATGGGCTCAAATGACAAGAAAGCAGATTTTGGCTAAACATTCAGAAGAACTTCCTAATGGTAAGAGCTGTTTGACAGTGGATCAGACTGCCTACAGCGGTGGTGGACTCTCCTTCGCTGGAGGTTTTCAAACCGAGGCTGGACGGCCATCTGTCAGGGATGCTGTAGCTGTGGATTTCCTGCACTCTTAAGATTCTAATTTATTCAGCTCATGGTGAACTCCCAGAATGTGCATTTCCTAGCTGAAGAATTTAGGATTTTTTTGTGTAGCAAACACAGGTCCCTCCCTATGTGGACACGCCAATATCCTGTCACAGAATTGTTTTTTCAGCATGGTCTCAGAATTAGCTACTAACTCATTTTTAAGGCAAACTTAAAAGAAGAAGAAGAAGAAAAAAAATCACAACCCCTTACAGCAGGAATGGCCGGATTTATGGTGCATGTGATCCACCTGACCCAATCGTCCACCTCAGGTGATCTACCAGGATCCCTCCTTCTGGCTCTGGTGCTCCAGTCCAGTACCCCTGCTGCTGGCTCCCAGCTCTAGTGGATTTCAGCAAATGGTCTCGGGAGTGGAGAGGAGCACTCACACCCCTTTAGAGAGCACGATCCCTACTGCCCTGGAGGAGCTCTTCTAGTCTCTCCCCTCCCCAGACACACTCCATGGGATGCCAGTTCTGGTCTCCTCTCCAGAGGTGCTCTCCAAGACACCAGTCCCTATCCCCACACCATGATCCACTGGAGATTAGGTTGTGATCCACTAGTAGATCATGATCTACCGCCACCCCTGCCCTATGGTATCCCCTTAGCTAAACCAGGGCAGCAGTTTTAGAACTCAAAATTTGATAGTCCTGACAATTCAGGACCGTTGGAAAGAATGATTTAGTTCAGTGGATCCAAGTCCAGTGTGCCAGAACACACTGCTGTGCCTCAAGCAGGTTGTCAGGTGTGCCCTGAAAATGAATGTAAGTACAGTTGCTAAGTGAACTATGGCCAGTTGAGGCCATGCAGCAGCTGTTATAACAGATATTAAATAATATTATGGGTGTAATGGATATTTTAATAGTCCAATTAATACCCATGTCACTTTGTCTTCAGTTACATGCAAGAAGGTTTTTATGTGCATGACTATGTGTAATGTATACTAATAGATAAGCAGGTGTGCTGTGAAATCATAGGAGCAACTGAGCCCCCCCAAAAAGTTGGGTATCCTCTGATCTAGTCCAATCTCCTGTATCGCACATCATTGTATTGTACGCATCATACAAAACCCACTAGTTTGTTTTGCTAAAGCATCTTATAGAAAGATGTCTAATAATGATAGACACAGAGAATCCACCACTTCATTTGGCAGTCTGTTCCAATGATTAAATCATTTAAGTGTGTGCACCTTATTTCCAATTTCAATGTGTATATTTTCAGCTCCGTCATTGGTTCTTGTGCCTCTCTTTTAGAGCAAATATCCCTGTAATACCCTGAACTTCCTTTTCTTATACCCTTCCATAATCAAACCACCTCTTAACCTTCTCTTGGATAAAAATACTTAAGTCTTACTGTAAGATACATAGGGCGTTTTTACTCCTGCACGGGGAGTTTAGATGCCCCTCCCTCCCTGATTGGAAGTTGCCCGGGCGCTATTGTGAACAGCGCTGCTGGCGACTCCCACATGTCCGCTTCTCAAAACACGTAGGAGTTGCCAGCGCTGCTGGCTGCAATGATGCCTGGGTAATTTCTGGTTGGGGAGAGGGGCAGGGTCTAGACTCCCTGTGCAGGAGTTTGCAGAACCCAGAGTTAAATCCAGGAGAAAAAAAGTGTGTGCCTAAAAATGCTCCCATTTTTTAGTTTTCAAAATATTCTAGCAGCTTTTCTGTACCACTCCAGCTCTGAACACCAGAATTAGATACAATATTTCACTAGCTGTCTCACTAGTAATATACATAGAGAGGTTACGTCATGTTCCTTCTTTCTTGCTACTTAAATTAATCCTAATTCTCTGCCAAACCCCGCACCAGCAGCTTACATTCAACTGTGTGGTCACTGTGGTGCCTAAGTACTTTTTCAAGCCACTGGTTTTCAAGATACAATTCCCCATTCTGCAGCTGTGGATTCTCACTTTCCTAAATACATGGTCTTACATTGCCTGCAGTAAAATGTATATTTGAATGAGATTAGGTTAATACACAAGACAGACTGCTCTGTAGAATTGTCCTGTCCTTATGATACAAAGATTACTGTAGTGTTCAATTATCTGCAAACTTAAATCAGAAGTTATATAACTTCTCAAAAATCACTGATGGCAACACTGAATAGCACTTGGTTTTAGAACTAATCCCTGCTGGACCCCAAAGGACACACTCATCTTGGAATGTTGCGCCAACAGCTACTTGCAAGATCCATGTTATCCAGTTCTTAATCTAGCTACCTAGGTAATTTATTAATATTACCTAGTGCTAACCTTGTGGTAATATTAGTGTCATTTTAGAAGTCTATTATAAACAGTTTCCATTATCAACCAAACTTGCAATCTCAATAAATGAGATCAGGTTTGTGTGACAAGACCTATTTTTCACAAAACCATGTTGACTGACATGAAAATTAGATTCTATCTTCTAAGCCAGCCTAAACAAACCTAATAAGATCCTTAGAGGACACACCATCAGGACTATGCTTCCTACTTGCAAACATCCACTTTCTAAGATTGACCTTTAGAATCAAATCTCAATGCACAAATTTAAGTGGCAGTCTACCCAGTGGAGGCTCCCCCTGCAGGCCGTTTGGGGCAGTGCCCCCCAAAGCACTGCGGGGGAGCCGCGACTTAAACTGTTTTTTTTAAAAAAAAAACCAAACACCACACCGCTTATGACAGTTACAGCAGCCTCTGAGCTGCTGCAGAGGCTGCTGTAGCTGTCACTGTGTTGTTGTTCTTCTCCCTTTGGGGACCCAAGGCTGAGCTGCTCAGCTGCCCAAACAGCGTTTTCCTATGGAAAATGCGATTTGGGCGGCTGAGGTCCTCCGTCCACAGCATGCATGGGACTTGCTGTGGAGGGAGGGGCTAGCTTTTCCATTGCACTCAATGGGCACAATGGAAGATCTCGCCAGGGCGGTCGCGCTGACAGCCCTGGCGAGATAGTTTTCCCCTCCCCCCCAAGCAAAGCTGACTACTTACTGAGGCAGGGAGCAGCACGCATGCATGCTCCTCCCTGCTCAGTGGTTCCCGCTGCCGCTTCCTGCTGCGCTGCTGCCATTGCCGCTCCCCCCCATCCGCCGCTCAGAGTGGAGGGGGGGGGGGCGACAAGGCAGCAGCGCAGCAAGCAACATGGACTGGACCAGGTTGTTTGTTTTATTTATTTTTTAATTGCCCGCACGTCCTGGCTCCCTGGGGACATGTGGGCAATTTAAAAAAAAACTAAACTCCCCGCCCCCCCCCTCGCCTAGCCTGGACCATCACACTGCGAACTCCGGGAGCAGTCTGACTCAGGTACGACAGACTGACTGATCCTTCCCTCCCCCACCCTGTACCCGACCTCGCCTCCCCGACCCCTAGCCTGTTTCCCCCCACCCTGTATCCTCCCCCTACTAGGCTGTTTTCCCCTGC
>QEPC01014178.1:308674-321804 GCA_003113815.1 Sphenodon punctatus
AGGGGAAGGGAGGGGGAGGTCGACTCAGGGAGGGAGACATTAAAGGAGCGGTCAGAGAGGTAGGAGGAGAACCAGTCAAGGACAGAGCCACGGAAGCCCAAAGAGTAAAGCGAGTCCAAGAGGAGCAAGTCGTCGACAGTGTCAAAGGCAGTAGAGAGGTCAAGGAGGACAAGAATGGAGTAGTGGCACTTAGATTTAGCGACAAGTAGATCATTGGTGATTTTGGCCAGAGCAGTTTCAGTAGAGTGGAGGGGGCGGAAGCCAGATTGGAGAGGGTCCAGGGAGGAGTTGGCAGAGAGGAGGTCCAGGCAGCGGGAGTAGATGACACGTTCCAGAAGCTTCGAGGCAAAGGGAAGGAGGGAGACTGGCAGGTAACTAGAGGGGTCAGATGGGTCCAGGGTGGGCTTTTTTATTTGTTATTTTTGAATGTATGCTTATATCTTGTAACCTGCCCTGAGTCTTAAGAGTAGGGCAGAATAAAAATGTGAATGAATAAATAAATAAATAAACATGGTATAATTAAGCCGAATCACCAAATTTAGCCTCCTGCTAGGTAATGGCATGATAATATGCACAAAACTCAGCATCCTGCTGGTTTGCTTTGCATCGCATGGTGTAAAGGTGTTGTGTGTTAAAAATAGCAAGAATATGCATTCTTATTCTTGACTCCCCATGCTTTCGAGAGAATTAAGTATTCTAAAATTGATGCATGTGGGCTAGAGTACAAGAACAGTTTCAATTCGTTCCATGTTGATGTATTTCATTTAAAAAGAAAAACCCAAATACTAAGATTCAAGGCAGTCTAATAACTTATTCCAAACTGTAGCGGAGAGCAGCATGTATCCCTTGCCACTCTTCTTTCCCATCCTATACCCACAAAAACATTTTTTACTGAGCAGCATTAAACTTAAGACAATATGAAAGGAAAATTATACCATACTGGTCATGTGATAAAACAGCAACCTCCAAAAGTGATTCACCAGCATCAGGGGAGGAGTGGCCTAATCTAGTTTCTAGAAATATCCACCATAAAAAATGGGTTCAAGTAAAGTTGCATAAATGTTTCTTCCATAGCCATGATTTATTTTAAAAATATGAGATGTCTAGCAGTGCGTCTCCAAATCTTTGATAATGAATACATTTTCATAGTCTATTAATAAAAAAAAAACCTTCAACCAGCACTATCACCACATCCATCATGAAACATGAATTGACTACATAATCTCACCAGTGCTGTTTCGTGTGACTGTGGCTGTTTGAAATTAATGACCTCCAAAGCAAGTGTCTTTTTTACTTTGGCTAGGTCTGCCTCTCTGGCTGCTTGTAGTAAAGAATGCCCTTTGAATTCATCTGTTGAAGAAACAGAATATTTAGGAGTACGTCAGATTTATAGAAATGTTATTTCAGAACACCAATGCAGTCTAGTAGGGGGTATTAAAGTAATTTTGTACAGCCCACTGAAAAATGAAGTCATACCTAGACTCTTACTAGTTAAGGCAGAAGTATATTCTTGGAGCAAGAAGAAATATTTCAGTATTATCCCAACCTAAACCACAAAATCCTAATCACCTTTATTCACATGAATAGTACCCACCGATTGCATCCTTCCTATTTGTGAGTTTAAGGCAATGGTGAGGAACCTTCAGCCTGCAAGCACCCGCCCTTCTGCTTTCCTTCCCCCCGAAAGCTTCTCCCATCTCTGTTAAGCACAGCCCACCACTTGTAATCCACCAAACACTGGATGGTCGTGGAGCCCTGGCCTTCTGGGCTAGTGGCTATGTCCCCAGTGGTGAATTGGGCTATCTGGAGACCGGGAAGAGTCTCGCTGGTCTGGTCTGGTGGAGGCTGGCTGGAGGAGGCTCCCTCTGGAGGGGAGTTACAAGTTAACCCTTCCTGTTTTGCTCTCATCCCCAGCCAGCAGGGTGCTTGGATGGGCTAGCAGTTTCCCCGCTCTCTCCCTCCCCTGTAAGCTGCCCCCATGATCCACGAGGGCAGCCAGGGGACCCTGCCCAAGCAGAGACCAGCAGCATGCAACCAAGCTTCTCCCAGCAGAAGCACTGCCCAGGCTGCATCTGCGCGGGAGGAACACACAAGCAGTGGCAGCAGCAGGACATGTGACTTGTGAGGCAGGCAGGGCAGCTCAGCTTGCAGACTGCAGTCAAGTTAACTGGCTGTGTCCAATGCCTTGCCCTCAGGCTTCCTTGGTGGGGTGTAACAGCAGCAGCAGCCACCAGCAACAGGAGTGGAGGAGAGGAGTGGCTGAGCTGAGGCATTGTGGTGCTGAGCAACTCAGCAAGTGACTCAACTAGAGAGAAAGAGAGAGATGGTCGGGAGAGAGGCCTGGGGACGGGAGAGGCTGTGTGCTCACACAGGCAGTAGCTCTGAGCTCAGCCGTCTGAGTGTTCCCTGCCTGGGGAGGGGAGAGGCTGTGTGCTCACACAGGCAGTAGCTCTGAGCTCAGCCGTCTGAGTGTTCCCTCAGGGCACATGGTCACGGATGGAGGGGATCGGGCCAGGTTTTGTATGCACTACCATTTTTGGTGAGTTCTCTGGGGAGGGAATGGGGAAGGATTGGGATGAGGGATCCAATTTAAAAGTTGCGCAGGAGACTGTTTACTAAGAGCTGTGAAGGTAGATGCTTCAGTCACTGTGTTTCACAGATGCTGTGCATTGCCAGAACAATTCACTGCTGGGAGCCAGCCTGGTAACACTCCCACAGGAAGAGAGAAGGATGGGTTGAGATCATGGATCTGTGCTATGGAGCTTCCCCTCTCCTTGTACACGTGCCCTCATTTCTGCTTCCTTCCCCTGAGCCCAGTCCTTCAGCCCTTGCGGGCAGGAGCTGGATCCAAGAGCCAGATCCAGGGGCCAAATAAAAGCTAGCCACAGGCTGAGCATCACTGACAAATACACACACAGTTGAGAGCCTAAAGTCCAGTCCACTGGACACTGCTTAGCTAAAGACCTGGGATAAAGAGAGGGAAAGGGAAAGAAGACCCACTGCTTTTGGGCTGCCCCTGGCTCTCCACCCACCCATCACTATTATCCTGACCTGCTGTCACCTGCATTGTTTCTTCTGGTCTTAGCTGCAGTGACCTCAACCAACCTGCCTGAAGCAGAACACTCCATGCTGATTGTTAGGCAATACAACCCTGCCCCTGAATCTGGCCCTTGGATCCAGTTCCTGCCCACTCTTTCTGCCTCAGGAAGCAAGACCACCAGCAGCACATAAGGAGTAATTATGCAGGCAGCAATCCAGTGCCACAGCATGGGGACAGTGAAGAACATAAGTGCCAGACTGGGTCAGACCAATGATCTAATTCAGCCCTGCATCCTGTCTCCGACAGTGGCCAAGCTTGGTTGCTTGGTAGAAGTACCCAAAAGGTTACAGTGGGGCAATCCATCCCTGCTGTTCACTCCTAGCTCCAGACAGTCAGATGTTATGTCCCCTAAAACTACTTGGCTATTAGCCCTTAACGGACTTGCCCTCTAAGAACTTATCCAATCCTTTTGTATGAACCATACAAAGTAGTATAAGTGGGTTTTGCTGCCAGTCAGTCCTTTTCACATCTTTTTACCTTTGGAACTTTAGAATAGGAAAGCACTTGGAAACATTACTTTTTCAAATATATGTAAGGCATGATTAAAAGAGAAAGTCATAAAAATAGTTATATGGAAACATCAATGCATGCAACCAGATGGATTAATTCTCCAGTAAAGTGTTAATGAAGCTAGTCTTCTCAGAAGGAAGAACATTTACAAGTAGTTTAGTAGTGTACATTTCACCCAGGCTTTGTCCATAATTTACTTAAATAATGCACTATACATGTATATGCACACACCTCCTCATTCCGTGTGTGTGCGCATGTGTCAACACACACACACACACACACACACACACACACACACACACACACACACACACACACACACACACACAGTTTAGAAAATGAGGTTGCACGGTTACTAACAGATAGGTGACATGGGCTGCTTTCAGAGTATTTTCCAGAGCCATTCTAAGTTCCCAATTCGCCCCTGTATGCCCCCTACGTAGACAAGTTGATTCCAGGTTCCAAACCACTAGTCTTTACCTGAGGGCTTGCATGGTTGGCAGGTGAGGGAGCATTCCTATTTTAAAGTATAAAAAGGCACAAAACCCATTTTGTTGATGCAAGCCCATTTTTGTGCCTTTAAAAACACTTCAAAATATTTACACACAGTATATGGAAAACTGTTTTTGCTACTTTCACTAACACCTGTATTAAACTAGATCTACAAAAATAACCTTTTCTAAATCAGAGAAAGTTTTCATATCTATGTATCGCAGGGAGGTTCAGATAAACCTGCAATGCAACAAGGCCTTGGAGACTAGTAGAAAACAAAGCATTCTCCAGAGGTTACTCCCCATTATGTGGCTGGTTTGTCCTCTGTCACTTTTGAGGAATTTGGCTTAAAGGTGAGGGAAACATTTTACAGAACTGAAATACTTACAAGTTAGCCTCTCTCTCAACTCAGGTGTCGGAGCCATATCAACAGCACTTTTGCCATGGCAGTTTACTAATGTTGGATCTGCACCATGACTGAGCAACAAAGAGCAGACTTCTACACGATTCTTGGAAGCAGCCTCATGTAGTGGAGTAAACTGCCACAGGTCCATAGCATTGACACAGGATCCATGCTAACAGCAGGAAAGAGTACGTTTACTATGTTTTATTACTAACAAAGTTAAGTTCAATGACAGTGTTGTTATAAAGCATTCACTGTCAATTAGAAATAGCTGTTAAAATATTAATCCATTCAAATTTTGTTGGGTGAAGATAAACCATTGGATGGAATTTTACAGAAAAGATCCGTCTTGAACACTTGACGACACAATATGTGGAAAAAATATATGCTGCTTTGCCAGTACAGACTCAAAGTCCCAAGTCTTTCAAGTAATGTATTGAGGGATTAAGAGAACCCCAATTTTAATGCACGTATGTATGCCCCCATAATTATGCCAAATGCCAGTAATAATGTTTTCTGTTGTTTCACTTACCTTCAGTAGCAATTCTGTGACTTCATAATGTCCGTACGAACATGCGTTATGGAGAGGCACAAGACCACTATATCAAATAAAACAAAGACAAATTACACTCGTACAAGGCATTTCTAATGTATTCAAAATCTAAGAGTGAAAACAGACATGACGCTAACTCCCCTTTAACACCGTTTTAACATTTATTATGCATGTTGCAGGGCTATATTGGTGCCCTATGCAGCCCTGCAACATACGTAAGAAATGTTAAAACGGTGTTAAAGGGGAGTTAGCGTCATGTCTGTTTTCACCCTTTTTCTCTACAAGGAACAAGAAATCAGCTCATCTCAAAGAGAATAAACCATATTCAGATATACTGGAACACGTTATGAGCATCTTGTGTAGCATTAGAAACATAACATTGTGAGATCTTGGCCTTCCATTGATTCCACAGCATTCAGGGTCAGAAGGTACCCTGCAGAAGGGACCCTGTAAAACTGCAGATAGGTCAGACAACAGCCGGTCACCAAATCCTACTTAGCCATCTCCATATAAAACCCATGAAGTCTAGATTAAAGGTAATACATCCCTCAGAAAACTATATAGTGTGCCGCTGGCACTGAATAGGAGAGATCAAGGGAGTGTTAATGCCAGGGAGTTAATTTTGTGGAATACGCTCATGCATCTGATTTTATTTCAGGAAGCATCTGCTGTGTCTGTGATGAAAGGGGACGTTTCAACACGTTGTCCTCCAAAGCTCACTGCCAGAGAGCATTAAGAAACCAAAGTCTGAACTTGGCATAGGAATGAGCAAGGTGGCTGTACAGTAGAAGTTATTATTATTATTATTACTACAAATATTTTTATCCCGCCCCCTCCTGCCTCTGGCAGCTTGGGGTGGGACTTACAATAAAAGGACTGCTCCTCTGAAGGGGGGGGAAAAATCTGATAGCTGCAGAGGAGATGCTCACCTTTTTAATGAAGAAATAGGTTTATTGCTATTTTTATATCAAAGGAGGAGTAATTTGAAGGCAATTAATTATGACAGTTAGAGTTAGGATAAGATGCATTAATCAGGTACAACTAAAACTAACATTACTTCTAGCGTTATTCTTTGCATGTTTAGCAAGAATGATTATGTTTGTAGACGCTTGTAAACCAGATTATTCTTTAAAAACAAAACAAGAACACACACAACAATAGAAGCAATCTCCTGAGAAGGGTGAAACAGGAAAAGAAAAAAGGGCGGGGAGATAGTTAATGGGAAAAGACAAGGAGATCAGGGAGAAGAGAATTGAGAAAATAGACCTTACTAAAGAATTCAGAATAAGAGGAAAATAATGTAATAGAGAGACTAAAACTGAAGGGATTAAAGGAAGAAGCAGGTAATGATGATGTATAATGATCTACTAGGAAGTCACTTCATATTTTTTCAAAATTGCCTGACATCATGATAGCTGAATGCCAGAATCTCCATGGCAGCAAGGTTGGTTATTTTACTAAACCAATGTTTGATTTGTGGGGAAACCTTGCCATTTCACTTGAGCAGGATTACTCCCTTAGCAATCAGAGCCACCGAATTTCCATTTTTGTGGACAAAGCCCAAGATGATATTTTGGTTAAAAAATTTTTTTAAATGGTACGAGTTTTATCCAGATGTGATTTCTCAGGAGTAAGTTTCAGCTCGAGAGAAGACTAAGTGTACAGAAGGTCATCCTTTGTTGTCTGGAGTTTGCAAAAAAATCAGCTAGTCACTGAAGTATGGAAAGATGCCAGTAGCTTTTTTCATGAGGATAGTTACAAGTGGAACAAGAAAGCTGGTAAAAACTCTAGGAGCAGTGGGCAGAACAAAAGGTCATTCAATATTGATATTTGTCACTAATGCCAGATCCAAGTTATTTCCTATGGGATGACCTAATGGAGACGTGGAAATAATGCATTCTGCAGCTCAAGAACTGCAAACTAATCCCTTTGAAAGAATGAAGGGAGACTATAAACAGAAAGGTAACCATATGAACTTAAAGCAACATATACACTTTGAAGTCCTGTAGATCCAAAACAGGTCTTAGACACAGTCTTTTGGGGAACTAAGAAATTGCAGGAACAGAATCCCTTCCTTTGAACTCGAGATGGCACTATTGAAAAAGTTTCCTCAGAGAAGCGTTGGTTTCCTCAAGTATATTGCCTTGTGAGATGGCACTATTAAAGAAGTCTCCTCAGAGGAGTGTTTGCTTTCTCAAGTAAATTGTCTGGTGAGATGGGGCCCCAAAGAAGGGGGAAGGCAGGGGGATGGGAAGGGTCTAATTAAATGGCATATCCCCCAAAAACTATTTTAAGAACCCACTGGTCCAACACAATATAGAACCATATCTCAGTATATTGCAATAGCTGCTGTTGAAAAATCCAAGTGTTGGAAGCTGATTTGTAGCTCTCAAGGATGTCATTAAACCTGCAACAGAGGCTTGGGGTGAAAACAGACATGATGCTAACCACCCTTTAACCACCGTTGGTGGTCATTTATGCATGTTGCAGGGCTGCATAGGGCATCAATACAGCCCTGCAACATGCATAAATAACCACAAAGGGTGGTTAAAGGGTGGTTAGCGTCATGTCTGTTTTCACCCTTGGTTACAGTGTCAGAGAAGAAAGAGGTCTGCTTATATTTTTGGTTTGGGTTGTACTGCTTTCCAGTGTTGGATGCCAAACTGAACAAAAGTGAATACCCTTCCATAATGTGGTTTGTATCCAGAGGACGATGACTGGTTTTTATAATGAGAAATAGTCTGAAACCTGCACCTCAGTTCGAGAGTCATTTCCAGAACCTCATCCATATTTTCTGGGGAAAAACCCAGGCTCAAATGGGAGATCTTCTCTTGATCTTTTTCTCAGGTGCTAGAACAGGCACACAAAACCATGCATACCTCCTGATGGCTACACCACTGGATATCACTCTGGCTGCCACATGATGTGGGTCATAGTGGTGAACTGGAAGCAAGACCGCTGGAGACACTCAGTCTGGAAAGCGATAGCTTATTTATGTTAATTCAGTGGGAGATTTCAGAATAGGGTCTCTTTCTTTTCCCACAAATAGTAATGCTTAAGTTGACATGAAAGATGCATAGTTACAAGCCTTTAGAAAGGTCATTCCCAAGCTTTTTACCTGTGTGCCCCCACTTGGAGACTTAACATGCAATTCCGTGATCCCAATCTGCAGCAAAGATACGCAAAGTATGTCAAATATCAATTGGATGAAATGGACGTAACTGGCAAATGTGTGCTAGAGTCCTGTGTGTCCAAACAACATGATTATGGATACACACTTAAGAGAGTCACTGGAGACCATTTAGGTATATAGCTGCAGGAGTTTCAACACCACTGGTGTGCTGTTTGGATCTTTTATGATGGTGATATCTATGCAGGTGGGCAATGGAAATCTAGAAGTTGACAAAAGCTGAATTTGACAAGTAAGTACACAAAATGGGTAATAAATGGAGTAATCCCTTCCCTGCCACTTGCACCTGTCAGATGTCTCATCCTCTGACCAACCTGACTACAGCTATAAGAATGCTTTTATGAACGCAGATAGGATATTGACCTGCACAAAATTCCAAGGCCAGCATGCTTACACCTGTGCTTTGATGGAGATGCATAAAGCTTTTATTGCTATGGCAGACTGAAGCAACTAGAAAAGAGCTGGGGCACTGCCTGCTTCTTATATCCTGAGGGACAAGCATGGTGCCAAAGTCCTATGTTTAAGAAGTGTTTAATTTGGTACCAGAACTACTAAAACACTTTAATCATATTTGCCTCATGTCATGTCATGACTAAAAAGCAGGTTGATTAGTTGCTGTATGAATTTCCATATCTTAAAGTGTATGGATTGTTTTTAAATTTAACCTTAATTTTGAATTTCCTGTGCTTATAATTCCTAATTTGGGGATAATTTCAACACCAATGGGATATATTTTATTTAGTGCTGCAACCATTAATTGAACCTAAATCGATTGATTTGTATAAAACCGATTAAAATTTGTCCTCTCCCCCCGTCCTCCAATTAATTGGTTAGCTGTCAGGACCCTCTGACAGTCCATAGTTCTGAGTCCGTAGCTCAAGTGGATGCATTCCAGCAGAAGACAAATTTACCCAACTCATGCAAATTATGCAAATCCATGTAGATTTATGCAAATTTATACCAATCAATCAACAAAAAAGCTTAATCGATTAATCAACTAAAATTTCTAATCAGGTTGTAGTCCTAATTTTATGTTGTTATCAATATGTACTTTCTACCTTAACTTTCTTAATTTCTTTTTGCCTGGGGTTCACTTTTCAAGTAAATGAACCCATGAATATACCAGTATTTATAAACCTGTTTATCCTGAAATTCTTTTCCTGCTTTTGTTAAGGGGTCTCAATTATGTAAAATCATTGAAAGAGTTGAAAAAATGCATGAGTATATCACAGTCTACTTTAAACATATTTCCTTTTTTCAAGCTTCCTATAATCAGCTTCATGACTCATTTAATAAAAACTGAACCTTAAGATTAAACTACTATTATCAACCATCAGATATTTCAGTATATTTAAGTTGCTTTACAGACACAAAGACAATCAAGCCTTTAAAGACTTGGCAGTCAAAGTTCTCACTTCAACTAGACTGAACATAAATTCAAGGAAATTTATGTAGAACACTTTCCACAGTGACAGGTAGAAGGGCAAGACAGCTAGACTGATATTTCTTTCTAAGCAGCAATAAGAACAAAGAACTAAATTTGAGTCCAAGTTTGTCTTTTACTAAATGCACATACTGCATCTAGAACTATGGGGCCAATTCTGGATTATTTCTAGAACAAAGCATCAGTTCATCTAGAACTACACTGTCATTAAAATAAATCTCTAATTTTTGCCCAATCTTAGGCAAAGACAACCTTAAATTATTTCTCCACATTTTTCACCATGATATGCAATTTCTTCAACAAGGTACTTACACTGTGAATTAGAGGTGAGGCAAGAGAGTGTGAGGTCACTTGCACACCACACAACACCCCCTCCCCCATGGACTTTGAAATGAAGGACAGCAACACTAAAAATGAGGAATACTATACCTTAAAATAAAGGGCACAATTGCTTAAACTTGCATGTGTTGCTCTGTATAAATGTATGTCAAATTAAATTAGCCTGTTACCTACTGGGCTGTATTTCCCCAACTGATTTGCCCCCCCTCCCAAGTTAACTCTACTATTAATGCAGTCAAAACTTTTCCCACACTCCAGGCACTTCTTCTGTGTGGACCCTTCTGAGGACAAGAAACTGTATGGATTCTCCGATATTCTAATATTAGACGATTACCTCTGATACCCTAATATTAGTCTAACATGGAGGCTGGGCTGGGGTTTTTTCTGGTTTTTTAAAAAAAATAAAAATAAGCAGAAATGAAAAAGATTGCAATGCTATCCCTCCATAAACCAGATCTGAACATGCGACTGCCAAACATCTTTTTAAGCTCTCACACTAGAGCTATAAGGAGGCAGCGGTGGTGGTGACCATTTTTAATACAGCCATCAGAGAAGGACTCTTCATATTTCCAAGCTAAACAGCTGTGTTACACTACAGAAGCAGCAGCAGCTACGGCACTGGCATTGTGGCTAGGCAGCTGCAAAAGTTTAACCACTATGCTAAGAGTCCTGGGTTCTCTTTTTTACTGCATTCTATCTCCCCTCTATTAACGTCTTTAGATAAGGAGCTTCTCCTACTTCTTTACCCAACAGCCCAGAGAACACTCATTGATAAGGGTACATGTAAGAGGCACAATGAGATTCAAACATCCTATTCCCTAAGGCTTAGGACTGTCAAAAATGCAAATAAGGGACATAAAAACCATAATCCCCATATCAGCTCCATACTGCTAACCTTCTCAGCCTTCCCCCACCCACCAGCTTCCTTCACACCAAGGCTTCCCTTGTTTTCCCCATACCTACAGCATTCCTCAGCTCCCACCATCCCCTCCAACAGCCCCCCCCCCCATCTTCTAAATATCCCCATAGAATCCCACAGCCTTTCCTGTAGTCTACCCCAGTGCAAGTCTCTGCAGGATTTTGAATTAGGTATCCAGTAGAATGGAACAGCTGTCAAAATCATGGCAAGATCTAGGACATCCAGCCCAATACCGCAATAATGCCATACAATACACCATGTCACCCTACAAGCAGTTACAGAGATTTTTATATTCTTCATCCACCTCAATCCCCCTTCCAAGCATGTGAATAAATTCACAGGAGGGACAGGGAAAAGAACTGAGAAGTCATGCCTGTTTAAAGAGAAGGCCTGCAGCAATAAGAATCAACATTTAAATTCCATCACTACCAGAGCTCTTACAAAAGCTAATTCAAGCTGCCGTACTTTTTATTTCGGAAGCAATCATGGTCCAGTTCTAATCTGTAATTTGAAGGCCAATTCATTTTCTAGATACAAATTGGACTACAAACTCAAATTAAGTGATAAAAAGCATTCTTAATCCATAACCACTATTGAAGCCAAAAAACCTATTAAACTGTCATACATACCCCTTGTCCTTTGCATGGACGTCAGCACCGTGCTGAAGTAAAAGCTGCACAATTCGAACTCTGTTATAGCCTGCTGCTAGATGTAATGGAGTGGACTGTAAACAAAAACAAAGAAAAATGTCACCAAGTATTAATTTTTACAAACTTTAAAAAAAATAATTAAGATAAATGAAAAACATGAATGCTGAGCCACAACCAATTCTACTGTATGGAAGGAATTACAGGTCAAATCTGCTGCCACTACGTGGCTGAACTGAGCAGAGATGTGAGAGAAAAGAAAGAAGAAAGTTATGTACTCAAAATTCTGGTGCAGAATAAAATGAGGTAAAATGGATTTCCTTGACCACAAAATTTACAGTTTTTGAAAAATAAAATGAGTAATACAGCTTCCTGTTCTACAGGCAGGAACAAGAACTTTCATTTGGCTAGGTAAGAGACCTTCCTACTAAACTGGCTAAAGATGGGATTAAAAATGGGCCCAATCCTGATTTTAAAAGAACAGTCAGATGTAGAAAAATACAGACTTTAAGGATTATTAAGACAAAGTGTTTCCCTTCCCAAAATTTTGCACAGTTCAAAAGCTATCAAGGTTTGCCTGCATTACCAACACCACACTTCGTTGCTGCTACATGCACTACAATTTAAGCATTTGGACAATTGACTAACTTGGTGCTTTCTCTACCTCTCTCTTCAAAAGGCTACTTGTCATACACAACATAAATTGATACACACAACACAGGTGTTACTGTAGCCCCTTAGCATACTGTTCTGTGTTGTCCAGATGAACATATGTGGACAACTGACAGGCTTAAGCATAACTAAATTGTGTAATTATAAACCATGTCACCTGTCACTATAACGGTCTTCTGACTTTTTTTGTCCGTTAAAACACCACAGCTTGCATCCCCCTTCTCTCACCATCTCTATTATAGATAATTTCACATTAGACAAGACTGTTTTTTTCCCCATCTACCCAATGATTTAATCAAAACCTATTACTACCTCCACGACTCTGGAAGCCTGTAGTGAAACAAAATCTACCAGCACTCTTTCCCATGCCTGGGTTGGTGCTTAGTGCTTACACAGTATCTCAGACAAATTGCTGCTGCTGTCAAAAGCCTTCACCTCTTGATATTTTAAACTTCTCCTGTTCAATCAAGCAACTCCAACTTTTTGCCCTTCCTTTCAAGGATCTGCACAACCTATGCAAACTCTCTCTTTCTCTCACAAGTCACATCTCTATCGGATGAAAACTAAAGAGATCGCGGATCTTAAATTGTACACTTCCTAGGTGTACACCCTATACTTGGAGCACGGCTTTATCCTTCACCTCCAATCAGTGTAAAGGACAGTATTATTAATTATTATTATTAGCAAGCATTTATATAGTGCTAGCAATGTACCTGGTGTTTTTCAAAGTTATTGAATAGACACGGTCCCTGCCCTTGGGCTTACAATAAGAACGTAAGTGCCATACTAGGTCAGACCAATGGTCCATCGAGCCCAGCATCCTGCCTCCGACAGTGGCCAACCACAGGGGCCTGGGAGAAG
>QEPC01014178.1:324210-413865 GCA_003113815.1 Sphenodon punctatus
TGTAGTATAATCCTGCCAAGAATAGAAAACCAAGGTGTGCCGTTCCAATAAAGTTTTGTTTTGTACCACATTGGAGTGGTGTTTTATGACGATCTCGATCCCAATAATTTATTAGTAACACTTTCAACTGTGCCTTTTAGTTTCTTTCTAACTAGCTTCCTCATTTTGGCACAGTCTCCCCTTTTAAAGTTAAAAACCAGTGCTGTACTTTTAATTAACTTCCTCCCTCCAGCAACTTTGTCAAATTTGATTATATTATGATCATTATTACTTAGTGGCTCGGCCACAGTTACTCCTTGCACTAGTTCCTGTGTGCCCCTTAGGACTTGATCTAAAGTAGCTCCTCCCCTTGTTGGCTCCGGAACCAATTGCTCTAAAAAGCAGTCATTTATGGCATCCAGAAATTTTGCCTCCACATCCCGCCCCAAGGGGGCATTCACCCAGTCAATATTAGGGTAGTTGAAGTCACCCATTATTATTACGTTCCCAGTTTTAGTAGCCTGTTTAATCTGTTAGCATTACATAATCAATCTCTCTATTCTGGTCAGGGGGGCGATAGTATAGCCCCACTGCTATACCTTTCTGCTTGATACCTGGAATTTCAATCCATAGGGATTCGAGGGAACAGTTTTCATCCTGTAAATTTTTTATTCTACTTGCCTCAATGCTGTCCTTAACATACAGAGCCACCCCACCAACAACAATCTGAGGGGGGGGGGGGGGGTGACGAAGGAAGGGGAACAGAGGGAGCATATACTTGTCTTAGCTACATCAGGAATGATGGCTGGTTGGTCCATGTGGTGAGGATATGAGTACACAGACCTTAGGTAACAGATTGTACTGGATGGAGAGTATCAGCAGGAGTTAGGTGAGGGGAGCGAGGAGTCGGGGCGGGCAGATTGGAAGAGGTGGGTCTTGAGGAGGGATTTGAAGGTACGAAGGGAGGGGGCGAGGCAGATGTGGCCAGGAAGGGAGTTCCAGGCGTGGGGGGCAGCTAGGGAGAAGGGACGAAGGCGGTTAGGGGAGCAGGGGAGGGCGAGAGAGGAGAAGCGGCGCTCACGGACTGGAGTACGGAGGGAAATTAGCACAGAGAGGTAGGGGGGAGCAAGGTTGTGAAGAGTTTTATAGGTGAAGACTAGGAGGTTGTGTACAATTCGTTCAGGAAGGGGGAGTCAGTGAAGAGAAGAGAGGAGGGGCTGCACATGGCCGAAGCGACAGGTGAGGTGGATGACCCTGGCAGCAGAGTTTTGGACAGAGATAAGGGGAGACAGGGGAGACGTGATATTCCTTCATTAAGTCCCTCCTAAAGTTTCTGTCCTCTATACAGTTTCCTGTTAAATGGATCAACTACTGAAGCTAACTCTCTCAGCCTTCCGTTTATTAGAACTTTCTGAAAAGAAACATTTCGCTTCCAGGTATATGTATTTGTCCATAACCGTCGAGAAAATAGAACAAAACCTAAACAAACAAAAAATCCAATTCCTTCAGGCAAAGGTCATCTTGTCAGAATGGTATTGCAGAAATAAATGGCCCAAGATTACGCATTTAGCTCAATGCTTACATGCAGTGTGAAAGTTCTTACATACGTGTGCTGGGAGATTTACAAAACACTCAAGGGCTTGTGCACTTATAAAAATGTGAGCTGACATTTTCACCTCTGATTACAAAAAGCACAACACCCCAGGGTTACGTATGATGGCAAAACAAGAAATAGCGCTCTGCGCTCTGCTTGTAGCAAGAATCTCTCTCCCCCCACTCGTCTACTCAAGTAATAAAAGTATATTACTAATGTGTCATGGAGTGCTTAGATCAGGGGTGGGGAACCTCAGACCTGGGGGCCAAATGTGACCCTAGACAAGATTTTATGTGGCCCCTTTCCAGTGCCTGGATCTCACTCCTGGATCTATTTTCTATCCCCAACTACTGAAAAACTGAGTTCATGATAATGGAGCAGAGGGGAAGGCATGCACACAAGGGTAGGGGACAGATCCACAGCACAGATCCAGAATCTGGGCCCTGCTTGTCTTGAATAAACCCGTTAAGCACCCACGCCCCCAACCTCTGTGTGGCCCTTGGAGCGCATACGAATATTCAGTGTTGCCCCCAGGACAGAAAAGGTCCCCCACCCCTGGCTTAGATATACACCACTCACCAAGTAAGTGTTGCTGTTTATATAGTTCCCACAACTCTAACTTATGCAAGCTAAACATTCTAAACTGCAAAACATTTTGCTGGCTAAATTAAACTAGACCTGATAATTAATCACACCCTTTCCCTCCCCTAATTACTAAGAACACTATTTTAATTGAAAGCTTTTAAAGTCCACAGTAATTTCCCCACTTTTTTTTGCTTACAGAAGTTTAATTACATTAAATAAAAGGAGCTTTTGATTCTCAACTGAACTTTTTCCTTTCATCTGAGGGAGCGCACAGCCCTAAAGAAAATAATTTTATTTTCACTTATCCAAATTAACTGCAGGAGAGCCAAAGCATTTCCAACTTTTTTTTTGCACATAACTCAAAGTCAGAATAAAACTTTCAGTAATTATGGTTGTGCAGTGGCTAGGGTCATAGTAGAAGTAGTAAATGCTGAGTTAAGTTTCCAGTTGAAGCAGGAAAATATTGGGCAGTGTCTTTTGAACCACTGAAGTCCTCCAAAGTGCAAACAAAGAAGAAACCAAGATACATACTGATGTGCAGAAGCAGCTTGAGTTTTATGTGCCTGTAGGGTGGTGGTGTTTGAGGTTGTTTTTTTAAATTAGTATTTAAGGGCGGAAATAGTCATTTGCAATCTTGGTTTTGTTTTTGCCTGCTGAACCTCACTCACTTTGGTAGTTCAATATTCAGTGAGAGGTTTGGGGGGGGGGGGGGGGGGAGGCATTTTTTGTTTTGTTTTTTAATGAGAAGTCAATAAAGCAAAGTGTCACAATGATAAATATCTGAATTGTACTCATGAATTTGAAAATGCATATTCATCTCAGTTCCAATGTCAAATTAAGACTGCTGTGCCTTTCTCCGGTTCTGCCTTTTTTCCCGTTACTGTTAGGCCTGAAATGACAGTCTAGGATGAAGTTGGGCATGGTTAGGGAAATAAAGCTATAATGTAAAACACCATGCAACTGTGTGCCACGTCAAGCAGGCCTGTCTCTGACCATCACTCTGATCTTGCTTCATTCCGCCTTTCCCACTAACCCCTTCCCACTTCCTCAATCTCTCGCTTTTTCTGTGTCCTTCAACTTCATTGACCCTCTTTGACTTTGCTTCCTCCTTTTCCACCCATCTCTCATCTGTCTCTTCTACAACCTGCCCCAACTCTACTGTCTCTGCCTTCAACTCATCCCTTTCTTTCGCCCTTGACTCCCTTGCTCCCCTCTCAAGCCATTCTATTCATTGAATAAATCCCTGTCCTTGACTCACTCCTACCATCTGCTACCTGTGATCCTGCTCTCAAGCTGCCAAGCATCTCTGGCGGAAGTCTCATGAGTTTGCAGACTTCCTCCGCTTTAGGTTTGTGCTCTCTGCATTTAGTGATGGCCCTTTCCCTGGCCAAAGACTATTACTCCACATTAATTGAATCTTTCATCTCTGCAACCCCCAACGTCTCTTCTCAACATTTCTTCCTTTCTGAAGCCTCCCTGTATTTCCCACGCCTTCCTCTCTCTGTGCACAGGATCCTCTCCCCTTCTTCAACAACAAGATTGATAAACTTTGCCTTGCTATTGCATCTCAACCCTCTCCACCCCCTACTTCATAACCTGCTGTTCCCACCTCCTGCCTCTCTTCTCTTCTCCCCAGCTTCTCTTGATGAGGTGTCATGGGATGGCCTTGCAGTGGGCTGTGTGCCCTCTCCCCAAGGAGGCTAGAATACACTGCGAGTTCAAGATCTGTTGGTAAATGAACTGTTTAATAGGGTTTGATGAACTATGTACACAGAACGTAGTACAGGCTACAGTCCTTCAGGTTTTCTCCCTCCTTCCCTCTGGGTAACAACATCCATTTAAGATAAGTAGGATTCACCACCTCAGGTTACAAATCACACTTACATGCAGTTCAGGTTCTCAACTACCCAGTCCCTGCTTCTTTTTTTGGGGGGGGAGGATCAGGTTTCAAAGTAGTTCTCACAACCTCTTCCTCCGAAGTCAAAACCATCCACCCTGCCGTCGCTTTTTAATTTATTTATTTAAAATTTATATCCCGCCCCTCCTGCCCACAGGTCTTCACCTTCAAGGCTCTTCATGGCCTTGCTCCCCCATCTCGCTCTACTGTTGTATCCTGCCACACTCCTGCCTGTGGGTTTTCCTCCTCCTCCGTCTCCACCCTTGCCTGCTCGCGGCCCCCCCTGCTCCACTAAATGTCTTCCCCCCCACCTCCGTTGCTGCCCCTCATGCCGGAAATTCCCTGCCTGGATATGTTTTCATTGCTCCCTCCCAACTTTCAAATCCCTCCTGAAAACCCACCTCTTCCGTCAGGCCTTTCCTAGCTTGTCATGAGTGAAACTGCGTTCTTTCCCCCCATCACTCAGAGTCAGAATCTAGCTCCCTGTAACTAAGTGAAGCACATGCACCTGCAACTTCTAAACCTCATGAATGTACTCTTGTCTCTCTCAACTTCATCACGCCCTTGTCTCCCCTTCTCATGTCTCGATTGTAAGCAGGGCGCAAAATTTGCAGGAACGTGGGAGCCATTGGCACCCAGAAAACTGAGGCTGGTGACCAGTTACGGGTTGTAGTGAGGCAAGAATGATTTAATATCAGTATAAAGTCTGGNCAAAGGTTTTTAGATGTTGGAATTTAATTCGGTTTTTGAATTGTTATATTAGAATAAAGTCTAGCGACTGAATCTTTTCTCTTTTTGGGGGGGCTCCTGGAGTTCAATCTGAAATTTCATGCCCTGTTGTAAGCCCTTTGGGGGTAGGGACCTGTCTAACTATTGACTGTACAGTGCCAGGTACATTTCTGGTGCTATATAGAGAAATAATAATAATACTCTGCCTGCCAGCTGTGTACGTGGCACTAGGCCCCATCCACCCAGCCTGCAACTAATGCAGCCACCTCCATGTGGGGTCAGTGTGCCACACGCAGCGCTCCCTCCCTCCCCCACAAGCAGAGACAGAATGTGGAACCAGACATGTCTGCCCCCCCCCCAATACCCTTCCCCACGCTCCCCACCACTATAAACTCCAACTCCGCTGCTCTAGGAAGAGGGGAAACTGCAAAAATGGCACCAGCTTGTCTACTTCTCTAACATGCACTTTGATTGGTTAACATATACAGATAAAGGTATGTGTAGTTTATCTTCATTGTTTCCCTGAATTTTCTTAAGCAACTCCAGGAGACCCACACCCAGTTTGAGAACCACTGCTTGTTTAAAAAATATCAAACCATTTTAAACATGAAAACACAGTATGTGCTCATTCCTTAAAGGAAAAAATAGTGCTAAGCATGTATTTTAATAGCTGGATTATAAGTTCAATACAGTTCCAATATTTCAGTCTGAGAAACATTTCTCTGGACAACTCTAAACAAAAGGTTTGCATGCTACCCTGAAGATATCTATCATTTCTATTGTTTAAAATTATAGGCACTCCTACTTTTTCAGGAAAAAATATATATCTAGCTAAGCTCTTATGAAAGTATGCTTTCGGAATCACTTTGTTTCTGCTCATCACACACAGAACACTCAAAATAAAAGCAATACAGTGTAAAGAAGCTAACCTGTTCCAAGCAGCCTGTGAATACTTTTGGCAAAAACTTGAGAGAAAGAGCATGACAACAGTAAGCCTGAAACGATAAATCTTGGAGAGTGCCGCTTCTGTCAGAAACAAGACATTCACTGAGATTTGTGGAAACTTATAGGCTCTTTCCCCTATTTTCTGTTAGTTTCGCAAGTTGAATGGGGTTGCTATGGATTGGTCCCATGCCCCTGGGGGGCTGTGGAGGTGAGAATGTGCCAGCTAAGCGCCAGATGGATACAAAAAATTGCTGTAAAACTGTTGTAATAGTCCTGGAAAGTGATGAAAAAGTGACAAAAAAGGGTGGAAATGCAGAATTGCTGAAAACTGACAAAGTACCAATGGACATTTACAAGCACTCCCAAAAGGTCAGTATTTTCCTTCAGAACAGGAACATTTACTCTCGTCTCAGCCCCTCCATGAGAGCGAAGTGCTGTCTGCCAGAGTGTGCAGACAACCTAACAACCTTGAAGCGTTAATGGTCCCATTCACCTCAAAGCATGCTCATGCTGTGGGTTCCACTTTCCCACCAAGGTATGTGGTATTTCACTGGATATGTGATTTTTACTCTCCTTTTCCAGCTAAGATCTGCCTGTAGCCATTATCGCTTGCTTGCTAACTTCTCCCACAAGGGAGAGTTACTTCTTGTTCTCTTCCCTTCCAAGCAGCAAGGGGATCAGCAGGCCAGTAACCTAGGCAGTATTGAAAACCATGTGCAGCTAAGGGCTAAGAAGCCAGCTGCAGCTGACTATGCATCTCCTCCCTTCTCTTTGGCACATGTGATAAAGTAAAGTTTCTGCTGATAAATTTAAAAATTGAAACATTAAATTCCAAGATTTTTTGGGTGTGTAATTTGGTTTGTGTACAAAAAGGTGCCCTGCTCACGAGAGTGCTTTCAGAACAGACAGAGCCCTTCCCTCAAGGCCTCTTATACCAGTATGCCACACTTTAAGAGCTTTTAAAAGTAAACTTATAAAAAGGTACCTGTTTCATGTGAAACATCTTAAATCAATGCTCGTAGACATTAACATTTAACAGTTATCTACAGACTAATTAAACAAGGTCTTCCAAACTAGTATATAACATTATAAAACTTAGTGACTTAGAAGCATCCAGGAAAAAAGTTAGAAAAAGAAAAATTTTATTGTGAAATTAGTGGATTGTTCCTACAGTGCAGAATGCAGAAACTCAGCTAT
Source organism: Sphenodon punctatus (assembly GCA_003113815.1). Taxonomy (NCBI): domain Eukaryota; kingdom Metazoa; phylum Chordata; class Lepidosauria; order Sphenodontia; family Sphenodontidae; genus Sphenodon; species Sphenodon punctatus. Next base: position 331,137 of record QEPC01014178.1, read on the forward strand.
TACTGAAATGAGTAGCAATATTGTAAGTGGCACTAAAATGTTCACTGCATCAATACTGGTCCAAAGTTTGGTAGTGTAGTTAAGTGTTTTATTTTGAATGTCAATTAGCTTTCTCCAAATGCCTTGTACTGGAAGCAGAGTGTCACATACAAACCTGCAGAGCAGCATTAATTTGCTTGCTGCATGGTGGACCACACGTAGGATGGCTCTCAGGAGGGCCTGAAGCCCATGCTGTTTCAACCAGCCACACCTATAGAGCTGATGAAGTAGAAAACTTGCAGAACCCCTTTTCCCTGGGAGCATCTGGTGCTCAAAGTACTGGCAGACAAGTGTAGTGCTGGACTCCCAACCCCATGTAAAGGGCCCATAAAACAAGCACACCATAGACACGGGTTCCTGTCTGTGAGATAAGGTCTGGCCAGCTGGACATGGTTAACAAATCCCCTCTCCATGGCTGGTCAGCAAGTGAGAGTGGACAGGAGCAGAGCCTAAAGGAAAACACTTTCCTCTCTATACACACAGCATAAGTCGTGCCTTACGTAATGCCCACTACAATGGGCATTTTTAGACAAGCAGGGGAAGTTGTGGGTTCAAAAGACTCCTGCAATCCCCCGGATGCATGAGGTACCGGGAGTGCCTTTAAATGAGCAGCCCGCTCGCGTAACAATGGTGAGAGGGAGAGGGCCCCGGAGCACACACGCTCTCTCCAGCTGCTCTGACCAACAGCTGATTGGGGGGGGAAGGGGCCAGAGGAGCATGCTCTTCCAGGACCCCTCCCCCCATCAGCTGTTGGTCAGGTCAGCCAGGGAGAATGCAGCCAATAGGGTGGCAATCTTGCATGACTTGGTATTCATATGTGAATGCCATGGCAGTCGCATGAATCTAACAGGAGACTGAAAAAGCATATTAGTAAAACCTCAATAGAGGTTGTAATAACCTGGGAGATTTCCCAAACAGCTCACGCGAGAAGCATTTTCACATGAGTAGGTGAGTACTGTATTTACTGGGAAATCCACAGGACTGCATCTCTTGTAAAAAAAAAAAAAAAACACCCGAGGGGGCCGCTACATCACCACCACCACGCAATAAGAGCAATATCTTCTCCTAAAGGGAACTCAACCTCCCTGAGGCTTCTCTTCTCTCCTTAGCAGGTGTTCCTCTATGCTGGCTTGCAAGGGTATAGTAACTCTTAAACAGACTGCAGGAAAAGACAGTTAGGAGCCCTGCTCTGCTCCAGAGGGCATTTACCTTCAAAGAGTTATATTCACAGCCAGTAAGTAATTTGCTAATTACAAGTGTAATTCCATTTTTCCATAAGAGACTTGCATTAAGTTTTAACATGACTGTAAAAAGCCAATAAATGCAAGGAGGATGTATTTAAGCAGGAATCCTTGTACACAGGTTGGCAATCACAGCCATCCTACTAAAAGATGATCTTGCCTTTAACATTTGAAAATACATAGCCCGGGAGACAGAGAGGCAAGGTGGGGCTGGTTTGTTTTTTTGTAAAAAAAGATGCATCTCCATGGGGATGTTATCTTTGTCGAAACTTCTTATTGACGTTTGCATGCTTCTTACAAAAGTGTGCATTTTGTGGTAAATGAAGACAAATGGATTTTTATTTAAGATATGCCTGGAGGCTAAAATACTCAAGTCAGGAGGACAGAGTTGTTTCTATACAACTGCACCACATTATAATTGGAAGGAACTGAGGCAATTAAGAACACCCTACCTCCCTGAAGCATGCACACAGGGGTGTGTGAATGGGGGACACAGAGGGTGTGATGGGACAGTAAGTGCTGCTCTCCAGAAGGTTCCAAAGTATTTGAGGCTGCTCATGGCACTCATTCCAAATGAAACAAAAGTACATTTGATGACATACCTTCAGAGAAAACTAACAAGCACACACACATCCCCCCCCCCCAAAAAAAGCGTGTGTTAAAAGTGGTTGAGACAAAATCTCAGATGAATGGTCACAGCACAGAAGGCAAAGCACCAAAGAGGGGAAATGCCAGAAATGTAGACACTAGAAATACAGCAGGCAGAGAGCTGACACCAGAGCACAGGAAACTGAGGGGGTGTGGGGTGCCAAGTGCTCTGGACACAATTGTTTTGAGATCGGACAAGACAAGGAAGACCCAGAACTGCCTGGGACACAACCCCCCTAAGCTTCCATGGACCCTGTTCAAGAAATTACTGTCTGCAAGGTTCTAGGTGCAGCTGTTAAGATTGAAACACACAACAGAAGGATGGATCACTCTGTAACTTGCTACATCTTCCCTTAGAGACCAAAATGCTGCATGAGCTTGAGGGCTCATGCCTATCACATTAGGGACTTGAGATCACAAGCGAGTGTCCCAGTAGATCTCTTTGAAGTAGTAGTACATTGTGAACATACAGATAACTTAAACATTTCCAGGCATATCCTGCAGCGATCGACACCGTAAAATTTCAAACTAATATTATAACTGAGCCAATGACTGAAATACCATTATATTAATACACCATCTCAATTGAACAATTTGGGTTAAGACTCTGTTAAGTACAGTAAATCCTTAAAGTGGTGAATTACTAATTGTTGTATACAGGTTTGATTCTACAAGCTCTTAACTTAATAATAGAGTAGCTCTGTTGCAACATTCAACCCTATGTTTGTACATCAGTGGCTAAAAGGAATATCAGGAGTATGATACCAATAGTTTTCCTTCCTAAGTTTCTGAACGTTAAAATGACATATCTGTAGAATTACAGTCAGCACTAGCAGAAGTCTGCAAAACTGTCTCAGAACATAATGATAACATATACATTATTGGAAGCACCGCTACCCTGAACAGAAGTCATTTTATTTCAATGCATTTTAATGTCACCTTAATTGACTAAAATGCTTGTATTTGTAAAAGCGATAGCTCTGTAGCAATAAAGTGTTCTCAAATGGACACTGTTGCCAAAAGCATTAACAGCTGCTACATTACTTTTAATCATATTTGAAGGTGTCCTTTCTCTACGCAGTAAAAAAACTCATAATCCAGTACTCTGTATTAATCTTAATGAATTTTTTTTTCTCTAGTTCACAAACTGTTGTGCTAAAGTCAGAAAACATTTAACCCTAGGCCAATAGGTGGGGTCTAACGGACCCGAGAGAGGTACAAAAGAGTTAAAACTTTTTAGCAAACTTCTACCTCTCCATGACTTTGTCAATCATAATGGACTCAATTGCCCTGTGGTGTTTCATGCCCCCCACCCGTGACATTTTTTAAATGTAAGGTTTTTATTCTGATGCTGCTGGGGGTCAGTTTGACCCCAACTGAAGTACATGGGAAACTGAAAGTGCCATGTGCTGGGGGTAATATAGACCCTCCCCAAATGCTGTTAAAAATAAATAATGTTTATTATTTCATTAAATGCTTAAACCAGAACCTGTTCTTTACTTCTTTTCTCACAACAAATGGAAATAGAAATATAGCATTGTATCTGTTTTTGTTAATGACATTTTTGTGTACACAAAAATCTCACTACAAATGCTTTTGGGGGGTCTATTATACCCCAAGCTAAAGAACCACTTTACAAACATAAATCTAATTGTATATTTTTTGCCATTATAACCTTACTGGTGTGAACCTTCAGCACTGTTTTTTTCATCATAGCTGCTTGCAGAGTTAATTTTGAAAAATACTTACCAGTCAGTCATATGGGGTCATTTGGACCCCTCCATTTACTTGCTAAGTGACCCTTTTGGTCAGTAAGGGTTAACATTAAAACCTGTTTGCAGTAAGGTGGTTATCTAAAGGCAGTTCAGGAGACTTCATGGAGCCATCTCAGAGGAATTTAAAGTGTGCTAATGACCCCTCTATTTACTTGCTAAGTGACCCTTTTGTCAGTAAGAGTCAACATTAACATTAAATTGACCTTGTAAGGTTGCTATCTAAGGGCAGATATCTGACTTCATGGAGCCATCTCAGAGGAATACAAAGATAATTAGATAGAATCACTAATTGTTTGCTAAACACTTGGCACCCCAATGGAAAGCTCAGCTGTTATTTCTGTGTAATTGCTAGTGTTAACATTGTGGCCAGTGTGGGGTTATTACTGACCTCTTCTGCCTTTTGTTTTATTCCTAATCCTGTCCTCCCCCCACAAAATCTTGATACAGTGTGAATTTTTTTCTAGGCAGCTACTGTCCTTTTCAAATTAACCCCCCCCCCTTTTTTTTTAAAAAAAAATGTATGGCTTAATTGGGGTCTGTTTGACCCCAACACCGGATTAATACAGTGGGCATGTCCAACTTGCTAGGGTTAATCCATTGCAGAGCCTCCTGCAGTATGCAGTATTGAGTCCACAGAACTCAATTCAGACGGGTCATTCTTAATAAATATTCTAGGAGAAAGAGGAGGAAATTACTCAACTCATTCTTTGAGAGGAGGCTTCTATGCAGTCTCCCTATTGGGTATTGAGTCCCCTTTTATTAAGCTCCAGGAACCAATTAGAATAGCAATGTCTTAAAAGAGCAGAATGCAATGTAATTAGACCTCTTCATATTCCCATATTCTGGTGCTTCTTAGCCACTAGTGTCTTCTCTCAAGTCAGATAAAGGGACTGAGCAGAGGAAGAGCAAATGCAAAGGCTTCCTCTGAAGGTGTACAGTTAAGTATAATAATAATAAACTTTATTAGGCGTGACCGCAGTCATTGCCGGACAACAAATCAAGCCATAAAATACAGCACATAGCTACAAACTCATCCAAAACTCATCCAAAACATTTCTGACCGACCTCCCGCTACAATCGGAGCAAACCCCATCCTATAAATATAAAATCCCTCTTATTGCGAGCCCCCCTGGACAACCCCACTGAAAACTTCTGGACCAGACTGTTATGAAATTCGGCGAACAAGCCTTTATAATCATACAGACCACTGTCAGCCTAGACCTGCTTCTCAAGAAAATTCTGCCTCTGGAGTAGCGCCCTCTTTTCAAACTCACCCACCCTCCTAGTTACTACCGAGTCACAGGGGCTCAGCCATGTCCTTGGGACTGAGATACCCGGACCTGGCCCCAGCCCAGTCAAATATCTTGACCTTAAGCCCTCGAAGAAGGGACATATTAATAGAATGTGGGCCACTGTATCAGGAGCCCCAGTCACATAACTCACGAATTCTCAAGTCCATTGGGATACTCTTAAAACACCCATCCAGCACTGAGGAGGGAAACGAATTGCAACGCAATCTGGAGAAAGTCACCGTCCTGGCAGCATCCAGCCAAGAAAATAAGTACCCACAGCCAGAATAAGCTGGGAAAGATGGAATATACCCAGGCACGACTCTCTGGCTCTCCATTAGAGCCCTTTCTCCCTGAAGCATCTGATCTCTCACTCTATCCCGTACCATTATTTTGAACCTGACCGGTTCCACCACCTCCAACATGGCCCTGGAAAAGCCCATTTTATGGATTTCCCTCTCAACCGCTGCAATCCACCCATCTAATAAGCCTGCTTTCCGAGCCAAGCACAACAAGGAGCCATCCTTTTCCGGCATCACCAGCAGTTTAACCCCAAAAATTTACAAATAGCTGTAACAGCAGCAAATGGACTGGGGGAACACCCGTTTTGGCTCGTAACAGCACCTGCGGGTAGCCTCCCGGCAGACCCAATAAAGAGGCCAGGAACCGATTCTGGATAGACTCCATCTTACCCATACTTTCCAATGCCCAAATGGGGGCGGCATATAGAGCTTGGTTTAAAACCTTGGCCTTGAACAGCCTCAAGGCCGACGTAATCAATTCCCCCCACTGCCCAAAATAAAATTTAAGTATTGCGGCTGCCGATTTGTTGGCCTGGGCTTTGACCATATCAACATGAAGCTTCCACGCAGAGGAGGAAGAAAATAAAACCCCCAAATATTTGAAGGCAAAAACCTGCTCAATAGAGATCCCTTTAATATTCCAGGCATACACCGCTCTAGTCAACACTGCAAAATTCCCCAAATTGGCCGAGCAACCTCCTAAGCCCGACCATTGTCTGAGACATCAGCACCACATCATCAGCATAAAGGATCAACGGTAGCCGTCTCTGGCCAACAACTGGCGCATGAGCGTCCACCTCCTTCACGAATGATACGGCCCTGTTTATGAATAGATTAAACAGGGCCGGGGCCAAGAGGCAGCCCTGGTGGACCCGGCGTTCCACCAGGAATGCCCTGGATAGAGATCTCTGCCTCCCAAACCTCACCTGCATGGAATTCTCTGAGTGGATCTTGATCATCAGATAAAGAAGTCTAGGATCCATTGAGGAGGCCCTCAACCCAGCCCAGAGGCAATCTCTGTTCACTGAGTCGAAGGCCTTCTCAAGGTCCACAAAGCATAGATAGCGCCTCCCCTTCCGGTCTACCTGCCTCTTAATCAGAGATGACAACAAGAGTATGTGGTCAACAGTAGCTCTGCCCTCACAGAAGCCAATTTGTTCGGGTTCGATTGCTCCGGACACAGAAATCCGAGTTTTCATTTTGCCCAACAAGTATTTTGAGTAAATCTTCCCAATTGAACTGAGAAGACTAATTGGACGATAATTACTCAGAATCGCTGGATCCCCCTTCTTAAATATAGGCACTAATATACTTTTTTGCCAAGAGCGCGGGATCACCCCTGAATCATTAATTGCCGTAAAGAGGGGGGCCAATAACTTAGCCCACCAGTTCGGGTACGCTTTTAATATATCCACCGGAACATGATCTGGCCCCAGGGCTTTACCCCCTTTTAATGAGCCAATCAACTGCTTGACTTCCTCCTCTGTTACTGGGGCCCAGCTTTCAAACCTGGAGCTAATATCTAATTGGAATGGATCACAGTTTAGGGGTTCTTTAGAGAATAGACGTGAATAGAAACGTTCCCACTCCTGCATAGGAATAGCCTGTACATTTGGCACCGTGTCTTTCCAGTGCAAGGCTCTGATTAGCTTCCAACAGTTAAGTATAGGTTGCTGCTTACTAAGTCTTCAGTAGTGGCTCACTCCTTAGCAAGGCCATGGAGACAGGAGGAACCCTGGTAAGTGGGCTTTGTAGCACTAGGCTCTGGTAAACCTGAAAACTAGATAAAGTTTGATACACCACCTGATCCATTGTGAGAGGCACTTAAGAAACTGCCTCTCCCCAAACACCTATGCAAACAAACAGAGTTAGGTTTTTAAAGACAGAACTGCATCTTTTAGTTGTTGAGAGAAAGTCTCGTAGTTGGGGTATGCAGTTTGGCTTCTACAAGAAAGCTATGGGACTTAAGGAAGAAAATCAGTATCACAATCTGACCAAGATGAAATTCTAAGGAAACAACTGTCATGAAGCCTAACGTATCAACCGCTTTGTCCTTAAGTTTAATAGTATAATGGGGGAGATGCCTTCAGAGATAGAAGCGCTCTTATGGCCAACGTTACAGGAACCAAAAGGCCATTAAGAACTCAAGAAAAGCCTTTGCTAGAGGCAGAAGCTACTTTAGCATAAACCTCGTGAGAAACCGATAAGCAGCATTCCGCAGAACTAACCCACTTAAAGAATGTCTATGTGAAAATCTCTTCCCTTATCCTAAATTCCCACGGCCTGTTGAGGTAGAAGGATATGGCTCTCCTCGCACCCAGTGCATCTCACAGCTTTCCCTCTGCCAATGTTCTTCCCCACCCTCCCCCACAAAGTGAGAGTTGACTTCAGGTGACATTTTGTGGCCACCTTACAAAGGAGTTTGAAATTAAATCTCAGACTGCAAGTCCTAGGGCAGGGACCGTGTCTATTCAATTACTTTGTAAAGCGCCAGGTACATTGCTTGCGCTATATAAATGTTTGCTAATAATAATAATAAATGTAATACTATTCATGGAAAATGGTAAAGGGAGGCACTAACAGGAAGACATTCAGTTCACCAACTCTTTTTGAAGATGTTCTTTCCAGTGGTTCCAGGCAAAATCTAAACGGTTTGCCTGTGTGAACTTATTTTGAGACTTAAATAGAATCTTGACAGCAAAGACATGCAAAGTATCAATGTCATGAATGTGACTTCTAGTCACAGATGGGGAGTCTGCTTGGGATCATGAACAATTTAGGAACCTCTGCTTTAGCCATCATAAATTACTCTGGGGACAACCAATGCCTTGAGCAAGTTGCCATGAGTTTAGACAAAGCAGATATCAGTTCTGCAAGCAGAAGACCCAAGTCCTAAAGAGAAATTTTTCTTTCGTGAGCAGATATAAATTAGCAACTCCTCCCAGAAATTTCTTCACTGTTGTACTTGAGAAATTAGTCTCCAGGTAAGACATGGAATAATGATACTGCAGTCAGGTGCATTCAAAAGGAGAAGAGCTGGGACATCAAGCACCACTGGTATTGTAACAAAGTGTTTAAGAATGATCCATCTTCCAACAGTGGCCAGTTCTGGATGCTTCAGAGGAATAAAGGACTTCCCACTATCCACCACAAGGCACAAGTGATCTGTGTAACTCACTGTCATGGAATGGTGTAACTCGGGGGCGGTGGGCCCTCCAGGATGGCAGGGGCAATGCCCCTCCTGGCCCCCCAGGGCTCCCCCAGCCAGCTCCGGCAGCTTTAAAAAAAACCCAAAAACCGGCCACGTCGGCATCGTGCTGAGTGTGCGGAGCCACGAAGAACCTTGTTTAGAAAGGCAGAGACCTTCTGAAGGTTTCTGCCTTGCTGAACAAGGTTTTTCAGGGTGGCTCCGCACATTCTCACCGGTTGTGTGCGCGCACACACACACACAAACCAGTGACTCACCCCCACCCCCCTGAAGGCTTCCTAAGGAAGCCTTAAGGACCAAAAGGGAGCCATTCTCCCTTTATGCAGAGTGGGCAGCTAGAAGAGCCGTCCATTCCGCATAAAGGGACCCTGCAATGCAAGAGTGCTGCAGGGGGCACTCTTGCATTGCAGGGGCCGGGCAGGGGGAAAGTTCATACAGGGCCGTCCAATAGAGGCGCCCCCGGTATGAACTAAGAGCTGCGCGTGCGTCAGCAGCTCCCAGCCCCATGCACAGGCTGGGTCCCACCCTGTGCAGGGGGCTGGGAGCTGCTGACCCGTGCGCACCTCTTAGCCTCCCCGAGTCCCTTCCTCCCTCCCTGGCAGGGAGGGAGGGAGGGAGGAAGGGACTTGGGGAGGCTAAGAGATCTGCCTGCGCGTTCCCTGGATCTGGATGCAGAAACGGCGACAAGGAGTCGGCGACCCCACCATGGATGATGATGGTGAGTATTAAATTGCAGGGCCCAGGGTGGGGGGAGGGTTAGAGTAGGGGGGCTAATGGGTTAGAGCAGGGGGGGCTAAAGCAGGGGGATGGGTGGGTGGGAGCCAGGACTCCTGGGTTCACTGGGAGGGGAGTGGGGACTGTGTGGTAAAATGGAGGGTTGGAAATCCTGAGAGAGATGTCACTGCAAGTCATGCAATTTCAGTTGTGTTCAAAATGCTGGAAATGGGATGTGTATGGTAAATTGGACTCAGGCTGTGACTGGGTTGCTTTACAAGGAAATTTATAAACCCAAAACACAGGGACCCATCCTTCAAGGATGGGTTCCTGCGTTTTGGGTTTATAAATTATTTATTTTAAGCTTGATGTGCATGTAGACTGTTTTCTTCCATCCGATGTTAACCCTGGGAACTCCTTGCTGCTGTGTTTTGCCATGCCACTGGCGTACTGTCCCCCTGGTTCCGCCTCTAGGCCCGCTGGCCTTACTGCCCCAGTGCCCCTCCAACATCAAAACCCACCAGCTGCCCCTGGTGTAACTGCCACTATTAACCAGGTTCAAAATAAAGATTAATGGTGGGAAGATGGGTCATCAGTGTTTACTAACCAAACCAGTCACGGGTTACAACCTTGTATTCAGGATGCCTCTAGACCTCTGACTACCAGTGACAAACAAAGTAAATCATTCCAGAACTGACCAGTTCCTTTTGCTTCAAACCTGTTTTTCAGTTTCATAGAATGTTCCCAGAGTTCTTGTATAGGGAATTGTTATCCTTTTTCTTAAAGATACAAAGTGGTTCTAAAGCTATCTTTTATTGTACCAATTGTTGGTGGTGGAAATAAGCAAGCTTTCGGTTCACACAGGGCCCTTCCTCAGGCATGCCGCGTAGTTAGTAGAAATATATTTTTAAATGTTTGTAAGAACCTTTCTTAATGCACTTTTCCCACACCATTCATGATCTTGCCTACCTCTAATACAGCAGTTCCTGAAGTTTTACTTGTTCAGAGATAAATTCTGTGACCCCAAAGATCATGACACCATCACCAGATGGCGCTATCCCACTTCAGCTCCTGACCACTACTTTGAGAACCTCTGCTCAAATATATGCCAACACTCAGCAATCTAATTTCTAAGAGCCCAACAATTTTATATATGCAAAAAGTACAATGTTATTTCCTGTTCCCTTTTCTAATGGTTCCTATCTGTTTGAATTTTTGACCACTCAAGCATACTGAGCAGGTATTTTCATGGAATCACACTGGGTCACTCAAAGATTACTCTTGAGTAGTACATGAATTTGGGACCTGGTATTGTATATGCATAGTTCGGACCCCGCCCCCATGCAGATGGTTTTGCTGTAAACATAAAATTTCATCTGCCATTTTCTTGCCCTATCACCTAGATTTGAGATCTTTCTGTAATTTATTTTCAGTTTGCTTTTAACTTATCCAAGCTGAAATATCCTTCTGAGTGGAGAATCTCTTCCACTTGTGTCAATACGTTTTCCTAGAATTCAACTGGACATTCCTGATCTTCTGAAAGCAACTGCGCAAATCTGATGTTGGTGATCCAGTGGAGAGAGAATTTGGGTGTAAGATTTTACAGCTCTGCTGCAGGTAAGTCAGTAAGCTCCAAGTCAGAATTAACTTCTCTAAGTATGTAAACACTCAGGACTTGATTCAGTCAAGTGCAGACAGGCACCCATGCGGTTTGTTTTAGTTATGGGAGGAGGGGGAGACCACAGGCACACCCAATAATGGAGTCAATGAATAAACCTGACATGACAACTCAAGTACGAGAAGCACTAGCATACAATACAGACATGGCAGCTCTCTCCAGTGCTGGTGGAGTGGCCCAGAGTACCACTCAGAGGAGCAGTAAAAAGAGGTTGCAGCCCAAAGTGGAGTGTTTCCTCTCTTTGCAGGGCAGGTCCATTGCAGGTGCAGGTGACTGTGTTGGGTTTATGGGGAGCCACAGAACTGAGTCCCAGCCTTAGAGCACCAACACTGGGAGTCGAACCCAGTTGGCCTAGGTATGTCAGCCCTGTACCAACACTAGGACCTTGTTCCAGACTGCAGGGGAAGGAGTAACATCTCTGCAAAAGGAAATCATGTTGTATCACCTTTGCTTTAAATAAGGTTGACTGTCAAGCTTCATATGCTATGAGGGAGCCCACACCAACTTTGCATAAATTGCTGGAACCAGGGAAATGGGAGCCTTGTATGCAAACACATGCAGGATTGATTAGCACTATATAGCCAGAGAAACAAATTTTCAGTCAATTTCATAATTTGGCATGTTATAATTTCTGATTAAAAAATCCAACTCCATTCTCGTTTGGGGAAAGGGTTGTTGGTCACCCTGTTCTAATGAGCACTCTCTCTCATGCCCCAATAAGACTCTAAATGTTCTCTCTTTAGAGTTAAACACCGTCTCTGCTAAGGGGCCTTTTGGCTATCGCACAGCACCTCTCCTAGAAAGATCTGATTCCGACTTCCGGCAAGATACTTATATGAACTTGATGTACATCCGTGAAAATGTCTGGAAGTGCAAACTGTCTCTTTGCTGGCTTAGAATTTATGCTACAGATCTTCTCTTTCCAATACCAATAGCCTGTATGTATTCTTGATGCTGTTCTCTTACAAACTTCTCTAAAACAAACTGGATCAGTCCGGATCATACATCAGGGCTATGTTACAAAAGCAGACAGAGCAACTCTTGCTGCCACTTTATCATCATGACTAATGGAAGAAAGAAAACCAAGCTGCAAACTAACCTAAACTCTGTAACAGACATTCCTCAGCTTTCACACTGTTGAGAAATAGTTACTGGAGTTTGAATTGTTTTTTTAAATGAACAGTATATATTATCAGGTAGATGCCTTATATTTAAGGGCAGGGACTACCATATTGTGTGTCGGTACAGCACGCATCACAGGGACCCAAGAGTTACCACAGAATAAACATTACTTCAAATAAAAATATTACTTCCCCAGACTCTTGCTCATTCCATGACCTTCAATCCATTGCCTCTCTTGACTTTGCTGCCATCTTCTATCATCTGTCTCCTCTACCACCTGCCTGGACTCTGCTGTCTCAGTCTTCAACTCATCCCTTTCTTCCTCGCTTGCTCCCCACGTGTGCTGTTCTATCCATTGCATAAACCCTCCTGCTTGGCTTACCCCTACTATCTGCCACCTCTGATCCTGCTCTCGAGCTGCCAAGCACCTCTGGCAGAAGTCTTGTGAATTTGCTCACTTCATGCACTTTAAGTTTGTTCTATTTGCATTTAGTGCTGTCCTTTCCCTGGCCAAAGACTTCTATTATTCCACATTAATTGAAAATCACTCTCGCAACCCCCGCTGTCTCTTCTCAAAATTTCTTGCCTTCTGAAGCCTCCCTGGCCTCCCCTGCCTTCTGCACGATCCTCTCTGCCCGGGATCTTCTCTCCTTTTTTTAAAAAAATTAAAACCTTTATTTAATTTGGCAGTTTTACGAAGTATAACAGCTGTGTTTTCTTTCCTTTTTTTCCAGGTTTTTGACGAAGTTACATTTGCAGTTGCCAAACCTGTTTCACCCACCCACCCAAACTCAGCACCACAACAACAACAGACGTGATGCCAGGAACACAGAAACAATCTGGTGAGTAGTTTTTTGTAGATTGTTCTTTTATAGCAGATACTCAAACAGATAGGAGCGCTGATCCTCTGTTCTATCCATGGCCTGCATGGAGTCCATACATGCTAACAACGTCACATTAAAATCTTCAGTCTTGTCGTGCAAGGTCGCGGACATCTTCTCCATGAAAAGGAGAATTAGTCACCTACCTCGGTGAATTCTTTTTTCCTCTGTCTATGGATAATCCTCCGCACGGGTAGCTCTGCGGATGGCTGCCGGGAGAAAGAAGCAGCAAACGCTTTTCTTGCACATGCGTATAGAGCTAGTCCCCCAACTCTCCTCAGTCCATATCCTAGCTGAGGGTCTATTCTCTAAACAAAACTCATAAACTTGCCAACAGATTAAAACAATATATGGTACCTTAAGTGGACCTTGTGTCAACCCCATAAACCAATGTACAACTTTACTTCCCCAATTAGACACTGAATTCGGTGTAAAAATATCCCCATACATTAATCTATCATTGTAAGGAGATTTCAGCCTTTTAACTGATTTGCACTTAGCCCGGATACTGTTTGGCAGGGAGGATCGGAGGATTATCCATAGACAGAGGAGAAAAGAATTCACCAAGGTAGGTGACCAATTCTCCTTTCTCCCTCTGTCTCCGGCTAATTCTCCGCATGGGAAATACCCGAGCCATCACATTCCCTAAGGGTGGGAACAAACAGCGCCAGGTGAGTCCTGCATTGCCTGTAACACCCTCATGCCGAACACCCCCTCTGCAGATTTGAACACGTGCAATTTGTAATGTTTAACCAACGTATGCAAGGACGACCAGGTAGCCGCCCTGCAAATCTCCTCATATGAGGCCCTTGCTTTAAAAGCATAAGATGTAGTCGCACTCCTTACCGAGTGTGCCCAAATATGGATAGGTGGAACCCTGTACTTTGCCTTATATGCCTCTACGATGCATTGTTTCACCCATTTACACAAGAGTGTCTTTGAAGCTTTTGAACCAGTCTGGCCAGGTCTGATATTTACAAATAGGGCTGTAGTGGATCTAAGGCCCCTAGTCCTAGCCAGGTATATCTTTAGAGCCCTACGGACATCTAATTTGTGCCATATCCTTTCTTTTGGATGTGATGGTTTTGGGCAAAAAGAGGGTAAAGACAATTTCCTGGGACCTATGAAATAAGGCGTTAACCTTAGGGATAAAGGCCTGATTTACCCTAAGAGTAACTGAATGTTCCGGAAAAGTACAAAAGTTCTCCTCCATAGAGAGAGTTCCTAATTCAGATACCCTTCTGACTGAGGTGACCGTCACTAGGAATACCACTTTCATAGATAGCAAATATAAAGATACATGCTTTAACGGTTCGAAAGGTGGTCTGGTCAGAGCATCTAGAACAAGGTTTAAACTCCATGATGGGCATCTATGAACTACTGGAGGGGAAATTGCTCTAGCTGCCCTCAGGAACTGTCTCCCATGTCTGTGTGATGAGACCAGCTTATTTGTAACTGCCCTCAGAACTGCGTCTATTCCTGTCGCCTGTCTCGCCAAGGTGTTAGGTTTAAGACCTCTATCTAAACCCTCTTGTAAGAACTGCAAAATGACTGCAATCTTTGTTTTACAGGGATCATAACCCTTCTGTGTCGTCCACAGTGCGAATGTTTTCCATGTTGCTCCGTATGCCCTTCTGGTGGCTGGGCGTCTAGATTGTTGTAGCGTTGCCAGGACTGTATCTGAGCAGCCTTTTTTCTTTAAGGCTGAGTGCTCAAGAGCCACACTGTCGGTCTTAAGACGTGGAGGTTCTCGCATAGCAGAGGACCCTGGCTGAGAAGATCTGGTCTCAATGGGAGCATTACGTGTGGGGTGAGACTGAGCTCTATCATGTCCGAAAACCATGGTCTCCTGGGCCACCATGGGGTTATCAAAATCACTCGGGCTTGTTCCTTGATCATTTTTGCCACCGTTCTTGTTATCAGGGGGGCGGGAGGGAAAGCATAGAGTAGGTCTTTTGGCCATGTCTGGTTCAGAGCGTCCACTGCGACTGCTGTCATGGCTCTTTGGACATGAAGTTTGGCAGTTGTGTATTTTCCTCGTTGGTGAATAGGTCCAAAACCGGCAATTCGAACCTCGTCACCAGGTCCCTGAACACATCTTTGTGTAGGGCCCATTCACGTGGTTCTATTACCCTTCGGCTGAGCCAGTCTGCTTGTTTGTTGTCCTGTCCCTTGATACGCAGGGCCTTGAGAGATAGCAGGTTCCTTTGCGCCCACGAGAACAGTCTCACTGCCTCCCTGTGTAGATTGGGTGCCCAGGATCCCCCTTGGTGATTTACATAAGCCGTTGTTGTCACGTTGTCTGTGTAGACTAGGATGTGTCGTTTGTGGAGATTTTGAGCTAGCTGTTGCAATACTAGTCTGATCGCTTTCAACTCCAGGAAGTTGATACTGCATTTTTTGATCCCTCCTGCTCCACAGGCCCTGTATTGACCTGGGTCTGGAGTGTGCTCCCCAACCTGATAGACTGGCGTCCATTGTGACCATCTCCCGACTTGGTTCTGCCAAGGGAGTTCCTGTGGCAAAGGTTTCTGCCCTTAACCACCAGGACACTGAGCGTGCGAATCCTCGTGGAATGGTTACCCGCGGGTTGAGGCCTAGCGTGAGTTCGGTCTGCATAGGTCGCAGCAGCTGTTGCAAGGGCCTGAGGTGAAAACATCCCCACAGAACTTGTCTGGTGCAAGATATCAGGAGGCCTAGGAGCTGAGCCAGATTTTTTTAGTCTCATTCTCCTCTGGTGGTGTAAAAGCCGTATTAGTGCTCGTATCTTGTGTTGCCTGAGAGGCAAGATGAAGGCGACTCCTAAGGTGGTATCTAGGATGACACCCAGGTGTTCCAGTCTGGGGGGGCGGGGATGGCTCTTCTCCTTGTTGACTAAAAACCCAAGTTTCCACCGTCCGTAGTTGTAGGATTGTCTTAATTGCAGCCAGTATCAGCAAGACACAGGTAAATCTGTAGCGTATTGTTAAGTATGTTTGGGGGAATATTCCCAGAACAGCAGTTTCTGGTCTGAAGGGGATGGTAATTCTTGTAATTTTTTCCATAGTGGTCCACACCATGATTCAAAAAGGCATTATTCTATCACAGTCCCACCAAACGTTTCTGTATGATGCTGGCATTCCACAGCTTTTCCAGCAAAGTCTTTCCCCCTCCCCAGACATTTTGTTTAGTCTATTAGGTTCTAAATAGTAAAACGTTATAAGCTTCACCACTGGTTCCTTCAACTCCATGGAGGGTGAACAGCTGTGCATATGCTCAACTCTCTCTACTTTTTGTTTTTCCTCAAATACCTGCAGCAAGGTGTTTTCCCATCTAGTTAAATAGGATGGGGGTTTTTTATATACCATTCTAATGGAAGCACTTTATAAATTCTGGCTACGAGTCCTTTATTTGAGGTTCTTTCAAAAAAGAATAGTCTCAAATCCCTTTTTTGGCCTAGTAAAATGAGGTATCAGGTCTTTTTGGTCAAATGTGCTTTTGATCTAAAGATATTGCAGCATACCAATGTTAGTCTGTAGAATTGTTTGAATGTCTCGTGGTGACATGAATGAATCACCCCGGAATAGTTGAGAGACTCTAGTGATACCCTTATTCTTTAATAGTTTTCTCAGTTTTGATGCTATGACCCCCATCGTCATTGACAGGTTATTGATTGGTAATACAGGTGAGGCGCTTTTAACAATTTGGGCTTTTTTTCATATGGAAGTCAAGGATCTCAGGGCTGACAGGGCAAAGGGGTGCTAGTTCAATTCCCTTTTATTATAGGTGCTGTTATCTAGGAGTATGTTCTCAAATTTCTCGGTCTGGAGTAGCGTTCTCAATGTGTGACCAGTGGGGTCCTATAGGTGGGTTATACCATGTATTGATGGCCTTTAGGGCTGCTGCTCTATGGTATGGAATGGTATGGTATAGCGCGTTCATAGCGACGTCGCTTTTTGATCCTTCGATGTCAGCTCTTCCTATGGTATAGCAGGAGGTTGGGCATATTAACGCCACCTTTTTCCTTAGGTCTTTGTAGAGTTTTGATGCTAATCCTGGGTTTCTTCTTGTTCCAAATAAATGTTGCCATTATTTGGTTATGGCATTTGAAAAAGTTCTCTGGGAGCCAAATAGGTAGTGAAATTACTTTATATAAGACCTTAGGGAGCAGCATCATTTTGTATAAATTTAATCTTCCCAGCCAAGCTCCCCCAGGTCAAATTATCCTCCTTAATTTGATCGAGCACATAAGGCAGGTTTTCTTTAAACAGATCATTAATGTCTTTGGTCATCTGAATACCTAGGTATTTGAATTTGTGCTCTACCTCCACAAATGGGATAATTTTCTTGATTTGGTTTTAAGTAGATGTATCTGGAGAAAATATCATTGCCAATGACTTCTGAAAATTAATTTTGTAACCTGAGATCGAGCTAAATTGTTGTATTAGGTCTAGTAGAGGAGGGACAGAGTGGCATGGGTCTGACAGCTACAGAAGCATGTCATCTGCAAATAGGGCCAGTTTGTAAACATGCTGGCCAATTTGTACACCTTCGATGGTCTTATGCTGTCTAATGGCACAGGCTAGGCGTTCAAGTGCCAAGTTAAATAGGAGGGGTGATAGGGGGCAGCCCTGCCTGGTTCCTCTGGTGAGGGTGAATTGTCTGGTCAGGGAACCATTTATTAGCAACTTAGCTGTGGCTTGTAAATATATGGCCTTCAGCCACTCAAGAAAATTTCCACCCGTCCCCATTGCCTTCAGTGTCTCAAACAGGCAATTCAATTCAATCTGATAAAATGCTTTCTCTGCATTAGCAGAGAGGACAATGGCAAGTGTACCTTTTTTATGTGATGTAGGACATTGATTGTTTTTCTGATATCAGCTCCTTGCCTTTGTGGTATAAAACCAACTTGGTCTTGATGAATGACATTAGAGATTATTGCTGGTAGGCGGTTAGCCAAGGTCGTGGTAAATATCTTAAAATCTAAATTTAGAAGGGATATGGGTCTGTAGCTGGCACATAGTTCTGGGCTTTTGTCTGGCTTTGGTATCAGTGTTACCTGGGCTTCGTAAAAGGATTGTGGTGATTTATCATCTTGGAGTATGGAATTATAGACAGCCATTAGATGTGGGGTGAGTTGGTCTTTAAATTTAATATAGAACTCAGCTGAGAACCCACCTGGTGTTTTGTTTTTGGCCAGTCCCTTAACTGTATCAGTGATTTCCTCTGTTGTAAAGGGGAGGTTTAAGAAAGCAGCGTGTGTGTGACATTACATTTTGGTATCTGTGTTTGTTTACTAAAGTCTTTAATTTTTTCAGGATCAGGCTGCTCTGATTGGTAGAGATTCTCATAGAAGTGAACGAATGCATCCTGGATCTGCTCCATGGCTGTATGTTCCTCACCATATGGTTTTATTATTTTTGTAATTGTGCTCTTTCCCTCCCTAATTTTGACCAGCCATGCCAGGGTTTTTCCTTCATGATCAATTTTTTTTAAAAAAATTAACTGCCTGGTGGGTTTTTTTTATAGTTCAATAGCATCTATTTCTCCCTTTCATTTGATCATTTCTTTTTTGACTTTAGGGTTTTGGTCTGTTTTGGCTATATTTTCTAATTTTTTGAGGTCCCATATAAAGATCTCTTTGTTTTCTCATTTTATGTTGGCTTTTATAGCTATGAATTCCGCCCCCCCCTAGTACCGCTTTAGCCACGTCCCATAAAATCAGGTTGGATTTGACCGTCCCTTTATTGGTTTCGAAGTAGAGTTTTATCTCCTCTTGTATTTGTTTTTTGGCTTTGAAGTTGGACAGCAGAGTTCTGTCCAGCCTCCATGTACTTGTACTTAAGGTTTGTTGTTACCCCCATTCCCAGAAGACTAACTGCATAGTGGTCTGGCATTACCAGAGGCACTATCTGACATGACTAACATCTGCAGCTCTGCTTTTTCCATTAGGATGTGGTCAATGCGAGAAAAGGTACCATGAACTGCAGTGAAAAAGGTGTAACTCCCTTGCATTTTTGTTTAGCCATCCACCAACCCCAGTTCTGTCAGCTCCTCATTTAATTTAACTTGCCATGTTTTTAAGTTCAGGCTACAGGAGGAGTCCAATTTTGACAGTGTTTTCTCTGCTTCTTTTGTAATTATTTGCAAATATTTCTGAAAAAATTGGCTTGTGTTCTCATTTTGTGCGTATATGTTGGTTAGGGCATACATGTCCCTGGATTTCAACGTTTATTAATAAAAACCTTCCCTTGTCATCGTTCAGTCTTACCCACTTTAGTCTCAAGGTCTGAGGAGATTCCTATAAGGACTCCTACTTTCTGCTCCAGTGCACATGCTGCCACTACCATTCCCATGTTCTTGGTTGCGAACATGTATAGAGCAGATGAGTTTCCTGCAGGAAGAATAGGGCAAAATGCTGACATTTCAAAAAGTTTGTAACCCTTTTCCACTTAACTGGATTGTTAAGGCCTTAGGTCAGTACTTTGGCCCCTGATGTCTGGGTAAAATTCTATGGGGAAGTTTTTGCTCCCCCACAGCCGGCGGAAGGGATAAGAATGGCCCCAATGGACCAATTTCCTGCTTGGCAACCTGTTTCCAAGGAAGAAGTCTTAGACCTTATTGGATCTTTAAAGCTAGGAAAGGCTCCGGGGGATGACTTTATTCCCCCTGATTTGATTAAAAACTCCCCTGACTGGTGGGCCAGTATTTTGGCTCCCCTATTTACCCAGATAAATGCCACAGGAGTGTTTCCCCAGACCTGGCTAAACAGCATTGTAGTTCCCATCTATAAGAAAGGCAATCCCCAGTTACCATCCAATTATCACCCTATAAGTTTGCTCAGCGTGGTGGGGAAATTGTACACTAAATATCTGCGGGGCAAATTTCAAATTTGGCTGGAGGACTCGGGGCAGCTTGAACCAGAGCAGGTGGGCTTTGTAAAAGGGAAATCGACGACGGAGCAGATATTTGTCTTGTACCATCTAATCAAGAAATATGTAATTACTCAAAGAAAAACGTTTCTATGCTTTATCGACCTCCATTCAGCTTTTGACTCGATCGACAGAGAACGTCTGTGGGTCAAACTGAGTGCTTCTTTGTTAGACCCCAGACTATTGTATCTCTTGATTCAATTGCACGCGCAAAACACCCTCCAAGTGAGATATGCTCTCCCAAACCAACTCTCTGAGAAAGTTCCAGTCGGTCGAGGTGTCCGTCAAGGATGCATATTGGCCCCTGCCCTATTTAATTTCTATATAAATGACGTAATTGCAGTTTTGAAGGCGAAGGATACCCATGCACCAAAAATCGGGGATCGGAAAATACCCGC
Source organism: Sphenodon punctatus (assembly GCA_003113815.1). NCBI lineage: Eukaryota > Metazoa > Chordata > Lepidosauria > Sphenodontia > Sphenodontidae > Sphenodon > Sphenodon punctatus. Next base: position 351,343 of record QEPC01014178.1, read on the forward strand.
ACTATTGTATGCGGATGATACGATCCTGATCTCCCAAACCAAAGTGGGTTTGAGGATTGTCATGGAGTCATTCCGTGTTTATTGCCATTCTGAAAATCTTGCCATTAATTATACAAAAAACAAAGTCATGGTAGTAGGGCAAGGTAAACCCAGAAAGCAGATGCGGTGGTCTATTGGTGGGAACCCCGTTGAACAGGTAAAATCCTTTAAATATCTTGGGGTTATACTAGCATCATCCTTGAGCTGGATCTCGCATTTTGAGGCCGTCATAGGCTCTGCTAGACAATCTTCCACAGCCATACTAAAGTTTTTTTATGGGGCTGGAGGGAAGTTGGTTTCCCCGGCAGTACACCTATTTATAGCTAAAGTGACTGGTCAGATTCTTTATGCCTACCCAGTGTAGGGTTTGGGATCTCTGGGGAAACTTGAGGTATTACAGAATGGGTTCCTTCATTCTACCTTGGGCTTACCTCCAGGAACTCCGCAGGTAATTCTGCGCCAGGAGTTAGGGTGCTCCCCACTTAGATCATGTGCTCTGTTAAGCTTAATTAAATATTGGCTTAAAAATATGGTTTTTACAAACCAGGAGTCTTCTTTGCTAAAGATGGCTTTATCCAGCGGTATTTTTTTGGAATGGGAATTGGCAGTGGTTGCTGAAATTTGAAATCTGGGATTATCTATGGAGTCCTTGGAAATTAGTGGGCTGAAGGGAGCGATTGCCCTGGTCAAGCAACGGATTGCTGACCAGGAGCAACAAACAGAGTCTTCTTTACTGGAATTTCAACAGGTTGCTCCCTGTATCCCAAAATGACCAATCCCTGTCAAAACCAGAGTTATTTATTTTCCTGGCTATCCTACAATCGTCGAATAGCCTTTACAAAATTCCGTTGTAATATGTTCCCATCTGCTGTTCTGGAAGGATGGTATAGAAATACTCCTTGGGAGGAAAGGCTCTGCCCTATTTGTGACTTTACAGTTGTGGAATCTATCACCCATGTTTTCCTGGAATGCCCTGCCTATGTCTCACCCAGGAACAAATACCTGGCTTCTTTTTGGGGGGCTGTGGCTTTGGTCCCTTCATCTATGCTTCTTGTGAAATTACTTAGTCCTATTAATTCTGTAAGATCTATGAACGTGGCAGCCTATTGTAAGGCAGCAATACTCATTCGAAAGGATCTTCTAGGAGACAGGTAATAAGTTCGAGAGGTGTGATTATATGAAAATTGTGTTCTTCTGTTGCAATGTTGTGAAGGAATTGCATGTTTCTTTTTTATGTGAGTATATATTAATGCTTGTTATTTTTAAATACTGGGGGGGGGGGGGGTTTGTTTTAAAAACTTTGTAATGGTCTTGGGCTACACAATAAACTATTTACTTACTTACTTAGGTCAGCACTTTAAGCCTAAGGGCCATCTTGCTTAACTGAATTTAGTTGCTGTCCCCAACTTCTGTAGAGCTTCCGTTTACTTAAAGGCATCCATGTTTGCCCAGCTTCCCATACATCAACCCATTCAACAAAAACAGTAAAAACAGCAAAATTGTGTAATGTATTATTAACCCTGGGGGCACCACCCATTTTTCAGTGCCTCCCTTGCGAGGGAGGGTGAAGAGACTAGGTAGTAGTATTGATCCTCTATCTGGGATCTCTCAACACTGCGGGCACAGAGGCTTTTGGTTGTGGTGTTTGGTTGTTGGTTGTTTTTTTTTGTTTGTTTTTTTGTTTTTTTTAAGAGTCCCTTCCCTCCCCCTCGAATAAAAGTGGGTCTTGGCAGAGCCTTCCCTACTCTGCCACTAGCGTTCCCCACCAGAGCACCATACCCTAGATAATATATCACAGATGTAAGTGGGTGACCGCAGTCTCATTATAAAAAGGCCTGTCAGTTTTATAACTTACCTTAAACTTTCCTTATACAATATATTTTTAAACATTATAATTAATATACCACAGGATATAAAGTAGGATAAGCTGCACAGACTGGAACTGAAGCATAGTTCAAATTGTCCTTTGTTTTCTGGTTCATCAGGCTGAAGATTTAACTTTTGTAGTTCTTGCATCCAGGTTCTATCTTTCATGGCCTATTTTGACATAAGGCAAGATTGATGTAGCCGGTCACTTCAGCTGAGGATAGTGTTGAGAAATGTCTCCAGGTCCTCTGTTTCCTCAAAAAAGCTTCTGTTTACCAAATTGCCATTTTGGCTGGGAATCTGATTTGTGGTTTGAGGCTCAGCTGTATCATTTTAGTGAAGCATTTTGCCCATTTTTTCCTTTTTTTGACTGTTTCAGCGGCATAGTCTGGGTAGATTAATTTTGGAGCCTTTAAATTTCAGATGTTTTTCTCTTGCCACAGCCAGAATGTCCTCCTTATCTCTATCTCTGAAGAAATTTTTCAAACTAATGGCTCTTGGGTGACACACTCTGTTGCTGCTTGTAGGCAAGCCCAGGCGGTGGGAAAAGGCATAAGCCAGTTTTTCAGGTCCGGGGTGGGGGTCTTATTCTCCCTGCCCTTAAGGTATACAAAGCTAAGTCTCTCTCCCAGCTTTTGTTTGGGGCGCAATTTGGGGCATTGGGGAAATTAGTAATATTAGAACGACTACAGACCAAGTTCTTAAAAGCTATTTTAGCGCTCCCCAACCATGCTCCTTGCTGTGCTGTCCGCCTTGAGTGCGGAGTCCTGTCCACGGGTACCCAGATATGGTTACTTACATTAGGCTATTGGCTTAAATTGCATTATGGCTTGACTGCTCCTTTAGCATCCCAGGTATTAAGAGTCGGCACCCACGATCCTTGGGTAGACCAGGTTAGAGGCAAATTAAGCGAGATCGGTCTCTCTCAGGAGAGCCTAGCCTGTCTTGGATACGTTAGTGCAAGAAGGCTGGTGAGGCAGAGGGTACTGGACATCAGTAGGCAGGAGAAAATAGCAGAGATGCGGGGTAAGAAGTCTATGGAAAATGTTATGGTCTTGTATGAATTGGTTCATCCCCCTGCTCCCTACCTCCAATTTAATATGTCCCCGCAAGTTAGGAGGTGTCTCTTTTAGGTCTCCACTGAGACTGCCCTCACCAAAATCACTGAAATCACTCCTTCAACATTTCTCTTGCTGGTACCTCCTCTACGTCGCTTCCCCTCTCTGTGGGAGTTCCCCAACACTCAGGCCTGGGCCCTCTTCTCCCTTTACACAATTTCTCTGGGTAAGCTAATTGAAACCACGGCTTCCAGTATCAGCTGTATGCTGATGTCACGCAACTCTCTCTCTCCACTCCCACGCTCTCCCCCTCCATGCAGTCTCTTATTGCTGACTGTCTTGCCGACATCTCTGCCTGGATGTCTTGCTGCCAACTCAAGCTTAATATGACCAAGACCGAACTCCTCATGTTCCTCTCAAATGTTCCCCTCCTACTTCCTCTCAATTTCCATTGAGAGAGCCATCGTCCGGCCAGTGTCTCAGGTGCGCAGCCTGTGATTCATTTTTGACTACTCCTCCCTCTCCTTTAAGCCTCAGATCCAGGCTGTTGCCAAATCATGCCACTTTGCCCTGTATATATTGCTAAAATCTGTCTCTGTCCTACTGTTGCCATTGCAAAAACCCTAGTCCACACTTGAGTCATCTCTCACTTTGACTACTGTAGCTTCTTCCTTACTGGTTTCCCCTTCTCTGATCTCGCCCCCCCCCCCCCCGCCCCCAATCTCCGTTCAACACCCTGCTGTCAAAGTCATCCACCTTGCCCATCGCTTTGACCATGTTCAGACCCTCCTCTTCTGCCCTACATGGGCTCCCTCTATGGGAACGCATTCAGTACAAGCTCCTGGTCTTCATCTTCCAGGCTCTTCATGCCCTTGCTCCCCCATCTCTCTCCGCTTTTTTATCCCTTCACATTCCTGCCCAAGAGCATCGCTCCTCCTCTGCCTCCACCCTCATCTGCTTGTGACTCCCCTGCTTCTCTAAAAGTTTTCACCCCTTCTCTCTTGCTGCCCTCATGCCTGGAACTCCCTCCCTGGATACATTCGTTCTGCTCCTGCCCTCCTAATGTTCAAATCTCTCCTGAAAACCTCTCTCTTCCATCAGGCTTTCCCTGGTCAGGAGTCAAAAGGCTTGCCATAAGTGAAATTGCATCCTCATCCCTCCCTCAGTCAGAATCTCTTCCCTGTAACTAAGTTAAGCATATGCACCTGCATTTTCTCAACCTCATGAATGTATCATTGCTTCTTCCAATGTTCACCTCTCCTCCCCCTCTAGGTGCTGTAAAAATCATAAGATACAGACCCTGCATTTAAAGTACTGTCAGGAACACAACTAAAAAGTCTTCTTGCTGAGGATTAACAGCAATAATGTTTTGATATAATTGGCCACACTGAACAAAATCCTTTAATCAACACCATAGCATCTCTGCCTGTAATGCAACAGCTTTTTCAAACCAGTTCCAGTCAGCTTCAAGATGAGACTATACTAAGCACTGATGGGCAGAACCCTATACATTTTGGTGAGAACAGGATAGTTGAAAATGCTTTTCTAGGGAAATAGCATTTTGAACGTTAACAGGCCACAGAACAGAAAACTGCAATGTCAACAATACCACAGAACTGGAGAAGCATAGCTCCTATGGGAAGCTAAAATCTAAGTTCTTAGTTTTTCTGTACCAGAGAAGGAGAAAGAGCTGCATAGACTAATGCCACAGAGTCACTGAATTTAAATGGCTAGGAGAAGCTAGAACGTACACTTTTGGTCCCCCAGTATTCTTAAGCACTTCTATAGGCCATTCTCACACCTCTCCTTATGCTCCAACCCTTGCACCCAGGTACACAGAAGTAAAATGAATACTATGTATTCAATTCCCTCCCCTTCCTCAGACTCAAGAACAGTGGTTCCAAATCAGCACGCCAGGAACACACTGGTGTGTCTTGAAAATTCATATAATTTATAAGTTGCTTAGCAAACCATCATCATCCAAGGCCATGGCATAACGGATAATGAATATTAATCAAAAGTGGAATAGATAAATTCAATAGTCCAATTAATATCTGCTTCATTTTGGTTTTGATTACATGCAAGAAGAGTTTAACAAGGTAATAACCGCCAGACCAGTTCAGACCAATGGTCCATCGAGCACAACAACCTGTCTCTGACAGTGGCTACTCTCTGTCACTTCAGAGTTACCCAACAGGTAATAATGGAGTGATCCATTCCCTGCTCTTTACTGCCAGCTCCCGACAGTCGAAGGTTACACATCCCTGCAATCTACTTGTCTAACAGCCATTAACAGACCTAGGAGGTATTTATTCCTAGATGAACACAAGCATCCTGTGAAAACACTGTTGAAGCACAGGTGTGCCTGCACTGCCAGGAATGTCTGTCCCAGAGCAGATGGGTCAGGAGTGATAAATTCCAGGCTTTTTTTGTGAACCATTACAATGGAGTTGGCAGTAGTTAGGAGAGTGATCTAGGCTGAACAAAAGCTAGGAAAAGATTGAGACAGAAGGGTTCTCTGGTAGTTGGGAATGGGTACCTGACTCAGCTGATGGCTGAGGAAGGAAGTTGTGTTGAGGTTTTGGAGCGAGTAGCAATTAGAACTGGGTATTAGGGGTGGCCCACCGGAGGAAGTTGTGGATTTGGATCTGTATCTGCAATTTCAGGATTTAAGTACAAATTTGTATTACAGATCTGTTACAAATCAATTAGTTACAGATAAATTAATATAAAATAATTTTTAAATAAAAAAATAAATCACTGTGCATGTGCAAAATGGCAGCAGCAGTGTTGTCATGTGCAGACTGGCTGCCCTTTTCCAAAATGGCAGTCATACTGTCGCTGTCATTTGAAAAGAGGGCACGCATACACAGAACAGGCCAGCGGACATGTGCAGTTGTGGGGATGGGTTTTTGTTTTTTGTTTTTTTATAGATTTCAAACTGAACCACAACAGGCGTGTTGCCACTTTTGCAGTTCAGTTCAGATTAATCCGTAACTGCCCGTTACAAGCAGTTACAGATTAATCCAAATCCATATTGCCTACCCCCATACTGGATATTGTGGCTGTCATTTCCAGATAAATAAATCTGGGTAAGCAAAGAGGCTACAGGGATCTGTGTAAAATCTAGCAAGTATCCTCCAAAAATCTCCTTCAGAAAATCTAGCAGAAAGGTTGAATGAAAAGATAATGTTGGAAAAAGCAGCATAAGAAGAGGCAAAAGAAAGACTATTGATAGTGTCACTAAAAAAATCCCCCCAGAAACTAAGGACAATAAAACTCTCTATCAAGTTAAAGTTCCATCTGACAAGTTCCCCCCCTCCCCCTCAAACTGGAGGTCATGCTAAGGATAGGGACCCATGTTCACTGTATTTTTTCTATTGCCACCAATGGGGAAAATACAGAGAACATGGTCCCTGGCTAAAGGTGTACAAGGAAGTATCTTTACAACCAAAACTAAAAGTGATCGGAACTTTAGTTTATTTACAGCTTTAATCAAATAGTAACCATTATGAATTTTGATTAAAATTCATAAACAAAAAGGGTAATCAACATGATAATTTAACAAAAGACACCTAACACACACTATACCCAATATCTTACAATACAACAGTTAAGACTAAAAGAGCCAAATGTCTAGGGAAATAAATTAGAAAGCTTTTCTAATTTTAAATACATTTTAGAACCACCACCCCATACTTCTGCTCCATAGAGTAAAAGAGAATCAACCATAACATTTTATAATAAAACTGGACAAAAAAGCTAGAACAGCATTAAAGGTTTATAATTCTAAGATGACTCCTAATGACTGTCTAGTTTTGACACATTTAGTCTATGTTTGAAAAAAATAATAATCACCCATGTCTCTTCTGATACACAAGTATCTGGATTGTGCTATATTTGTGCATTTACCTATAATTTGCCAAAAATGTCTATTATTCTTTTTGGGCAGCAATCATCAAGTCCTCCCAAAGATTTAATTGATACTCTTTTTTAATGCCAATAAATGTTTATAATTCATTTATTTAACAAAGGAAAACAATTCACTATTGTTATCAAGTCTGAATATTTGTAATATTTCAAGAAAGGCTTCCTTAGCTGCGAGACACTCTTTACCAAACCAAGGTTTAATATCAACTATTATGTTTTTTCTTTCCTGCATTTTCTTTCAACAGATCTTTTAAGGTTTGAGTGATTTTCTCGCAAGACTGTATATCAGGTTCATTTTCAGTTAGAATTTGGGCATGCTAACAGACATGTTATCTCTAAAGACAGATTTATTTATTTTTAAGAACTCGCTATTCTACAAAACTCTTCTTTTGTGAAGAAATTCTAGAAGTGAATTTACCGTGTGTAATTTTTAGGCAAAGAATCTCCTGCTCCTCTAATGGTATTTGTAAAAGAATAAGAAAATGATCACACACTGTGCAGGATAAAATCTCAAATACACTATGGGCACAATCCAGCTCCCACTGAAGTCAATGGTTAAACTCCCACTGACTTGTATGAAACTGGATTGCACCCTATATTTATAGCATTCATAGCTAAATAGTAAATCTATTATGCTTTCACCTTTGCTAGATTTAGGTTCCTGAAATATCCTTTCCCATATGACTATTTAAGATTCTAAAGTTCTCTTCCATCAAAAATTATAAAAGAAACTGCCCTGCCATATTTAGTTTCTTTCCCTGTAAAATAGCTTGAGGAATACCCCACGTTTCATTACGTTCATCCTCTTCATTGTCTACGTCAGTGCCACCTATTCTGGCACCAGTTGTTAATATCTCAATAACAGGAAATTTATTTCTGATTAATGTACTTGCTTTATATACGAATTCCCAAAATCTTAAAAGATCGGATTTAATCCTTGTAGGTGGAAAGGATATATTAATGGTAGTCAAAATCAAAATTGCCATTACATAATCAGAATTTAATTCTATAGTTAATCCTTCAAGAGAGCGCTTAACTGCAAGAAAAATGGCTAACCCATCATGACGACCCCTAGTGTTATAGCTGGATGTAAACCCAGAAATAGATATTCTTTCATTACACCACGTTTCTTGTAAACATATAAAGTCAAAGTCACTAAAGGACCTCCATGAAGGGCCATTTAATTTAGGTTTCAAACCAGCAATATTCCATGAGAGCATTTTAAGTTCTCTTGGTATATAAAAAAAGTGACTGAATATTTAGTTATTCCTTTGACTCCACATGCATATTCTCAGCTGAATCAGTGATGTGGGGTGGAAGATTTTCCACAGAAAATATTTATAAATACATATTTACTTACATTTTACCCCACCCTTCCCTGAAGGCTCATGGCAGCTCTCGAAAAACATAACATTTTCTGCAGAAAGTTTTCCAGTTCTAAAAAGGCATTGGTCCTTTTCACACGGACGATCTATACATGTTGCAGGGCTGCAGGTGTGCCTTGCAACATGTATAATAAAATGTAACACCCATTTTATCAGTGTTAGAGTGTGTGTGAAAAGGGTCATTTCATAAATTTAATTACTAACAATGAATGGATACCAATACTAGTCAATTTGGGCAATTTCAAAGTTGTAAATAACTTTTTTCAGGTGACTATCCTATCCCTCGGAAACTGATGAGGGCAGCAGCATGAGCGACTTGGTTCTGGGGGCAGCGGCAGCAGGAGCAGCCAGGGAGAGGTAGTAGGGGCAGGCGGGCAAGAGAAATGCAGGTAGGCCGGGGGGGGGGGGAGTAGCTGCAACCAGGTGAGTTGTTGGGTGGGAGAGGGTGTGTGGAGGGAGGCAATCTCCCCCCCCCCCCCCATCCAGCCCAGCCCAGGTGAGACTTGGTAGCCTGCTCTAAGGAAGGTGCCAGTCAGCAGGGAGCAACCTGCTCTTTCAGAAGAATTGGGGCCCTTTAGCTCTTTCAGAAGACCCAGGGCCCTTTAGCGCCCGTCGCCAGGGCTCATAAGCTGCTGCAGCAGGAAACCTGGAGTTTTCCACCGCAGCTGGGAACCTTAAAGCATGGCACACCATCTTATCTCCCTTAGAGACATGCTGAACTACAACTCCCAGCATGCCTCCAAGGGAGAAAAATGGTGTGCATGCACCCAAATGCCATGCTTTAAGGTCTGTGGTGGTGAATGCCAAGGATCCTGCCACAGCGACTTATAAACCCTGTGTCTGATGGCGGTGGTGGACGCTCCAGGGCCCTGGGTCTTCTGAAAGAGCGGGTTGCCACACGGATTCCTCCTTCTGTCGCAAAAGGGTTGGTTCCTCCTGCCACCACCACCTGCTGCCAGTAAGAGCAGACGGGCGTGCAGGCCGGAGGCAGGTGAACCGCTGGGCTGGTGAAGGAGGCAACCCCTGGCACACACCCCACCTAGCCCAGCCCAGTGAGGGTGGGGGACAAGGCCCTTCAGAATTGGGCCAGGAGGCCCAGATTCCTGTGGATTTAAAAAAAAAAAAATTAGGTGGAAGAATTGGGGCCCTACCTATGTGAAATAATACAGTTTCAAGTCTGGTAGACTAAAGTCCTTCACTCTTCCATGGTGTTTTTTGGTGGTTGTTTTGTTTTTTAAATAAGATTGAGTAGAATCTGTCAAGCTCTGCTTAATAGAAACTTGGCAATTCATTGTCTTCAATAGAGAAAGAAGATTTATAGTTAATTATAGCACAGTCTATCTAAAGGATGCATTCTCCCTTTGGGATCCAAGTAACTACCAATTCTGTTTGCAAGTAAGGAGAGACAGCGTCTTATTTATTGCCCATCTGAAGATCTGAGCAAAGCAGTTTGAAGAAAAGGATGTTGAAGCAAAGCCTGTTGCTGAAACAGAAGCAAGACTGGAAGGAAACCACCACTGCATTGGCAACTGAAACCACTACAGGAGTTTTTTTTTGCTTGTGGTGTCTATTTTGAGATTTAAATATAATGTGACCCCACACAGCAGCAAACACCACACAAAGTATATCAAATATCAATCATGTGGCAAACCCATCCACAGATGGGATGACTTCCCCCCCCCACCCCCACACTTGGCGTCTTTACGCACAGTTTGGAAATTTCTGCACTAGAGAACCTGGAAGTATTTAGCATTTCTACAGGCTAATTTTGTTGTCTGTTAAGGCACACTATCCTCAGAGAGCAAGTTAGTCAAGGTTGGTGGATTTATGATAAACTAGCAAATTTCATTTCCCCTTCAAACTATATTATGTGCTGCATTGTTTTCTCATGATTTAGCAGTCATCAGGATTCCTTCCTGTCAAAAGACTAATGAGTCTTCAAGTTGTGAATGAGCAATGGTTTTTCCTTTTACCTGTCCCCAACCTTTTCAGGATGCGATGCACAGCACTTTAATAATGCAAAATAGGATTTTTTATGCCATCTTGTTCCTTCTCCTGCTAAAGCAGAATTAGTACACAGCACTTTATTTTGTGTAAGTGCCAGTATGTAATGGTTCAAGTCAACTGTACAAAGAACATTTACAATATTTGGAACCCAGCAGCACAATAGCGTAACAGACAAAATCACATTTACCCTCTTATTCCAAGTGGAAGCTCTTTCCAAATGCTTTGAAATTAATCTGAAGAAATGTAAGATTTTAAAAATTAAGTTAGTCCAAGGCTGTTTTTGTATCAATAAATGATAATGTATGGGGTTTACCATTTAATGACTTAGTACAGAGAAATGGATTGCACTGTTCTTAAGAACTAATTCAGCCTTCCAGAAGGAAGAAAAGAAAAAAAAGAGAGTAAAGGTCATTCATCTTATGCTTAGCTTCAGTGTGCATCAAAGTTGAGCAGTTATGGTTGTCAGAATATGCATATTTTAATGGATGCATATTTCATCTACAGAAAAAAGACTGCTATTAGAGGCTGTTCGTGTAATTTTATCATTAATATTATTCCTAGAGGCTACTCGATCAGTCTTTTGTATTTTATCAGTATTACAATTTTTCAAAAGCTAGCCATTCTCTCCCTCACAAGAAGGAACATTATCAAGCCTCAGTATGCCCAGGCTCTGAATGCAGAGAATGATCACATATCAAGGAAAGCCAGGCATTAAAAGTCATCTCCCTCCACCCCCAAATGTAGGTTCAGTTGCTTTTTCCACCACACAAGTTATGGTCTCCAACACTCCACAGTCACTGGACAAGGAGGCAGGTGCAGCAATAGTCACATGAATTACGTAGTGTGGGAGACTAACTGATGCCTCCACAGGGTTGGCTCTCTAGTGCAGTTTGTCATTCACATATGGTTAAAGAGCCAATTTTGATCCTGCCCAAGAATACATGAAGAGCATCAAGGGATCAACCATGATATGACACACTCTTGTCTGAAGCAGTGGGACTCTTCACTACAAATGCAAGCAGATCTTTGAGTTGGCACTTCATGTCACTCTTATTGGCTGTGGGGAACAGTCAAAAACGTAGATTGTTTTCAAAGCACCATATACAGCAAGGTTGTCTCAAAGTTCTGATAGAGCTGTGTGATCCAGGACTATATCCCTCACCTTCTCTCTTTGGGTGGATTCCTACCTCGGGTGCTCATCTCTTGCAAAAACTTCCAAGTTAGTGGCTCTCCAACTTTGCCCTTTTAGGACACCTGCATCCAGGTACACAATATCCCCAAAGGAAAATTGGTTACCATTAACGTGTGCATGTGTGTGTGAGAACAAGAAAGCCCTGGGGTAGAAATCTACCCCAATGGATTTTAGCATGGGGTAGAAATCTACTCCATCACACATTTCATGTTAGTTTACACATTCAAGCAATGTAAGTGTCAAAGGACTGGGGTAGAAATCACCCCCAAGACCCATTTACTGTCATTTTCTTCCACATAGAAGATTAGCTAAAAGGTAGTGTACAACTTTGCCACTGAATTCAGTTTCATGTTTACTATGGCAGCCAGGCCTCCAGATTGCAGAACAGTATTCAGTGGAGGCAAACATCAGGACTGGTAGAGAACCGCTCCTCAGGAGGTTCCCAAGAGCCTGCATACCAAAGCAGTACAGAAAAATTTTCATTTTCATGTGTTTCAAATGAGATCAGTATGGTAGGCCAGTGTCAAGTTTTACTCCCAAAGTATGGTACAGATAGATGAAATGGCAATCATTGTCACTGGAAAATAAATCAAGATGTCTTGGCTGGTAAGATTATTGTTCAGATGGAAAATCTCAACCTATTGGCTGAGATTCCCTTTGTCACTGAACATTTCTATAGCATTTTCAGTGTTCAAAGTGCTTTACAATTTTATCTAGTTCACCCACATAACCCCCTTGTGAGATAAACTATTATTCTCCATTTTACAGATGGGGGAAACCTGAAATTACTTGCCCAAGGCCACTCAGTGAGTTCATGGCTAAGACAGGATTTGAACTCTTGTCTACCAGGTCCATGTTTAACACCTTATTCAATAGGTTACACTGGCTCTCAGAGCTGAGGACGTAACTTTCTGTATCAATACAGATGTCAGCATACACATTCTTCTCTGTCTGCTTTTCAGAAAGATCACATGGTATAAATATTGAACAAAAGGGGAGCCAAAACTGACCCTTACCAAAAGACTATTGTGGAGACAATTAAGGGTAGCTTAAGGCAAATAACATGAAGACTCTTGATATTTTTACATCTTCTGTCCCTTTAAGAAATATTTTATTCATTTAAGCAACCGTTTTCCAACTGGGTTTTATATTTCTTGGTTTTGTGCAATCTGTCTGCAAATCTTTGGAAAGGGAGTTAGGATGGACTTCTCCTAGTAGAGGAAGATGCCAAGGATCAAAGATGTGGCAGGCAAAGGATATCTTCCAATAACTGGTCCTTGGACCTGGTTTTCAGTGGCCAGTTGGTGAAGTGTGGAAATATATAAATCCCCTTTTTTGAAAATACTCCACCATGGCTAGGTACTTAATGAAAACGTCAGGGACTGTGGTCATCTTAAAATGTAGCACCCTGAATTGCTACAGTTTGGTTCCTGGGCTGGATGCCTATGTGGAAATAGACTAGAATGTGTGGTTGCTGTGTTGGTCCCAAATTTAAGAGATGAAGACCAAGTAGTTCAGTTGATATCTTCTATTGGACCATCTTCTGTTGTTGAGTATACGTAAGCTTTACTTGTGCTTCCTCAGGCAAGTAAAGTCAGAACTAAAGACTGAGCATTGCAAGACAGGTGTATACATGGAAGCAATCACTTTGGAGAGAGTTATTGGGGGGGGGGGAAGGCATTAGCATTTTGAACATTTAAATACAATGAAGGAAACGAGGTTTCTTTCAGATCAAGAGCAACAAGCTTGTGCCCTTGAGAGATGTGATGATGTCTCAGAGTATTCTTATGTTGAATTTCCTTAAAACAGATTTAAGACTAAAGTCTTTCTAGCTTTCACAGAATTAGAAAATTTCAAACAGAATCCCATTTCCCACTACAACAGTGAGACCTCTACAACTGCACCTCTAAGGAGAAAAGAAGCCTTTTCATTAGAATATTCTTGTGAGGATAGTCCTTGAAGAGAAAAGAGAAAGCAGATAATGTGGAGATCAGTTTGGAACTGGATCAAGTATCCACAACTGTGTCCAAGACCAATGGTTTATAGCAGGGCTGTACCAAATAGACTTCCGGGTACTCGGGCCGAATTGTGAAGTTCCAGATAATCAACCCGGGTACTTGGCGGCCCTTCAGCAAGGTTTCCAAAGTTCCAGAATTTGGAAACGGATTTCCAGACCTTGGAAATCTTCAGAAATGTTCGGAAACTCGTAACTCCTTGGTGTCAGGTCAGCACCTCAGCAGTTGTTTAATTGTTTAGCTAATCAGGGTGCACAATAGCACATCCACCCCTTCCTCCCTCCCCCTTAATTGCCTAGCCAAACAGGGTGCACAACACCACATGCAAAATGGTGGAAACCATCATTAAGGACAGAATTTCAGGGCATGTTGACAAACATGGCTTAATGGGGGAAGAGTCAACACGGATTTAGTAAAGGTAAATCATGCCTCCCTAACCTGTTGGAATTCTCTGAGGGTGTAAATAAGCATGTGGACAAGGGAGACCCAGTAGATCTAGTGTACCTGGATTTCCAGAAAGCATTTGATAAGGTCCCTTATGAAAGACTCTTGTGAAAGTTAAAAAGTCATGGGATAGGAGGTAGTGTCTTACTATGGATCAGAAACTGGTTAAAAGATAGAAAGCAAAGGGTTGGACTAAATGGTCAGTTTTCACAATGGAGAGATGTAAAAAGCAGTGTGCCTCAGGGATCTGTATTGGGACCAGTGCTGTTTAATGTATTCATTAATGATTTGGAAAAGGGTGTTAAGGGTGAGGTGATCAAATTTGCAGACACCAAGTTATTCAAGGTATTTTAAATTTTAATTTTTTTTTTTGTATTTTTATAGGATCTTACGACACTGGGTACCTGGGCATCTAAATGGCAAATGAGATTTAATGTGGACAAGTGCAAAGTGATGCATGTAGGGAAAAACAATCCAAACTATGCATACACAATGCTGGGTACTAAGCTAGGAGTTAGCACTCAAGAAAAGGGTTGTGGACAATGCAATGAAATCCACAGTGCAGTGCGCAGCAGCAGTCAAAAAAGCAAACAGAATGTTAGGAATTATTCGGAACGGGATAGAGAATAAAACTGAGGATGTCAACGCCTCTATACAAATCAATGGTGTGAACGCACCTTGAATATTGTGTACAGTTCTGGTCGCCCCATCTCAAAAAAGACATAGCTGAACTAGAAAAGCTACAGAGAAGGCAACAAAAATTATCAAGGGCATGGAAGGGCTCCCGTATGAGGAGAGGCTTGGTAGGTTGGGGGTCTTCTGCTTGGAGAAGAGATGACAAGAGGAGATATGATAGAGGTCTATAAAATCATGAGTGGTGTGGAACTAATAAAAAAGGAGCAGTTATTTACCCTCTCAGCTAGTACTAGAACTAGGGGATACTAGGAAATTCATGGGTGGCAAGTTTAAAACAAATAAAAGAAAATATTTTTTCACTCAGAGGCTGTGGTAAGGGTCAATACTATAGCTGAGGTTTGGACAAGTTTCTGGAAGATAGATCCATTAGCAGCTATTAGCCAGACAGGATCAGGGAACATGAGGGGAGCTGGGGGAAAACAACAGGGAATGGATCTCCCATTGTGACCTGTTGGGCGCTTCTCCCAACCCACCGTGATTGACCACTGTCAGAGACAGGATGCTAGGCTAGATGGACCATTGGTCTGACACAGTATGGCACTTCTTATGTTCTTAGGATACATAGGATATAGTTAGACGAAGATAGTCCCCCAGTGCCCTAGCTGGTCACATCTTGGCAAAGTTCTTGAACCCACAGCCAAAGCACTACACAGAAAAGCAGGCTAGCAAGAGTGGGACAATTGCTCCAGAAGACAACCCCACAAAAGTGCAACTGTATGCAGAAATTAAAAAAAAACAAAACACCAACAGTAGTGTACCCACAGCATGGCCCACAATCAGCAGTGAGTGCACCCACTTTAAAATCATTATCCCAGCCAAGCACTGCACAAAAAAAGCAGGCTAGCAAGAATGGGACATTCGCTCAAGAAGAGTACAACAATCCTGCAAAACAGTGTACAATTTCATGGAGAAATAAATCGCACCAAAAGCCAGCCAGCCCAGCAGACAAAATTAAGGAACCAGACATTCAACCTCCCACCCCTCCCGCCACAGGCACCCTCTTGGCATGGCATTGGTACTGTGGCACTGGTAACTTGAATAGACTAGGTAAGGGGAAGTGGAGCCAGGCAGCGAGATCCCTCAGTCTCATGATGCTGCCAGTGCCAAGCAAGCAGCAGACAGTACTGTACAGTTTGTTTTTTTAAAAGCATGGTATGGTGAAAAACGTAACCCCCATTCCCCAGCATTGATCCTATGGACAGGCGGGACAGGCCAAAACCATGCCATGCCAGGCACCCCTTCCGCCCCTCCCACCCCCAGCCGATTACTTACAGATTAGCATTGTAGCACACTGCTAAATTTGCCGAGAATAGAAAATGGCTGTGCGTACGCCTACTTTTACTTTTTGCCCTCCAAGGATGCAACTTGCAAGCTAATCAAAAACTTGCCATCTGGCTTACCAACACTCAGCTGTCCCCTCATATACACCCCTCCTACCAAATATGGCACTAAGTTTTGTTTCCTGACTTGAAACTTCCAGAAGCTCCACTCCAGCTACACGCACACAGTAGCTTCCGAAGTTTCCAAAAGTTTTCTGTGGGACAGCTTTGGTTCCTGGAACTTCGGAAATCAGAAGTTCTGAAGCAAAGACCGTAATCCCTGATGAATTTCAAAGTTTTCCGAAGACCAAGTTTATAGTAATGGAAGCCTAGATTGGAAAAAAGTAACCAGTCTTGGGCTAAAGAGACACTAGAGATGATGACTAAGGAAGGTTCTCTTCTTCCCTATTCCAATATTTCAAAATGCAGGCTTGGAGAGGATTGTGATAGAAGAGGTGACGATCATGTAGTTCTTGAGACGAGGCCTATACAACTGAGCAGAGGAACAAAACAAAAAGAAAAAAGGTAAGCAGCTAAAGCAGAGCTTTGTACACTGTCCAGTAAATTAACAGCTGGTACTTTACCGTGGCAGAGTTTTCAGTGTGGCTGGATAGCTAAACTTTGGGTCTACTATGTTAAAATCCTGTTTTTTAAAAAACCTTTTAAATTCTGAAAAGAACTCTGAATTTGAATTTGTAAAGAGTTCAGTTTACTTTGGTGAAAGGATAGTTGTATGCACATGCAGTATTAGGGGTGTGCATGTCGTTTTCATTATTACAATGACGATAACGAAAATTGTAGTTTTCGTTATTGTAATACCAAAAAACGACAACTGAGAATAACGACAACGATAACGAACACGACAACCGAGAATACCAAAAATGACAACCAAGAATACCAATAATGGTAATGATACTGATAACTATACTGATAACGATATCTATAGATACCAATATTAAAAACGATACCAAAAACAGTAATAACAAAAACGTTAAGGAACAAAAACGACGATGTCGTTATCATTGTCATTAGTGCTGTGGCAGTTGGGTTTTGGAGGAAAAGTGTAGAGAGGGGAGGAGGGAGCAGACATTTTGGAGTCTTAACAGGGTTGAACTCTTGAACTGTGCCTGTGTTGGGAGGGGTGAGCAGCTCAGCAGTATCTAATGGCAGTATTCCTGGCCAATGAGCAGCACAAGCAGGCCCCAGCAGTCTCATGGGACTCTGATTGCTCAATGCCTGTTGCCTCCCACAACAAATCAGAGGGGCTCTGGGGGAGGGCACTGCAACCCTTTATAATGGGAGGGCCAGGTTTTTTCTCTCCATTGTGTGAGAGCTCCGCTTGTCAAGTTGTATTTACAGAACTGTGGTGCTTGCACATAAAAATCCTCCCTAGCCCTCATTGTATTATTTATTTATTTATTGGGTATTCTCACCAATACCTTTTCTTCCTCATACCCCACATTTTACCTTCTTCCTTTCCCTGCCCTTCTCCTCCCTGTACATTATATAGAGATAGGTAGTATAGATTAAGATATATATTACAGACATAGATTAGATTAGAATAGTTATATAGATAACTGATTAAATAGGTAGTTCTCCTTTCCTCTTCCTGTCTCCCTTAGATTTAGATAAATATTAGTTATGCACAGGAATCAATAACGATACTGACACCAAAAATAAAATCTTTGTTTGAAATGGTACCGATAGCAATAAAGATATCAATAACGATAACGAATATTGAAACCAACAAAAACGATACCGATATTAACAAAAATATCAAAAACGATACCAAAAATGAACATAACCAAAAACGACATTGTAAATAACAATAATGAAAACAACATTTTTGAATAACGAAAACAAAAAATGAAAACATGGGGGTCTGGTGCACACTCCTAGCAGTATTTCATTTTACAAGTTTGTTTTAATTTTTTTTCGAATCCAGCCTTTTACACTGTCCAATTCAAAATGAATTTACACTTTCATGTGCAAATGAAGATGAGAAGATGACTCTGTCTATACATGTACAAAAATCTCGCTGCACAATTGGAGGGCCGGGGGTGTGTGTCAGAGGCACTTCTCATGTATGTTACAGCAGTTTCACGAGACTTAGGCTGAAATTTCACTTTCATCCCTGAAACGGTTATATTTCTGGAACTTAAATTCACAAACACCATCTTTTCCTCACACTCCTATCCTTGTGTGTCATTTCTAGTAGTGACGAGTTTGACAGAACCAGCTAACGACATATGGGGTAATTTATTATGAGTTGAGTTGGACAGCAATACATGTGTACACGTCATTTAACAGCTCTAACAAGCATTTTCCTGCCCATAAGATCTAAATTATATGGATGTTATAAGAAGACCACAAGCTATGTGAAAGAAAAAACTGCCTCTGCAAGATCTTAATATCCCTAATTCCTAAGCACAGCACACAGGCTGCTCTTTTACCATGTTTTAAATGTATAATCGCTGCCTGTAGTCCTGCAAACTGTCAGGATCTAAATATAACGGCATACGTCAAGGTGCTGCCTTTATACAGTTGTCTCCCTTTGTCCCCCCTGACCCCACACTACATAGAAGTCTGTGTGCGAGATCTGTAGAAATCCATGCGCTTTTAAACATTTATTCTTTTAAAAAGAAGGGTGTGGAGATGCCACTGGTGGCAATTTCCCACGAAAGACAGCAGATATCTCTGCCTATGCTAATACAGCTGGCAGTGATATTAACTATAGCTGCATCCATCCATCCCATATAGGGATGAAGTAAACATGAAATCATAGCTACGGTGCAAAACCTAGATATTGCACAAGGCTGAGAGTCCGCGGCGGGGAGGGGAGCTCCTTCTATTCTAGGTACTCAAAATTCTTTTTCTCAGTGAGAAGGAAGCAAGTTGAAAGAAAGCCAACAGTGTACTGTTCAGTTTTCTGACCTTTAACTTTTGCTAAGATGGTTACTTCGACAAGTACAAAATTCCTATTTGCCTGGCAAAGCTAGGGAAGTTATCGTAGAGTCATCATAAAAACCATAGTTAAGATTGTGCCTTGGACTTTTTCTTCTTTCAAAGAAAGAAAAGATTGTTTTGTAAACTTTGCAACCCTAGGATCCATGTAAAAAACAAGTACACTTTGTAGACTGAAAGGAGCTTGAAATTTCTAGTTAATTCTTTGAACTGTGGCAGTTGTCATTTTTCAGCTTGTCATGGAGAAACATAGGGTCACACACATGTAACATGGGACTACATGTAGACATGTAGTTGGTTTTTAGGCTGTCGTGTTACATCTCTGATCTGGATTCTACAGTTCTCCCTTTCACATACATGTGGAACCTTTTATATTACATATTCGTCAGACTTGTAGTCTACATGTATTGTAACATTACATACATGTGGAACCTTTGGCATTACATATTTACCAGACTTGTAGTCTACATGTATTGTAACATTACATACATGTGGAACCTTTGGCATTACATATTTACCAGACTTGTAGTCTACATGTAGTCCCGTGTTACACGTGTGTGACCCTATGTTTCTCCATGACACAGCTATCACCTAAAAAAATCCATTTGGAAAAATCAAGGTGAGTCTACATTTTGCAACCTCTTTATAGGATAACTTCACCTAAATTGGTTTTAAAATATGGAGCTTTATCATAGCAAACGGCTTTACAAGTGGAGCTTTCAACAATGAGAAGCTCTACAATCAAACACATTCGTAAACCACTGCCATAATGCCGCCTGCATACACCACTTCACTATTGGAACCAACAGAAGAACATGAAAGCATGTGCTAGCAGAACCATTAGCATGATAAGAGACAATGTGCAGCTTTACAAGCAGCTCCCAAGCAGTTCACATGTAGGTTTCAAAACTATGGGCTGGCACCTTAAGTGTGGACACACTAGCTATAGATGGATTCACAATCCTGACTGATAATATATTTTGCATGTCTGTTGCTCTCTGGAGACTAAGGATTATATTAACATTTCAAGATGGGGAGACAGGAAAAAGGCTTGTGAGTCACAGAGTTAAGACTCATTTTGCAATTTTTGGGTGAAAAACGGTTTTTGATTTACACACAGCTGCCATTTATAACCAATATGGGGCAGAGGGGGAGTAGAACGATTTTTTGTAAGCAAATGACAGCATAGCTAATTCAAAAGTGCTGGAGAGTGACAATGCTGATGCCCAAGCAACAATACACTTACTGATATTACTTAGTAGTAACAGACTACCGATTCAGGAGAACGTGAACTGCCCGCTCACATTTTCAGTATATTTTGCAGCCCTTGACACTTCTGCACAATGCTTCACTAGGGTGAAGATGACTGTACAAGGTGTTGGCTTTGCTTCTGCATTGGAGAAAGACAGGGAAGTTCGCAAAGACCTATTGTTAGCATTAATTTAACTTGCTTCCTTCTCACTCACTGCCTGGATTCAGATAACAAAATAGAACATCTACCAGCTAAGTTGAAAAGAGTAACCAGTAAATGCCTTACCCTCCCCCCGCTTGCTTGAGCAAGGTCGACCTAGTAATGGAGAGCTGGCTTCATGTGTAGAAGGAGCTGCGAACAAAACACTTCTGGGTGGGATCCCTACCTTCTGCCCCTCCCACAGCCATTTCCACTGCAGTTGTTGAGGATCTCTGTACTGAATATTGAGGGCTGCTCCTCCTGTTGGATCTGAGCAGGGAAAGCAAGAGATGAAAAGCCTAGGCTCTATAACCGACCCTACTGACAGCTGCCTACAGGCAATCCCGTAGGTCTTGGGTGCAGCAGATTGAAGGAGTTGGGGATAAGTAGGCCAATTTTTAGAAGTAATGAGCATTCATACCATGGACATTTGTTTCCATTTCCACATCATTGCAAGTCAACCAAGTACTGCGCATCATACCTCAGCTATTGGTAACATGGATTTTTGGTCTTTGTCTCATAAAAAAAACATACGAGACATTTGGCCGTTGTCTCATAAGAGATGCCCAACATTACCTCAGTGTAAACCCCAAGTAGCCGAAGGAGATATTAAGCAAGTTATCTAGGGCTTCTCAACCCCACCCTCCAAAAACTTATGTGCCCTATATCATCTTAAAAAGACCAAGATTAAAGACTGCACAACTGGAGCTGCAATGTGGTAAAACACCAATTGATTGTAATGAGCGAGAATTGAATCTTTACTTATCAGTGTAGTATCATTTTGCTCCATTCACACAAGTATATTTATATGCTTATGTTTGTGTATGTATACACATACCAACAGTAAATATAAATTAGTTCAACATCTGCTGTTTATTGGACACCGTCATCTAATACAGATAATCTTTGTTAAACACAACTGCAATCTTGGGAGTACTTTAAGAATGTGTAGTTTTGTCCTTATTTTTAAGAGTTTTTGTTTGGTTTGCTTTTATTTAAATAGACACACATGGTTTCATTAAGAATGGACTCAAGTTCTCCATACACAAAAAAGTAGGCAAGCAAAGGCCTCAATAGCCCAAGCTCCTTTGCACCCCACACCCGATGTATTGGGACTTTGGCCTGCAAAGGCTTTGAGCATTACAGACCTACCTTGGACAGCTCCCCCACAAGGCTGGGCAGAATGCTTGCAAGTCCCATTGTCAACCAGAGTCCTCTGCACGTACACAGAGTGGATGGCTCTGCTGGCCTGCCAGAGCAGCAGCTGCTACCACAGCAAAAGCAACACTTAAGATTTGTCAGCCTGCTGCCTTAAGGGCTTAGACTGGAGAGCAAGGTTGGGAAGGTGCTAGCTAGAGCTCTACACTGGAGAGCTATCCGAGAACTGCCTGCTCCACAGAGCTCACCGGATAAGTCCCTTCCAGCATGCAGCTTGCACTATCGCTTCTCCCCTTGGCACGAGTTAGTTCAAACACCTGGAAATCTGATTTCTGCTAGCAAGTGGAGTTTTACTGGGGTCATCCTGCCTGCCTAGTCTGTGCTAGGCCACCAGCTCCCTTCAGAGGTTCTTCCCAGTCCTTCAGGCTCCCTGCAGACACAGGTCTGTGCCAGGATGGTGATAATCTAAAGTGAACTACAGTGGGGGCTGGCTGGCTCCTCATAGGCAGCGAGAGAGAATTTGGGAAGGCTATATAGCCTGAACCCCTGGCTCCTCCAGCCTATTTACTTCCCTACATGTCCTACCAGTATGCCAGTCCAAGTGTGCTTTGAGCACAGCCTCCACTCCACACCACCTACCTCCTTTAATGCATTCACTCCCACAAGGGCTCTCAGTTCTCTGGCCCAGAGAACTTCAGCCCAGCCTGGAGCAACCTGCCTATGTGGGAAGTGAACAGCTTGGAGTCAAGAGAACCAAGAGGAGAAAGGCAAAAGTGTCCAGGTAGAGTGTCCAGGGACCCAGCTGTGCAAGAGGAAGCAAGATGAGAGGTGCATGCACACCCACTCACACCTCCCCTCATTACCATTCCCACCCACCCTCCTATACTTCCAACAATAATCTCTGCTGTATCCCACAGTGACCATTCCTCCATACCCATCCTCTAGTCCTCTCCAATATCCTTTTCAACTTCCCACCCCCCAAACACACTAGCACATAACTATGCAGCCCAAACCCCATAACATCCACTTCTCCCTTCTCACATCATCTCAAACCTAAAACCAACCCCCAACCTATCCCAGAGACCTTTAAAAGGCTAAGTACAGAGGGCAGCACCAACATCCAGTTTCTCTAGTTCCTCACATTGGGTGTTTTTACACACACATTTCTCCTGGATGTTTGCTGTTAAATCCTGAACTTTGTGTGTGTCTAAATCGCTCACCCAGATCTTAAACATCCGGATCTTTGAACTTCTGTGTAGAACTTCTCCCAGAATATTTGTGTGTAAAAAGCTCTCCTGGTAAACTGCTTTGCTCCAGACAGCTGTGGTCACTTGGTTTCCATGGCAGCCTGTCACATCTACAGCTGCAGCTACTTTAGGCTGCCTCAGGGCAGTGTTTGTGTGAAGAACGCATCCAGGAACTGTCTCAGGGCAATGTGTGTGTGTGTGAAAAATGAATCCAGAACTTACTTGTGGACTTGTAAACCCAGAAGATTGAAAAATCCGTAACTTTAACGTGTGTGTAAAAATGCCCACTGACTCACCCAATAGCTTCGGTTTGCTCCTTAGACACGGCATTCAAGCCAGCCATCTAGCGTTAACAGGTTAATATCCCTTTACCAATTCCAGAGACATGTTTCTCACTCTAGATTTTGTTGTACAGGGCCCCTGATCTGAAGCCAATGCTGCTTAATGAGAAATCCATGATAAATAAAATATCAACCATCTTTGATCTGATTCAGGGTGACGCACTGACCTCATATGCATTACAGAACCTGGCTGTATGAGGCATCTGGGCCTATATCATCCCAGATGGTGCAAGTTGGGTACTTGGTGCAGCACAAGCCTAGGATTTTTGGGGGTTGGGGGGAGGAGGGAGGGAGACAAGTGGCAGTGATCTGTAAAGACACCCATGTCTTTCGAAGGTATCCGGTGTATAACTCATCCAATAGAGTGTGTCTACCTTGTGTTGGAGGCTGGGGATAGATTGGGGATTTTGCTAGTGTTCCGAACACCCTGCTACACAGCAGACTCGCTGATCGAACTGGCTTAGTTGGTCCCAGTGGTGGTCTTGACAGGTTAATGAGACTCATAGCTGACTAATCTTTTTGGGGCCAGAGAAGGACCTTCATGGCCTCCATGACAACCATAGGTCTATCCAAAATAATATCTGGCATGACACATGAGACGGCACACATTGGATTTGCTGTTTTGCACTTGGCCTGGAAACAGGGGTTCCGACTGTTGAGGGTGTTACACCACGATCATTACCTTCTGAAGGCTCAGATCCCTGCCTTCCTATGCCCCTGTCGGGCTGATGGACCAGTTAGATTGGCCCGCTCCTGGAGACTAATAGATCCAATTGGTTTCCAAAACTCTCTGGGGAATTTACACACTGTCCTTGAGAGCTATTGTGTTAATCACCTGGTTGCCTTGTGGAATGACATCTCAACCACAATCACAGCCAGTCATCTGCTCCCACCACTGCAATAGGTCCCTAGTATACAGGGGCCCTGAGGTGGTTGAAGCGGGAGGGTAGGCAGCACTTGACTTGTGCTGAAACTGTCTGATTGAGGCATTTCTGAAGGACTATGTCATGGCTATGTTGGCGGCAAAGAAAATATTCTTCTCTGCTATCATAGTGCCTACGAAGTCTTGCTCTGCAGAGCTTTTCCGGGTGGTGAATGGCCTGGTTAATTCTTTCCATCTGCACTGTGAACTAGGAGTAATCTATTGCCTGCTGTGACATTTGTATTAATTATTTTGCAGACAAAATTGCTCGTATTCACCACAACTTGGATGCTGTTACTTTGACTGCAGAGTCATGGTTTGGGGTTGTGAAAACTCTGCCTTGTCCTGTTTGTCCAAGTGTCCTTACAAGACCACCAGGAGAAAACATCAGATTGCAAATCTTGCACATTTTTGTGTACATGAGAATGTACTATCCTGCAAAATTTTGCTTTTATGTGAATTTATATGGTCAATTGCAAGAGCTGGATTTCCCAACCCTGTCAATTGGCCTTATAAAACCACAAATTACGCAGAATAGCACATTCACACGTATACAAAAACATGCGAGATTTGCAGTCAGATGTTTTCTCCCAGCCTTGTAAGGACACTTTCATGTACATGTGAAAGACAAGTCAGTTTCAATTAGTGTCATCCACTGATGCAGAGATTTCCTTGGAGCGATGCGGGCAACTAGTTATGAATTAAATCCACACCCAGATATTGGGTCCATTGCTGACTGGGGTCGTCAACACCTCCCTTCAGAAGGGTAGGTTGTTGGACACGCTTAAAACTGCAGCGGTCTGGCTGACTCCCCGGTCAGTTATTGCCCCCATCTCTAATCTTCCCGTTTCAGAGAAGGTTATTGAATGGACAGTTGCCCAGCAGCTTCAGGCTCATCTTGATTCTATCAGATTCCTAGATCCATTTCAGTCAGGTTTTGGCATGGAGACGCTATACCACCACTGCACTTGTGGTCTTGGTCGATGATCTACACCTAAAGATTGACAAAGGGAACTGTGCCTTGCTGATCTTGTTAGACCTTTCAGCAACCTTTGATACAGTTGATCATGGAGTGTTGTTGGCACAACCATCTGAGGGACCTAGCAGGGGTGTACAGGACTGCTCGAGTGTTTCCTTTCATTTCTGTCAGGGAGGTCCCAGTGGGTGGTGATGGGAGAGTGCTCATCGTCCTTTCATGACCTCCCTTGTGGTATCTGGCAGGGTTCCATCTTGTCTCCCCTTTCGTTCAATGTGTATTGGGTTTGGAATGAAGTGCCATCAGTATACTGACAACACTCCGCTCTACCTCGCTTTTTCATCTGACCCAGATCCTGCAGTCTTGGCGCTTTCCTAATTCCTGGCAGCTGTTGCGGACTGGATGAGAGTGAGCCAATAGAAGCTGAATCCTGACAAGACTGAAGTGATGATGGTTGGCTCACCCTGTGACTTGGAGAGGATTTGGACCCATCACTGAAAGTGTCTGGCCCCCAGTGGTTACCCATATCCATACTCATAGCCTTGAGGAAACTGCTGCCCTTTCTTTCTGATTCAGGTCGGGCCACCATCATTAAGGCTACAGTTTTGGCATAGAGATAATGGATTCCATGATTTTCAGTTAAGAGCTGTGTGCAACTTCCATTAGAGCTGAAGGGGGTGACTCTCCTGCTTCTGATCCAGCTGCCCCACCGCCAAGAAACTCTGCGCTGGATGGGACTGAAGAGGCATCCCCTTCCACCTGCTGCCCTAGGCATCCCTGCCAATAAGCTCCACACTGGATCAGGGGTGGAGAGGCACCCCCTAGGTGCCACCCCCATCCAGCTTCCGCTGCCATCTCTTCTGCCACCACCGCTAAACTCCAAACTGGATTAGCGTGGAGCTACTTAGGACAGCAAGTTGAAGGGAGTGCCTCTCCCATCCCCAATCTAGGTGCCACTGCTGCTTCTCCTGCCCCAATCCTGCTGCTGCTACTGCCACTTCTCCTGCACATTGTTTCTCCCATTCCTGATCTGGCTGCCAGCACCAATGGTAAAGTCTGTGGCTGAATTGGGGATAGTTGGGGGGGTGGGGGTGGGCGCGGAGCGAGTGTGTACATTTATTTAGTTAGTTAGTTAAACTTATAGCCTTCCCTTTACGAAAGGGTCAGGGTGTCTTACAATAACGAAAACATAATGCAAAAAACCCCCCAAAAAACCAACCTGTACCCTCATCCCCAAACCACTCATTCCATACCCAACCTCCCAAAAAATCTCCCACCCAATCCCTATCCCCCAAATACCTTTATAAACAAAGAAGATGCTCAGGCTTGGGCTCAAACAAACCTCCAGGAAAGGGAGTTCCACAGCAACAGGGCAGCAACCAAGAATGGCCCCGTGAGCCCTTGTTATAGGAACAAATCGGGGTGTGCAATTAGTTTTTGTTTTTATAAAAACAAAAATTAAAATTTAGTTTTCCTTGTTGCAATAATGAAAAAAGGTCAACAATTTCGGCATAAATTAAAATTTTCATTTCAAAAACCAAATTTACAAACAAATTTCAGGCTGCAACTAGAAAGGAATAACAAAGATGAAATAAGCAAAACAATAACAAAACACAAAAGTCTGAGCACAATCCTACTGAACAAGACTAATAGATGGCACCCACAGGGAGGCTCCCCTGGCTGATTTCAGCGATTTATTTATTATTTCCCACATCCTGACTGACTTTCAGTAAAAATACTTGTGCCAAAAACTTAGTCCTAACCATCATCCATGCCTTCATTATTTAAAGTCCAGATTACTGCATTGCACTCTATGTGGGGCTCCCCCGTGAGAACTATTTGGAATCTGCAACTGGTACAGAACGTGGCGGTCTGGCTCTTGTCGGGAGCGGGTTGCCATGAGCACATTGTCTACACTGGCTTCCTATAGCTTTCTGGGCACAATTCAAGGTGTTTGGGTTTTTTAAACCTTTAAAGCCCTAAATGGCCTGGGCCCCACTTATCTGAAAGACTGCCATTCCTACCATGCTCCGTGAGAACTATTTGGAATCTGCAACTGGTACAGAACGTGGCGGTCTGGCTCTTGTCGGGAGCGGGTTGCCATGAGCACATTGTCTACACTGGCTTCCTATAGCTTTCTGGGCACAATTCAAGGTGTTTGGGTTTTTTAAACCTTTAAAGCCCTAAATGGCCTAGGCCCCACTTATCTGAAAGACTGCCATTCCTACCATGCTCCACTGCGACCCCTGAAGTTGGCCAGGAGTGCTCTCCTACAGGTACTAATTGTCAATCTTGTTCCTACAACAAGGGCCCACGTGATATGATTCCAACAGTAATGTCTACAGCTAAAATGTTTGAAGACACTAAGCAGTAGCTTTCATTCTAAAAATATCAGTATACATGTAGATTGTGGAATGAGGCTACTGATGCGTTAAACTGGAAACAAATAAGGATTAAGAACACTTATCCACTTGCATACCTACATCTAAATTTATGATCAGATACTAAAATTAGTAGTGTGCAACTCAGAAAAAGAAAAGTTTATCAAAAATGTCCACTGAGGGAAACCTGCTGATTTTCCATTGTTCATTAAACATCCACAAATTATTATTTATTTATTTTTAAAGTGGTTTTTGTTGCTTTCTTTAAACAAGTAAATAGTGCTACCCCAATTTATACCAGCAAGGAGGATCTAGCCCAGACAGACTAATTACCATGCCGTTAGCTGTACATTTAATTTGCACAAAATAATTTCTTTGGAAAGCCCATAAAAAGCCATATACCATGTCAGGGCCTAACACTCCTTCCTCCCCAAATACACTACTTTCCAGCTGAGCAACCAGGTACTTACAAATACTGAAAATAAGGAAGCTATTTCAAAACTTTATTTTCATCTGCACTCCACATGAGAAGATTCAATTTAGCAAATACGCTAGGTTTTCTATTTTCAGAACACTGACTTTTATTCAATGAAGGCACAATTATAATAAAACCCACAATTACTAATGTTTTAGGTTATATGTACATATGTTGAAAAATTGATTCAATATGTAAACCTAATCATCTAAATGTCAGCATTATTTCATTTTAACTGTGTTAATGGTTTTTGTACTTCGGACATAAATCCAGCTTTCTGACCAATTTAGGTGCTTCTGCATGACGTCAAGTGCCTATGGCCCAATCCTCAACGTATGTGCTGCTGCAACCCAAACCATCTCAACAGGGCTTCTTGCATCAGTAATTCGAGAACTGGGCTCCAAATGAGAGACTTTGTTCATTACAGAGAATTTCTATTTCAGAGTAATAAAAATTCTAAGACAGTGCATTTCTGAAGGATTATTGCTCTTCTTCCTGATAGAAGTCACAAATCAGCTCCTAACAAGAGACGAGAAGCAATTTATTTATTTATTTTTCTACCCCGCCCAATTGAGCTAGAAAATGGGGCCCAATTACTCACCCAGAAATATACTCCCGAACGCCAAGCCTTAGTGTTTAACCATTACATATGACGATCCATTTTAAACACAAGCCACCAAAAAACAAACCCCCAAGCCCCCTCAAGTTTTAAAATAAGCTTATTTTAAAAATGCAAATTTGGGGACACAATCTTCATCAACGCATGGGGACCAACCCATATTGTCTGCAAATAAAATTTTAATCTTTCTTCAGGGGTTGCTTAATGTTCAATTATAGACACAAACTTTAAACAATTTAAACATAGCGATTATGGAAATAACACACTTCAGTCATTTGTTTTATTTAAGGAAATAATAGCTGCAATAGAAAAAGTCCAGTCAGCATATTTTGACCAATAAAGCAACATCCCAGGAAACAACAGGCACTGTGAAACGGCAGGGGTATTTTCCCGATAAATACAGCAACCAGACCCATGGTTGATGTAATAAAACACAGCTCCACTTAATGTATATCAATATATTCTCCTCTCCAATCTATAATAAATCAAAGCTGATGGTACAAATGCCCAAGGCCTGGGCCAATGTTTTTAGCAAAGCAAAAGATTATTATTTTTAAAAATGTTGTCTACACAAATACATGCTTGCAAATCACAAGCTTTGCAAGGAGGATTTTGAAGAAATCCTTGTAGACAGGTGTTAGAGTGTGCAAATATTGCAAGTCCATGGACAGATTTAATGTGTGTCATGAAAATTTTGGCAAACACTTAAAAATAGTCTCCAAAATTGCAAGCCTATTCAGCTAGACAGACCAGCAACTGTTAATAATATGAATTCATACAACAGCAAACATCATGAGACACGAAGGATGCTAAGCAGAGGAACTGAATAGCCAGCTGCACATTATGTAATTTACATTAACACAGCCTAAAAATCTTGCCAGCACTTTGCCTTTCCACAATCTTCCCTTCCCCCGATTCTAACACAATCCTTAATTTCTTTCATTCAAGATCCCCCCATTAAATAAAACTACCGCCAAACCAAACAATGAAATGTCAAAGTTAAGAAAATTCAGTAGGTGCTAATCTCATTAATACGCTGTCAGCTTTAACTGGTAGAGCATTAGGGGCTATGAATGCCAACTTCCTCAACCAAACAATGGCACAAAAATGACCTTAATCTGTAGTGTATAAACCTTGGGTGAACCTTCCTTCCATAAGCTATTCAATTAAAAATCTAAAATGGAGTATTTTGATTTTAATACTAAAGAAAATAAAGCCACAGTACATGCACAATCTAATGTGTGACATTTAGAATAGCACAATCAAAATCCATGGTCCACTGGCTCAGTCAGCCTGTCAAAGCTGCCAATAATCACACACAGCAGCTTTAATTTCATTTGGGGGGGGGCTCAATTAGAACAATTCAACACAAACTGTGGTATAACATTCTCAATTTACAAAACGTTTACGCTCCTTTTAACATTATAAAGAATATTAATTATGTATTAACTTACTTTTCGCCCATCGCTTGCATGGCAGTTCACATTCAAAGGAGTCAATAAAGCCATTAGTTTTTCTTCATTACCGCTCCTGCAAGTGGGGAGAAGCATGTCCCTTTGTAAAATATCTGGTATGGAGTTTCACATTTACGTACAGCATATAGCTGTTTCCACATCAGAGTGCAAAATACAACAACTTGTAGAAAATCTGTGTTTTAATAGTGAAGCACAATATTTTGTTTCCAAACAAGCATACAGTGATTATGCAAAAGCTCTAACATTTTCTGAACCATATCGTTCTTAGCCAGCTTCACCTGTCTGCTGAAAGACATTTTCTGAATTAAAATGTTCATTGTTCTTCATACCATGTCTCATAGCACTATAAATAACTACAAACCTTTAAAATGTTATTGAAAGGATAATTTATGCAATTCAAGGATAACTCTTTGAAAAAGCTGCTAAGAAAAAAATATAAGCAAAAATCTTTTGGGTTAGGTTTAACTTTACACTTCCCCAGGCTCCCCTAGAATGTGTTTTAGCAAGAAACATTTGGAAAATAAAGATTTAAGACCCACGTTACATAAAATGGAAAATACTCCAATATAATTTGCACCTAAAAATGATAATTCACTAAAAGGTAAATGGATATCTAGCAGCTTATAGCAAGAACTCATTATTAACCTTATAACCACCATATTGGTGATTTCAATTAAACAAACAGGCTATTTAATTTGTAAGAGAATGTGAAATCCAAAGAGATTCACGCTAATAAGGCTTCTATTTCTGCATTATTTCAGAGAGGTAATGACAATGTTACAATGTATACAAGCCTTTTTCCTCTTTCTCCCTCCCCCTCAAAATAAAAAATAATGCTTTGTATTCTGAGCGACACTTACCTAGCAGCTTCCAGGAGTTCGTCCTTCTTGTATTCACCTAAATGATTGCAAAATATCATGCTGTTAGCATTTGGCAGAAGACAGATTAAGAAATGTAGCAGGAAGCAAATACAAAATTAAACAGAGAACAGGAGAAAAAAGAGCCCACACCCCGCTGGGTGATGGAGCTGTGACGTTAGCCAGCTTGTGAAGGCAGCATCACCAGTGCCTTGGAGACGGGCAGCAAATTGACGCAGCTTCTTGTCCAATCCTCAGATGAAATGGCTTTCTTCAGACAGCCAATGAAAGCAAAATCTGTGTCCAGGAACACATTCCCTCTGATAACAGCATGGCAGCTGAATACAATGTCCCCTCCACCCACTTTCCTATTCATTATGTCACAGTACACTTGCAAAGCATAAGAAATTCTGAGACAAAAGCAAAGCAATAAGGCTGTTTTTTTAAAAGTACAAATTACCAGTCTCCAAGGCACTCTGCAGTTTGTCTATAGAGATGTCCTGAAATTTAATATCAAACTATTCGATGGCAATGTCTTTCAGCAGCTTAAATTCAAAAAGCAAACTTCAAAACCTTTTGCTGAATGAACTATGTTTCCAACGTTTAGAAAAAATCATATGAAAAAGAGGCACGCTTCCTGGGAATATACCCACAGTTAAAAACATCAACTCTGTCCTTAAATCATAAAGAAATATTCTAATTTCATATGCTAAATTATATGCAACATGAAACTAATATGAATTGGCATATTTTAACTTTCTCCCTACTTATATTAGCAAAGTTAAACACAAAATACATATGAGAGATTCTAGTTAACACTCAGCTTTGATACATCTGTGTGAACAGATGAAAACTTTTCATGAGTGTTTAAAAGGTGGAAGTAGAACATTCCATGAGCCCATGATGGAATGTTGAAAGGGATGCAGAGTGGGAAGGTCCATAATTTACCCTTAAACATAGGACTGATTGATAAATTTGCGAGGCACCTGAATTAAAACAACTGGCTGAAGGCAGATATTAAGCCTGGGAAACGAGACAGTCCTCTGAGTGAAGTACAAGGGAAGGCCCCACGGAAAGAGGCTACACTGCAGTGTCCAACTGCTGAACAATAATTTGACTATCAAAAGTATTCATCTGACTAACCCTGGTACTCTGAATACCAATGGCAAAACTCCCTGTACTTTTAGAGAGTAAGAACTGGGGCAGTGAACATTTTGAAAACTTAGCATCTAGGGAGTCCAATCAGGTCTCTTGTGATAAGGCGACCAGTTGCTGGCACAGGATTGGATTAAAAGCTGCTTAGGAAAAACCCAGAGGCTATTGTTAAATACTTAAAGGTTAAGTGGGAAGTATGGCCTTGGACTCACACAGCTGACAACCATCGTGATTGGCTAGAAGGCGATTGTCTGATACACCTGGAACATAGGAGCACCAGATCTTCTACTACTTACCATTTCTATAGCGCTACTAGGCATTCACAGCACTTTACAGTCACAGATTTTCAGAGACCGGTCCCTGCCCAGTGGGCTTACAATCGAAGATGGACGCAGATGAGGGGAACACACAGGTAAAGACAGATATGCATATATTCCCCATTTTACAGATGGGGAACTGAGGCTGAGAGGTTGTGACTTGCCCAAGGCCACGCAATGAGTTCATTGGCTAGGGTAAGATTTGAACCTTGGGCTCCCAGGTCCACATCTAGCACCTTACCCACTATACCACACTGGCTATTTTAGAGCTATCAAATAAAGAGCTATAAAAGGAGGAAGGGGAAAGATGGAAACATTTAGGTGAAGGCTTAAGAGACAGATAGGAAATGAATACTACTAGGGACTTAGGGAGTGACTAGTCAAGATGTAGGGGCAGAAGAGGAAAGCAAAGCCTTTGTTAGAGGGAATTTCTAGAGATAGTCCAAAGATTTGAAATCAAGAGGCTCAGGCCCCTTTAACACGTTATTTTTATTTATTTATTTATTTATTTTTAAATTTATATCCCGCCCCTCCTGCCCACAGGGCAGCCCGGGGCGGCGAACAGCATTTCATTTAAAACAATAACAAAATTTTAAAACAATTTAAAATACCCTACATGGGGAAAACCCCCATCCCTATCCCCACCCCCACCAAAAGCCTGACGGAACAGCCAGGTCTTACATACATATACACCGAAACAGCAGGAGAGTGGGCGCCAGCCAAGCCTCCTCCGGAAGCGAATTCCACAGCACAGGGGCGACCACCAAAAAAGATCTAACATCGGTGGCCAACCGCCTCGCCCGGGGAACCTCCAAAAAGGCTCCCACGGACGATCTCAAGGGTCGCACGGGTACATGGGGAGTGAGGCGATCCCGCAGATAGGCTGGGCCTAGGCCGTGAAGGGCTTTAAAGGTTAAAACCAGCACCTTGAANCCAGCACCTTGAACCTGGCCCGGTACTTTATAGGCAGCCAGTGCAGAGCCCGGAGCACTGGTGTCATGTGCTCCCTGCGACCCACCCCCGTCAGGAGACGGGCCGCGGCATTCTGCACCAGCTGCAACCTCCGGACAAGCTTCTGTTATGTATTTTGTAACTCTCTATTGGCTCAAGCACCCAGACCAACAAGGAAACACAAAAGTGAATGAGAAAGCCACATCACTCCCTCTGCCCCCACTAAACAGAGAATTCTCTTTCTGTCACACCAATCTCTTCCACCAGGAAAAAGCCATTGACAAGTCCACAGACACAAGCAATAACAGAGAACTAATTTCCAGTGAACACTTTATTTACTCCCAAGTTCTATGGCAGGTGTCATTTGGGTAGTCATTTGGGATGCGGAGTGGGAAAGTCCATAATTTGCCCTTAACATAGGATTGTCATCTTGTACTATTATTCCCTTTCACCAACGCTGATTACCACTACCATGCCTGCTCTTAGCCACCCTACCCACGCACACTGAATGCAGACACTCCTTCCCCGACCCTCAACAATTTATTCTTTCCCCCAAAGACATTAAATTCCAGAAACTCACAGCACAATAAAATGTACTATCTGCCAGTGTTCCCAATTATGGTGTCCCCTCTGTTCCCATCCACTGGTCAGAACAGAAGCCCTCAAGAGGAGCTATATATGCTCAGGAGTAAACTAAATGATGGGGAAGGTGGGAGTGAGGGAGATGCTTGACCTAGGACTAACTGGAGAATCAGACATTTCAGTTCCTGTGCCACTCTGGTCACAAGCCAGACATTTGTGCCACCCTTTTCCAAAAGGAAAAGCTTTTCAGGAAAGACAAGGAAGGGGACCAAGAATGCAGGTCCAGCGTAAAGAAAGAGGAGCAGGACTGGTAGAACCAGCATGTGTAAATGTTTCCAAAGCCAGCAACAGAAAGGCAGACACAGGACATCCAATATTTTGGTGTAGTCTACACTCCTATCCATCTGGCCAAGCACCTGACCAGACCAACGGAGGATGAAAGATCTTTTCATAGTTTGCAATTGGCTATTGATCCAAACAAGCATTTATTTATTTATTTTGTTTGTGAATATGCCAGCCTTCTTCAGTTCTCTGGATCATCTTGCTGATTCCTATCATGTTCATCACCCTCCTTTAAATAACTGCCTCATCTATGTTCCTATAGCCATGGTGAGATAATGGAAGGATGTAAGCTCCAGGTTTCCCTGCTCTATGGTCTATTCCCATTGAAGTCTGTAGAATAGCAATAGAGGATGTATGGGAAAGAGCTGCAAGAACGTAATACAGTAAGTTACACATATTCCATATTTGCATAAGTCTGTGAAAGCATTTCAAAATGTGTAATAGTGCCTGTGTTGCACTGAATGCCTTGTTTTCACTGGTTTTGATTGGGAAAACCAGGGCTGTCCAGCTTACTGGCTACCAAGAGCCAGCTTGCCTGACAGTAATTTGAGGGGGGGGGGGGGACCAGACTGCACAAATTCTGCCCCATTGACTAAATTTGTATAAACAGGCGCACACGCCTACATAAACAGGTTGCTCTCTCAAAGACACATGCAAANTTGACTAAATTTGTATAAACAGGCGCACACGCCTACATAAACAGGTTGCTCTCTCAAAGACACATGCAAACAGAGTAGGCACACAAACAAGTTCACACTGACACACAATTGGGAAGGCATAAGTATGTCCTTTCTAGCAAAAACGTTATTAAATTACAGAACAAATTTAGAGATGTGCCTTCTTTCAAAGCCAGTGAAAACAAGGCATTCAGTACAACACATGCAATATTACACACGGAGGTAAACATTATTTCCCAATTCACCCTGCCCATTGAGGAACCCCACACACCTCTCCATTTCTCCTCAGCTCCCATGTCCATGGCAGCATCTCACTGCAGACAGGACTGGAGGGACAGAAGGCTCTTGCTATGGGTAGAGGGAGCTGGGGGCTGTAAAGCTGTAAAGGAATGGATGGGGGGGGGGTGCCTGGAAGGAATGGAAGGATAAGATACAGGGTCTGGGATGCGTGGGTAACATGGGAGCTGGAAAGCAACTCTGAGGCAGCAGGGTGCTGTGCTACTCTGGGGGGGAGGGGAGTTGAGCTGCTTAGGGATGGAGATGGGGAGCATGGGGAGAGATGGGGCACTGTGAGGGGGGCTTAACTGCTGGCTGAGGAGCTGCCACACAAGATTCCAGGCTCCTGTGGTACAGCACGGCTCCTCTGGGATCCCTTGGTCCATGTTGCCTCAGTTGTCCCTCTTTGACAAGCCCTGGGTCATGGCAGGACTAGAGTTAATGGTTGTAAATACAGGGCATGAAATTTCAGATCAAACTCCGGGAGCCCCCAAAAAAGAAAAATTCAGTCGCTAGACTTTATCCTGATATTAAACCATTCCTTGCCCCACTACACCCCTATACCAGTCAGCCTGGTTTTCTGGGCACCAATGGCTCCCAGGTTCCTGCAAATTTCTTACCCTGGTAAATACACAGTTTGAATTTTAAGTTGTAGGCCGATATTATTGGAAGCAATTTTCTATTTTCAGTTAAAAAAAAAATTGCCTCCACTAGAGTTAATGGCCCCCTGGTGGAACTTTGCAGCACTGTCTTGGGCGCTCAACGTCTCCAGGGAGATATTAACTCTTGTCCTGCCATGCCCTATGACGTAGTAAGGAGGAACGTTTTTGGCAGAAGGGGCAGGCATGGAGTGGCTCTGGTTCACGGGCCACCAGATGGATAATCCTAGCATAGCCCTAGAGACCAAGGTGTTGAACTTAGGATACCATGATTCAAATCTCACCTTAGCCATGAACTCACTGAGTGGCCCTAGACAAGTCAACATCTCAGCCTCAGTTCCCCATCTGCAAAATTGAGAATATTGACCTACTTCACAGGGTTGTGATGTGGATGAACTAGATAAGGATTGCAAAGCACTTAGAACACTACAATCACTATATACAGATGATAAATATTATAGTTAAAAAGGGTCAGAGTGTTAAGTACTGATGTTATTGGTACACAGACGATGATATGGTTCTTCAACAAGCTGTGAATCCATGTAATTATAGTGTCTTCAGGACCACATATTACCAGCTTGTAATGTGGAACTTTGTCAAACACTTTGCTAAAAATCAAGATATATTATTGTCCACAACATTCCCTATATTCAATAAACTAGTTACTCAACTAAAGGAGGAAATTTTTTTGTCTGGCATGAACTATTCCTGACAAATCCATGCTGGCTACTAGTAATCACTGCATTGTCATCAAGATGCTTACAAGCATCTGTTCTATAATTGGTTCGAATATCTTCCTAAGTATTGAAGTCAGTTGACTTGGTCTATAGTTTCCTAGATCCTCTTTTTTAAAAGGACACAGACGTTTGCCCATCTTCAATCTTCTGGCACCTCACCTGTTCACCAAATATTAAAAATCAACAGATGTTCCAAGAGTACTTCAGCTAGTTCTTTCAAATAGTCTAGGTGTATTTCATCAAGCAGTGAAGACTTGAGTTCATTCAGAGTAGCCAGGTATTCTCTGACCAACTCTTTATCCTGGCCTGCAACCTTCACAAATTTGGAGAGTTTCCCTTTTGTGACAACTGAGGCAAAATAGGAAATCACCATCTTCACTGAGCAATGAAAGAACCATTTCCTCATTCTTCCTCATACTTCTAATGAAAAGAAATGAAAGGGGTTCACTGCCTTTCTGCACCTTGGTGAAGCAAATCCCTGTCCAAGAGGGGTTCAGCTGCTTTTCTGCACCTTGGTGAAGCAGATCCCTGTCCAAGAGGGGTTCAGCTGCTTTCCTGAACTTTGGTGAAGCAGGTCCCTTTCAATTCCCAGGATCAAGTGGAAATACTACTGTTTTGAGAGGATGGGGATTTACTCCTCTTCTATTTCTAGTAATGACTCTTTTGTTCAATCAAATAGGCATTTATTCAATAATAGCAGCACAATTAGCAATTACTCCTCTTCTATTTTTAGTAATGACTCTTTTGTTCAATCAAATAGGCATTTATTCAATAATAGCAGCACAATTAGCATACCAATTATTAAGGAGACACTTGCACCCACCATATGATCCCTCACCTTACTCTGACTACTTCAAATACATACAAAAGCATATATTCTTACGTGATCAGGGGTCAACGGTCTGGTTCCAGAAGGAAGGCAGGCAGGGGGTCCAACGAAGCTGAGAGAGAGCGAGCCTAGCTGGGGCACTTTGCAGGACTTCCTAAGGAGAAGTCCCAGAATGGGCGAATCACCAAGCTCGTCGGCGCCCTGATAAGGGCTAGTGACAGAGCACCGTGAAAAGCAGACAACTGATCCAGAGGCTGGCCTTATATACAAGTTTCCCTTATTACTTATCCATGTTAAGGGGCTGTCTGCCTCTTACTCCAGAATGTTCCCCCTTATGGCTATCCATGATTGGGGTCCTTCTGCTTAGTCATTGGTGTGGGGGCTTGCCCTGACCGATAGGGTCTGGTCCAACCCTCTCTCCGGAGGGGGGTGGGCCTGACTCTTTGGCCCTGGGTCGCCCACACCCTTCTTGGAGGCATCTGGTTGTCTGATAAGGCCATGTTCTCTTGCTCGTATAGTTTAACTCTGCTATCAGTTTCTGACCTTCCTTTCGTCCTTCAATGATCTTGCGAGTTATAAACCATTCAGTTTTGTTTGGGAACACGGGGTTTCTGTTCTCTCTCAGACATCATTGCTTCCTCTGACCAATTTTGACCATCTTTCCTACTAACACTTTCTGTTCTTTTAAATCAATGAATTAACACATGTACTAAATAATGTCTTACCTAATTTCTAACAGTCATAGTCCTAAATAACAGCTACAATGGCCTACACAAAAGTTACATTCACAGTGTTACATACTTATACATCCAGTGTATACTTTTGGTTACATTTCAACAAAGAGTGAGTTACAGTAACATTCAATGTCTGTTCTGTCACATTTGTGTCAGAAGAAGCACTTCTGATTCAGTTACATTGTAGCAAGGAGATTAGCATCTTTGTTAGGCCCAGGCCATATCATAACAGTCGCCCCCTGTTAACTGGGCACCCCCCAGTTAACACATAGCTCATTTTTGATATTTTGGGACAACATAAAATGCTCTGTGTCTTAAAGGAACTATTTTCTTTTTAATCCAACACATAATGCATATCACAGTAATAAACAACACAGCTTGGATCGCCAGAATGATAATGATTGGATGGATTAAAAGATTCAATACCCCAGTTGCTGTTGGTGACCATCCAAAAATACTTTCCCAGAATGAGTGTTTAGTGGTGTATTCTACTTCAGTAAGAACCTGGGTAATTTTCTTCCCTTCTGCTTTCAAAACTATTGCTGCGTGGCCCAATGAGAGCTCTGCCACTTGAGGTACAAGAACAGTACAAGTAGAAGTAGTATTCAGTGCTTAAACTATTTAATTCATGAGATACTGAACAGCCACCTTTCTACACAAGCTCAATCTATAATGGTAGATTCATCCTTTCATTTATGTTTTATGATAGTGCTATCCATTACAACAAAAGCAGTTATCACAGTCAACACCAATGCATTGCAAATTTCTTTCCTATGGGGCTGTCAAGGGCTCTGTTTTCAGCAATTCCTGCAAAATTCATCTGCTACTACAGAACTGTCCTCCAGAATGTATGTTTTCAATATATAAATATGCACATATATTTAAAGCTTCTAGTCATGGCTGCAAAGGAAGCAGACAACCTGGCACAACCGCCAAGCAATATGAACAGTCCCATTAATCTCCCAAACTTTTAATTCTGAAGCTCAGTTATGACAATTTAAAATGTCACTATTTCACTGTTTAAATTTCAACAGAAATACTCCTCCAATGGTGCTTATCTACCCAGCTGGATGCAGTTGCCTAATCCGTCACCTGCCTAACCCTGGTTACTAGAGTGGAGAGAGTTCTAGCTATTTGAATTCTTGCAAGGAATTTGTTCTTGTTGAGAAGATCAGAAAAAGCAGAATTGAGATACGTTATGTATTGCATAGGAGCCCTAGTCACCTAAACATTTGGCTTTCACTTTTGAAGATACTGATTTAATGTCTTTATTGCTACAAGTTGTGAATACTGCAGCCAACTCAAGCAGTTTCACGAAGGTGCTGTGCACGTCTTTTTCCAACTGCACATCTATACAACCTTTCCACCACAACATCATGCATGGTTTCTCATGTTACAGAAAGCTATCTGAGGAGCCTCTTAAATTTTTAGCATTTTTATTGATTGTGTCTGTCCACCAAAAAAAGCTAGAGTTTAGCTGACCTGAGTCCAAAGCTTAGGAGACATACAAAATCCTCAAAAAGTAACAGTAGAAGAATTACATCTGTAGTTGTTTCAGTATCTTGCTGGACTATAGCTAGCACATTTACACATGCACCAGTCTTCTGAAGATTTGGGATACGTCATGTTAACATTTTATCTTTAAAATAGGAAGACACGAATACTCATGAAGCTGAATGATTAAATGCACCTTTTAAAAAACGTTTAAATCCCTTCTACAAGACTCAGGATTTCTTCATGTTGTATCCTCTTTCAGAGAAGGATGAAGATAGCTCATCATCTGTTCCCATTTTCTTGCAAGACTATCCAATGCCTTTGACATGGTCCCACATGACATTCTCATAAGAATGTGGAGGATGTGGACTATATGAATTACCATTAGGAGGTTTCAAAATTGCCTGAAAAGCAATGAAGTAATAAATTAGTTGAATGGTACAAAATTGGGTGGAGGAATCAAGGGGTCCCTGTTCTCTTCAACAGGTCCTGTCCTGGGTCCTGTCCTTGTCAACATTTTGATTAAACTATTTAGAAGAGAAAATGGAGAGTATATTTTATCCACCAACTTCGACAGCCTCACTGTCAACGCTCTGGTTAATTTATGGTATGACATTCTGACCTGGGCAATTGAAATGGTGGGACCCAGGCATCTGCTCTCTCAACGGTGGCAGGACAGGTCTCCCTTATATATGGATGAAATGAGGCTGCTAAAGCAAGAGGGTACGCAGTTAGAGCGAAGGTGGCACTCAACTCATGCCAAAGTCAACCAACTGCAGCACAGAAAGGTTTTTGAAGGACTATGTCGTGGCAGCAAAGAAAGCTTCCTTTGCTGCTACCATAGCATCTGCTAAGTGACATCCAGGAGAACTTTTCCAGGTGATGAATAGCTTATTAAATCCTGGCTGTCTCCACCTGGAGTTAAGTTATTGGCTGCTTTCTGTGATGAGTTTGCCACCTACTTTGCAGACAAAGTCACTCTTATTTGGCTCAACTTAAGTGCTGCTAGTTTGAGTGCAGAGTTAGAGTTTGGGGTTGAGAAGGCCCTTTTCGTGTCCAATTTACTTTGATCAGCTTTAATTAATGTCAACAACCGATGCAGAGGATGTGCTTAAAAGGGTGCAGGCAACCAGCTGCGAATTAGATCCATGCCCATCCTGGTTGGTGAAAGCTGGCTGGGAGACAGTGGGGGCGTTACTGGCTGAGGTTGTCAGTGCCTATATCTTAGGGAGTGTAGGGTGCCTGACAGCCTCAAGACTGCAGTCGTCCATCCCCTGCTTAAGAAACCATCTCTGTGTTGACTTCCCCGACAGCTATCACCATGTCTCTAACCTTCCCTTGTTAGGGAAGGTTACTTTATAGGTGGTTGCCTTGCAGTTCCAGGTGCATCTCGATGCTATCCATTTCCTGGACCGATGTCAGTCAGGTTTTCGTCCTGGGCATGGCACCGAAACCACGCTTGTGGCCCTGGTTGACGATCTCCACTTGAAAATCAGCAGAGGAAAATTTTACGCTGCTAATTGTTAGATCTTTCAGCGACCTTTGATACCACTGACCATGGGTTGTTGTTGACATGGCTGTGGGGCCTGGCTAGGGTGTGCTGGATCGCTCAAGTGGTTCTGCTCATTCCTGGCTAGGAGAACCCAGACGGTGGTTGATTCCACCGCAGGGGGTGGAAAAGATGACCCTTCAGGTCCCTTGCAACCCTATAAGTTTATGATTCTATATAAACCAAACTAGGATTGCAAAACACAACACTTAAACATGACATGTCATTTTAACAATCCATGAAGCTTAATTAAGGCCATAGCAGTTGTTTAATACTACTGAAACATGGCTGAAAATGTAAAGTTAAAGTTGTGGTACTATCCTTCCATTACGGAAGGAATTAAATAAAGAAAGGTATATGAGGTGACCGTAGTTGGGAGTAGAGAAAGTTTGAGGGTTTTTAATTGCTTCTTAAGAGGCACATTCTCTATACGGAGAAAGACATTTCGTACTGCAACTAGGCACTTGGAAACTACTTCCCCACACGCTTTATTGTATTCTTTGTATAGCCTATCAGATAAACTACTCTTCTGTTTATAGATTTAACGTTAGATATTGTCAAATTAACCCAGCCATGATTAAAACTTGAGAGAAGGGGCAGTTGGGATCTGGAAGGAAAAAGTAGCTCCCCTGCTTACAACACTATTTGCATGGTATCTTAACATTTAGCCTCAAACAAGGCTGAATGATGAGCCATAGAAAGGTTTCCAATTAAGTATTTTTGTAAAAGAAACTGAGTATCAAAAATGGCTCAGCTACTAATGAAGTACTGCTGAACACAGGCTTTGAAAGGAAAAGCTACAGAATGATTATGTCCATGGCTCTAACAAATACTTTACTAGAGCACGTAGCTACTTTTATTAATTCTTCTAATCTTAAACAAAAGGAGTTTGATACTCGTCACACAGCATTTCAATAAAGGTTAAGAGGAAGCAATGCCAGAGGCAGGAGAGTAGGCAAAAAAAACCCTCAAAGCTTTCTACTTCTAACGCAGCAGTTCCCCAAACTGCAGGTCAGGAAGAAACTCAGCTGGGTTGTCATCTGCAGATGGAGTTGTGACCCCAATTTGTAAGATTTCATACACTCTGCATGTCTGTTGGAGTCACAGAATAAATACCCATGTCTCAAAATAGGGTTATGTTGGTACAACATTTTGGAAACACTGTACTGAATAATTCAAAGGTACAAGATTCAGAGTTTGGAAGCCAGACCCCAGATTCAGACTCCACAAGGGAGCTCCACTGCCCATCACCATCTTCTGGGGGTGGAAAAGACTACAGATTCAGACTCCAGATAAAGCACGGATTTTAAAATAGAAAATAATGGTCCCTTTTGACCTTTAAATCTACGAGACGTACAGGATTTTGCTGCATGCTTCACCAAAAATCTCTTGCACTGTCTTATGAGATTTATGTAATAAAGTATATCACTCAATATGTACCTGATATGTTTATATGCCATCTTAATACAACATTTAAAAAAAATATGGATAGGATTTCCTGCTCCTCCCCCTGAAAAAAAGGCTGTCCAACACTACAATGGCTGTTTAGAAATCTAAAAATAGTTGTTACAATGTAGGTTTGAATATAAAATATAGCATATTGACGCTTCATGAAAAATGGTTCCAGAAACATCTTGTTATATACCCATAGAGTTCTAGAAAACATTCTAAATGCTGTACAGGTAAATAAGACATGTTCCCATAGTCAAAAGCTCACAAATCTAAAACCGTGATCATCAAAATTTTGCCTGCATGACCCCATTTTGAGACTTAAATATACCACGACCCAAAGACAGCAAACGCATGCAAAGCGTATTCCAGCAACAAATAGCCTCCAGTTTAAAATAATACTTAAGGCTCTTGCAAATTGAATCATGCTATAAAAAGCATGGAAATTGCAAGTTAAGGTTCCCGCCTTAACTTGCGAGCCATGTAAGCAG
The DNA here is from genome assembly GCA_003113815.1 of Sphenodon punctatus. Classification (NCBI taxonomy): domain Eukaryota; kingdom Metazoa; phylum Chordata; class Lepidosauria; order Sphenodontia; family Sphenodontidae; genus Sphenodon; species Sphenodon punctatus. The sequence continues at coordinate 394,401 of QEPC01014178.1, forward strand.
TAAAGACATTGTACAGTCCTGCATAAAAACATAAGAGCATAAGAACCTAAGAAGTGCCATACCGGGTCAGACCAATGGTCCATCGAGCCCAGCATCCTGTCTCGGACAGTGGCCAATCACAGGGGCCTGGGAGAAGCACCCAACAGATCACCATGCTATCCATTCCCTGTGGGTCATCCCCAGGCTCCCGACAGTAAAGGGTTTTGTTTCCCAATTCTATCTTCCAGAAACTTGTCCAAACCTCTTTTAAACTCAGCTATACTGCTGGCTTTGACCACCTCCTCTGGCAGTAAATTCCACAACCTAATTGTACGCTGAATGAAAAAATACTTTCTTTTGTCTGTTTTTGCTCTGCCACCTGTGAGTTTCATGGGGTGTAGTTTTAGTACTAGTTGAGAGGGTAAATAACCATTCCCTGTTTACAAGTTCCACACCACTCATGATTTTATAGATCTCTATCATATCTCCTCTCATCCTTCTCTTTTCCAAGCTGAAGAGCCCCAACCTATCAAGCCTCTCCTCGCGCAGGTGTTGTTCCATACCCAGGATCATTTTTGTTGCCCTTTTCTGTGCCTTTTCTAGTTCCGCTATGTCTTTTTTGAGATGGGGCGACCAGAACTGCACACAATATTCAAGGTGCGGTCGCACCACTGATTTGTATAGCAGCATTATGACATCCTCAGTTTTATTCTCTATTCTCTAGTCAAGCGCGTGCATCTGGGACCTCACATCCTCGTGAATGTTACACTCCTTGTCTCCCCCTCTGTTCCCCTTCCTTCATCTCCGCCCCCAACCCCCATCTCTCAGATTGTAAGCCCTAGGGCAGGGACCGTGTCTACTCAATTACTTTGTAAAGTGCCAGGTCCATTGCTGGTGCTATATAAATGTTTGATAATAATAATAATAATAATAATAATAATAATAATATTCCCTTGCGAATAATTCCTAATGTTCTATTTGCTTTTTTGTCCGCCGCAGCACACTGGGCTGAGGATTTCAGCGTATTAGCCACAATCACTCCCAGATCCTTTTCCTGAGTGGTAACTCCTAGCTTAGTACCCAGCAGTGTACTCATAATTTGGATTATTTTTCCCAATGTGCATCATTTTGCACTTGTCCACATTAAATCTCATCTGCCATTTAGATGCCCAGGCACCCAGTCTTATAAGATCTTGCTGGAGCTCCTCACAGCCTGCTTGTGTTCTGACGACTACGAATAACTTGGTGTCCTCTACAAATTTGATCACCTCACTCTTAACACCCTTTTCCAGATCATTAAAGAATACGTTGAAAAGAACTGGTCCCAGTACAGATCCTTGGGGCACACCACTTTTTACATCCCTTCATTGTGAAATCTGGCCATTTAGTCCCACTCTTTGCTTCCTATCCTTTAACCAGTTACCAATCCATAGCAAAACACTACCTCCTATCTCATGACTTTTTGATTTTCTCAAGCGTCGTTTATGTGGGAGCTTATCATAAACTTTCTGGAAATACAGGTATACTATATCTGCTGGGTCTTCCCTGTCCACATGCTTGTTTACGCCCTCAAAGAATTCCAAGAGATTAGTGAGGCATGACTTTCCTTTGCAAACTCCATGCTGACTCAGAACAGAATCACGGGGCATATTGATAAACATGACTTAATGGCAGTTTCCACCATTTTGCCTGGCACAGACGTCAAGCTTACCGGTCTGTAGTTTCCAGGATCACCTCTGGATCCCTTTTTAAATATTGGGGTTACATTTGCCACCCTCCAGTCCTCAGGTACAGTGCCAGATGCCAACTTTAGGTTACAAATTACTAATAGTAGGTTTGCAATTTCACATTTGACTTCCTTCAGAACTCTGGGGTGAATACCATCTGGTCCTGGTGATTTGTTTGTATTAAGCTTGTCAATTTGCTCTAGAACCTCATCCAGGGTCACAGTGATTTGTGACAGTTCATCCAGTTCATCACCTACAAAATAGGGTTCCGGCGTGGGTATCTCCCCAACGTCCTCAGCAGTGAAGACCAAAGCAAAGAACTCGTTTAGCTTCTCTGCAATGTCCTTGTCCTCCCTTAGTGCCACTTTTACTCCCTCATCATCTAATGGCCCAACTGACTCCCTAGCAGGCTTCTTGCCTTTGAGATATGTGAAAAAGGTTTTATTATTTGGTTTTGCCTCTTTAGCAAGTCTCATTTGAAATTCTCTCTCGGCCTGCCTTATTAGCACCTTACAGTTACATTGCCAGTGTTTATGCTCCTTTGTATTTTCCTCATCAGGGCTAGCTTTCCATTTCTTAAAGGATGCCTTTTTGGCTCTAATAGCCTCCTTTGCGTCTCCATTTAGCCACAGTGGTAGACATTTAGTCCTCCTGCTACTTTTTTTTAACTTGTGGGATGCATGTAATCTAGGCTTCCGAGATGGTGCTTTTCAACAGCCTCCGTGCCTCTTGCAAACATGTAGTCTTTTCAACTGTGCCTTTTAGTTTCTTTCTAATTACTTCCTCATTTTGGCATAGTCTCTCTCTCTTTAAAGTTAAAAGCCAGTGCTGTACTTTTAATTAACTTCCTCCCTCCAGCAACTATGTCAAATTTGATTATATTATGATCGCTATTGCCTAGTGGCTCGGCCAGTTACTTCTTGCACTAGTTCCTGTGTGCCCCTTAGGACTAGATCTAAAGTAGCTCCTCCCCTCATTGGTTCTGGAACAAATTGCTCTAAAAAGCAGTCATTTATGGCATCTAGAAATTTTACCTCCACATCCCGCCCCGAGGCGGCATTCACCCAGTCAATATTGGGGTAGTTGAAGTCACCCATTATTATTGCGCTCCCAGTTTTAGTAGCCTGTTTAATCTCTGTTAGCATTACATAAATCAGTCTCTCTATTCTGGTCAGGGCCGCGATAGTATAGCCCCACTGCTATACTCTTCTGCTTGATACCTGGAATTTCAATCCATGGGGATTCGAGGGAACAGTTTCAGTTTTCATCCCGTAACTTTTTTATTCTACTTGCCTCAATGCTGTCCTTAACATACAGAACCACCCCACCACCAACATGATCTCCTCTGTCCTTTCGATATATCTTGTACCCTGGTGGATACCAGGCAGTTGCTTCCCGGATCTGGGCCCTAGCAGTGGGATTCTGTATTCAATTATTTTTCCAGGCAGCTCCACTCACCCAAATTATTTTGGTAGACAAGAGTCCTTTTAAATGGTTTAACGATGCTGAATCTAAGATTAATCTTCTGGGCTTTTCAAGAGCAGCCCTGATGCCACTGAGTTTGAAAGCTGCCAAAAAGCTGGTTACACAAAGTTTATATGAGGTTGCATGTCAAGAAACCACAGTGGAATTGTTCTCTCTTGACTCAGCTATGCACTATTTGGCAATCAGGAACTTAACTATGTCCTGTATGCCATATTTGGAATCCTTAGTAAATCTGGAGAACAGGAGACTCTTTACCAGAGCAAGGTTCAATTGTCTAGAGTCATCCCTTTTAGAGGGTAAGATTTAAGGGGGTATCCTATTCTTTGAGACTTTGTCCTTGTTCTCTAGGAAAGGTTGAAATGGTTCTTCATATCCTCTTGATTTGCCCACTCTACTCAGAGGCTCGTTTAAAGTTAATAACCCCTATACTGGTAAATTTTCCAGGGAAGAGATGAGGCTGATTACGTGTGAATCCTGTTACTGGGTAAGGTAGACACTATTACCAGTGCAGTGTCGAGATTCCTTTATACTGCCAATAAGATAGGGGAATTTAAATAAGCTATGGATTTGACTACTTGTTTATTATTGTTTTTTGTGTTTAAATTGTTTTGTAATGTTGCAATAGCCTAAGGACTTAGCGATAAAGTTTATTGTAAACTGGAGGTTTTTTCATGATGGAATTTCCCATCATTTTTTAAAAAGGATATTCAGTAATTACTTAATAATCTCCATTTTGGATCCCTAGTTGAGGCCAAATTCACAAAATCCTGCCCTGACATGCGCAAGAGTAGCTTCGGCACATCCTTGTTCGCACCGGCTCTTGTTCTGCTATCCGGCTCCTCCCCACTGCCGCGTCTTCCCTTTCAGGTCTCGCTGCCGCCACACCGGAGTCAGGTGTGAATGCAGCCTAATTGTATACAGGTTCTCGGTTTCCTTAAATTTCACACTGTCAGTGCAAAAGTTAACTCATTTTTTTTTTAAAGTGAGTTCCTTACTGATTGGATAATGTTGATGAAAGTTCTTCTGCTGTTGGTGTGCATAAGGGGGTGGCCCATGGCTCAGAGTTGAAGGGATATTTTTACGCGCATGTTAAGCATAGATGGCAATGTAGAAATTGTATTACATATACTATAATAAATACGTGATTGATCCCGCAAGCCAAATGTTCAAACTTACAAGGAAAGCAATGGTCAGGACTCTCACACAATTTGACCCTGTGAACTGTATTACAAAGAACCTGGTTCACATCATCCTGTGAGCTGTATCATAAAAGGATTTGATGTACATCATCCGGTGACTAGATCATCTTGTTCAGTAGAGAACTAACAGTGCTAAGAACAGAGACACTTGATAAAACCAAATGCTTGCATAGAGGTTACTCAACCCCAAACATCAAATGGTCAGCTGTAACAACAAAAGGAGCGTCCCTGCAAATATATCTGCTTCACGCCCAGAGGGGAAGGAGGAGATGCTCATCACAAGGAGGTGCCAACTGATAACGACGGCTATCATCCTTCAACGCCAGCATGACAAAGGTGATTGATATCAGGAAAACAAGCATCGGAATCGAGGTCATAAAGTCAAGTCAGCACCCAGGAATAAGTATAACAATAAATATCATTGAACAAGGATACCCCAAGAACTGTATACTAAAGAACATTTTCCCGCCCAGGACATTATAAAAGACCAACACAGAAACCAGAACTTTGTCACAGCGCTTGAAACCTACTTTCGTTCTTGTGGGCTAACACAACCCTTTCCGGTACTCCTCCAGAGGGGTCCTACAACTTGACCAGACCAGGCTGACACCATCTCCTGTTCCTGACCAAAGGCATCCTCCGTTTGAACTTGCAAAACACGCAAGACTCTGATTTTGGGGGGTGGATTGCATTAGCTAGGGGGATTTATTGCTGCTGGATCAACAGTTTGACTGTATGCTTTATTATAATAAAGAACTAGATTGATTTGAGACAGCTGTGTCAGAGGTCTTGATTAAAGGTACAGTGTGGGTGTGCGGATCCCTCGATCCATAGAGAGAGCGCTAATTCTTTATCCTACATTGTGGTCCCAAATTCAATCCCTGGCATCTCCGATTCAGGATTTCTGGAAGCACACGTCTGAGTGAGGCCTCTTCTAGGGATCCTGGAGAGCCCTTGGTTAGGCTTTTTATTTCTCTCTCTCACACAGACACAGACACACACACGTGACAAGGCCAGAGGCTGAACTGAAGCTGGAATTTGTTAAAGGTAGACTTGCAGATGAATTCCAGCGCAGAAAGGAGAACCTGCAGAATGTTCTAAAGCAGGGTAATGAGACTGCACTGAAAACCTCAGCCAAAGCTCCTAAGAGGGAAACCAGAGTATGCTTCAGATGCAAAAAGGAGGGACATTTAAAGAAAGACTGCTATAAGCAGAAACTGTCTCCACGAACACCTAAGCAGAGGGCTAAAGTCAGAAACAGCAACACAGTCGCTCAACAATGAAGTGGGTGCTTCAGAGCAACGCAAGACAGCTCACCCCAAAATTGGTGTGTAGACTCTGGGGCTATGAGCCACATGACTAGCAATAAAGGATTCTTCACAGGACTGGATCTGAGCAGTAAAGGAAGTATCTACCTTGCAGATAGGAGACGCATCAACGCGAAGGAATCGGACAAGGATTCCTGTACTGCAACCAGTCACAGGGAGGCACACTGACCATACCCATGAAAGATGTGCTCTATGTGCCCAGCTTAGAAGGGGGACTCCTGTCCACAAGGTGCCTGACAGCAAGGGGGCTCACCATCCGTTTCCAGGGAGACAAATGCACAATTCAAAGTGGGACAAAAGTACTGGCCAGAGCCACTGCAGATGAGCACCTGTACCATCTGAGCACAGCGAAAGAACAGGCCAAGCTCACAGCGCACAAACCACACAATGACTGCATCCACCTGTGGCATAGATGCATGGGACAGACACCCAGACAGAATCAAGGAAATACACAGACAGCAGTTGACCAAAGACTTTAAGGTATCAACGTGTCCTGTGATCATGAAATTCGACTGTTGCATCAAAGCCAAAGCCACGAGGGCTACGCTTCCTAAGAAGAGTCAGAACCGAGCCACATAACCGCTTGATCTTGTACACCGCAACGTCTGCGGCCCAATGAAGGTTCCCACACCAGGAGGCAACCGGTATATTGTAACTTTCATTAACGACTATTCAAGGTACACTATCACGTATGTCATGAAGAGGAAAGATGAAGTATTCGACAAACTTCAGGACTATGTGACCATGACGAGCATCAAGTTCCAGCGCAGACCAACGACACTGCGGACTGACAATGGAGGTGAGTTCACAGGAAAGGAAGTAGAGGACTTCCTGAGACTCCATGGAATTGAGCAAAAAAACCCAGTGCCATATACACCCGAGGAAAGGAAAAATAGAACGCTAACCGAAATGGTTAGATGCATGTTAACAGACTCTGGACTACCGGAAAGATACCTGGGCGAAGCAGCAGTTGCTGCTACCTACCTACAAAATCAGCTGTATTCTAGAACAGTGAGGAAAACTCCATATGAACTGTGGCATGGTCAAAAACCTAGTGTGGGCCACATCAGAGTATTTGGAAGTAAGACTTACGTATATATCCCAGAGAAGAAACGTACCAAGCTGCAAAACAGAGCAGTAGAAGGCATTCTCGTAGGATACAGTGAGCATTCCAAAGGCTACAGGATCCTGGATCCACGCGCAGACAGAATAACCATTAGTAACAGTGTGACCTTTGTGGAAAACTCAAGCAACAGTGTGATGACTCTCCAACGTCCAGTCGAAGGAGAACAAGCAACCACGGACGAAACCACTGAAAGCGAGCAATCCTCTGAACAAATAGTCAAAATCGGCACAAAGAACAGAAGTGCACGAACAGACACAGCCGGATGCTGATGCTGAGCCAAGGAAGTCAACGAGGTCTAACAAAGGCATTCCCCCCACTCGTCTGTCCTACAAAGTCAGCACCAGTAAATTGTCAGAGCCAGCATCCTGGGAGGACAACTCGCAGATGTCAGAGGGGAAGCAGAAAAATGGGTAAGAGCGGCTGAAGAAGTAGTAAAGTCCATGCAGGACAACACAACGTGGACACTTACTCCACTGCCCGCAGGGAGAAAGACTATAGGTTGTAAATGGACATTTAAAATAAAGTACAATGTGCAGGGAAATATTGAATGGTACAAGGCCTGACTTGTCGCAAAAGGAAACTCCCAGAAGTATGGAGAAGACTACGATGAAACATTTGCACCTGTAGTTAAGCGCACTACAGTCAGAACATTGCTAAGCATAGCTGCCGGAAGAGGAATGTAAGTCAAGCATATGACAGCGGATGTGTTCACGAAGCCACTAGCAGGGGAACGCCATTGCAAGTTAAGAAGAATGAACCTAGGGGGTTTGACTACTGACAGTTGAGAAGGGGTGTTGGATTGTGCAACAGTCACAAGTAAAAGTCCATTGCAAGCTTAATATGGGGCTTGTCCAGTACGGGGAGGGTCAGGGGATGAAACAGGTTGTTTTTTTCTCCTTGTCTCCTTTCTTCTTCTTCTCTCTGTCCTCCATCTTGTCCCATGCAGTCTGTACAGTATGGAAGCATGTCTTCTGAGTTCTTAGTAAAGTTCTGTTTTGAAGAAACTTCTGCTGTGTGTTATTCAACAGCAAGCTAACACTACAATAAGCCCATGCTTTCTTCTTCTCACTTAAACTTCAAGCTTTTCCTCTACAAAAATCCCACTTGTCACATTTTTTAAAATAAGTTTAAATTTTTCCTGCAGCCTCTGTACAAGCTGCATTTTAAGTTACATGAGCATTTCTGCTCCTTCAAGAGCTTACAAGTACCTGATTACCAATCTCTCTTGCTAAAATATGTGAATTGAGCACGCCCATACAAGCAATGAACCGTTCTCACATAACATGTCCTCTTAAAAAGCCTTCAGCTTAGAAGAACTAGTAAGTAGAAGAATCAGATGATTCCCCAAAGCACATTTGTCATCTCCAAAAAGGGGGGGGGGGGGTATGTGTCAAACAAGGTAAAGTTTAGCTATATAGCTACTTGGTTGCATAGTCAGAAAGTTACTTCTTTCTTTGGTTTTTCAAGTTAACGGCTGTTTGTTTTTTTTAAGTTTTCTGAAATTAACTGTCTACTTAAGAGTGATGTAAATCTCCTTTATCAAAGCCATCAGCAACTGAATTTATGAAGTTATTGTGGCACTGCGGTAGTAAGCAAACTTTTAAGATGGTGTCAGTTCTTAGCTTGACAGGAGAAAAGTCTTAAAAAAGCAAAGTATTAAACAAAAGAGAAATTAAAGTTGAGGAAAAACTAAAAATTCAATGTAATGGGCATGTTGTAAAGTGCTGGGTACATCTCTGGCGCTGTATAAATGCTAATAATAATAATAATAATAATAATATTTATTACAGATTCCTTTAAATATTTCTAAATACTTCAAAACGGACCAACACATAATTAAAGTATTTAAATTTCATTTAAAGAAAAAAGCCTTAGGAAAACTGGAAGTAGTGTAATCTACAGATTTGCACAGGCATTGAGAGAACTCCACCAATTAAAAGTAACTTCTGGAGAAAGCAATGTTTATTGTTATGACACAGACGTTTGCCATGAGTGTTTGCCAGTTTTAACCAGATGCAGCAATAAGGGCATTGTCAGGAGGGCAGCCCTCTAGATAGGCTGTAGCAGCAGCAGCAGCGTCGTCATATCTGTAGAGCTATCCTCCTGCCAATGTCCTCTATAGGACTGCCCTCCAGCCAACAGATTTCCATATTGGTTGGCAGCAGCTTTCAAAGTAGTGCAATTTTTCTTCCTTGGTAATTATTCGGTCTTCCCCTAAGGCACTGAAAGTGCTGCGATTCTCAACAATAATTAATTCTCAACAATAATTAAAACATCTTTAATTATTAATCATCAAAAGAAAATTCACACAACTACTTAGAACAGATTAATATTTCCCCTACTTCTCTTTTTTTTGTATTAACTGTTCTTTGAAAGGGTATCAAAGAGACTTAAAGTGTTTTTTAAATGTGTGTATAGAGGTGAGACTGCCATTTTAATAAGGGTTGTAGTATGAAGAGCATGAAGTTTTGGGCAGTTAGAAATACAACACTCTTGTCCATCCTATATTGTAAGCCCATTGGGGCAGAGATCTGTCTCCAATCAAAACAGTACAGTGCCAAGCATATTGCTATACTCATTAGAACTATCAGCCGCACTAAAGTTCACATAAACACAGTTAAAGGCACAACCACTCTCCATTACAAAAACGAGGGGCTGCTGAAGCTCCGATACTGAGGAAACTGCCCAAGCTACGGTTCTGAACATTTATCCATGGGTTCTATTTGTGGGGACCATCACATGTGGAAAGTTTACTGCGCATGTGCCAGCCAGCAGAACTGATATTTTAATGTTTAATAACTAGGGCTGCAAAACCATTATTCGATTAATCAAACAGATTTAAAATTTGTCCCTCCCTCCGCCCCCATTAATTGGTTAGTTGCCAGGACCTTCTGACAGTCCATAGTTCTGAGCCCGTAGCTCAAGGGGACATGTTCCAGCAGAAGGCAAGTTCACTCAACGCACGCAAATTAGGTGAACCTATACAAACGTGTGTATTTATGCAAATTTATATTGACCAATCAATCAACAAAAAGGCTGAGTCGATTAATCAACTAACATTTCTAGTCGGGTTGCAGCCTTATTAACAACTCATTTTTGGCTGCATCAATCATCATCACACCACACCAGCACTTGATCTAGGCTGGAGACCCAAAGACTCGGCTCAACAGTAGCCGTGGGAGGAGGGGCTGGTACAAGGGACTGTGGTAGGGGCAGATTCTCCATGGGAGCGTCAGAGTGGATACCTCCCCCCCCCCCCAACGCTCCTCAGACTGTTAATGTGTTCCCAGTATATCCCCAATGCCTGCCTGCCTCCCACCCCCTGCCTCCCCAAAGTGCAGATCCTGTGCGTTGCAGCTGCAGGCTCTTTAAATCAGACCTGTCTATCAGCTTTTGGCTGAGAGCCGGCTTCTCTGGGACAGCTCCCAGTGTATGCTCTCTGGGGGGAGGTGACGCCTTTAGAATTTCCCCTCCCTTCTAGCTAACCTGGCTACAGAGGAGCAAAGGGAGGCGGAGGCAATCACGCCTTCCCAGCACCTCCCAGAGCTGCCTGGCCCCTCCCCCAGCCCCAGGAACGACACTGACTCAGGGAGGGAGGAGCCAGGGGGAGCAGAAGAGATGAAGTCACCCTGGGCTGGAGACTTTTCTTATCTGCTCTTTCAGCTTTTGACAGAACCAGAACAGCTGATTGCAATGGAGTTTGACAGGGAGCAGCTGGGAATGAGTGATGCGCGAGGAACAGCGCATCACTAGCTGGAGGATGACCTTGCAAAGCTGATAGTGGGCAGGCTACTAGGCCCTGTGTAGCCCTAACCCACGCACAGGATGGGTGCATTCCAGCGCAGCCAATGACAAGTGAACAAGGCCATGGCTGATATCTTGAGTGTTCACAGCTTCACAATGGCACAGCCTTCACTCGCAGTGATGCGCCACCGGGCCTGCTGCACATCCCCCCACCTGCACAGATGTCCTGCATGGCAGGGTGCTCAGGCCACAGTGGGGCTGTAACGTATACAAAGCCACACACACCCCACGCCCAGCGCCTGTGATGTGCATGTCTCCTGTTCCCGGCTCGTTGTATTGGGCCACAGGATTGTGCGCGCGGGGGCTTCGCCGGGGGGTTGGGGGTTTGTGTTGGGGTCCCCAGCTTTTGGGGGGGCTCGGCCTGTCCCCGATTCCCTTTCCTGATTCCCCTGCCCCCGCGTTGGGGTCCCCCTGCCTCCTTGGCCATGCAGCCATTTCCTGTGTGGTTTTGTTCCCAGTTGTGTGTGGTCCGTGGCGCCCGCCTATCTGGTCTGTCTCGGGGCTGGCCATGGGCCACTACTTTGTGTCGCCTGTCATCCCTGCTCCCTCCAGTCTCGCCCGCGCGGGGTCTGGTGGTTTGGGGGGAGGGCGGTGCTGCATGCTGCGGCTTCATTTGCCCTCAGTCGGTCATGTTCTCATGTCGCTGTGCTGGGCGGGGTTCCCCCTCTGGTCAGTGTCTCAGCTGTCTGTGTAAACGTCTTGGGTGTTTGCTCGGTTTTTCCCGGGGTGGGTATTTGCCCAGTGGGTGTGTGCCAGCCCCTCCCCTTCCATCCCACAACCCCCCGCGGCGCTGTCCATGTGAATGTCTCCTGCCTCAGCTTATATCCCATTGCTAGTACAGTCTGCAAACAAATTCTTCACAAACAGCAACTCTAGCTTTTGTGACCCTCAAATCAGTCTCTAAATTTAGATAATCTCTGGAGGTTTTCATGGTAGGTTCTCAGTACTTGCAAACACTTCTTTCCTTTACCCTTGAAGCACCTGTAACTATCACAGCCTGCAAGAGTATGGCATGCCAGAAGTAACTGGCATATTGATTTGCCAAGTTTCTCAGCAATGGTGCTATTGGTATCTATCTAGGCTCAAGTTTGACCCCAGTTTGATGCCAAGTTTACCTGCAAAATATATCCCAAGCACAATGCAGTAGTCTCTGGTGAACATATGATTGCATTTTCTGTTTTGTAGCGATTGACAGTCAGCAACATGAAGAAGATTCTTCTGTCAGCTTTCTCTTGGCTAGAGAATAGTTCAGGAAGTTTTTACCTTCTCCTTACGTATTTCTACCACCTGTTCATAATTTGCAAAGCCTCCTGATAAGACCTGTTTGCCGTGATGCAAGAGCATTAGGCATGGTTTCACATCACTCCTCGAAAGCAAAGTTATTGAAGTTATCCTGGTTCATGGCATTGGAAAGATATGTATTAATATTTCTGGGAAGTACCTGGTTTCTTCCACTAATTTTTATTTCTGGAGATCTTATAAGTTTGACCTTGATTTCATTTTATGTAGGCATGCCATATGATCTATGAAAGTTGTTGCAGTGCATCTTTCTAGCTTAAAGTTTCTCATAAAGGTATCAGGATCTACTGAAGAATTACCTAGGTCTTCCAGGTCTCTCAGCGTTTGTGCCTTGTTGCTTTTAGCCAGTGATCCATCAGCATTAGCGATGGCCAAAGGCCGACTTGACAGTTCATACTGAACGTCTTTAAGTCTCTTTCTTTCTCTTGATAACACCAAAAACCTGGCAAAGACCTGGCAAAGAGTAGTCTATCTGAATCGATGGATTTTAACTTGTCTTTGCTTCTGACTTTCTTCGAGTGGTTTATGGATGTAAATGTACCTAGATTCATCCTTTTGATAGGGTCACTTAATGGGACTTCATCAGTACTTAGCCGTACTTCAATGAAGTCCAGCAAGGCAGCCTTGCCACGTTCTTTTGCAGACAGAGCAATTGTGACATCCAGTGGGGCAACAAGTCCTGTAGCTATATTCACAATCCGTTCAGGATGATCTCTTAGATCTTCAGATGCATCTATAGCAAAAGGATTTCCAAAGTGATCCAAGAGTATTCTAACAATCCTCATATCATAATTGGTGTCTTTCTGGATACATTGCTGTCGAAGATCAGAATGGATCTCATCCTCAAGATTGTCCAGACCACACATGTACTTGAAGTTTCTCATAGTGACATTCCTTTCATGTACCATGAGATATCACTTCATTGTTGCTTTCTCTTGCCTGCTTATTCCTATTATCCCCCTTGTCACGACCTGGAGTCTCTTACAACAGTTTGTTCTAGGCCTAAGTCAGAGCAGACACTATTGAAACAGAATGCTGTTGATCGCGTGACCACGTGTCTTCCGTTAATGAACTGCTCATGCATGGTTGGTTCAGCCTTAGGGAGAAGGAACATTCCTGATAGATAACAGGACCCCACCTAGCATAGTTTTGTCTATCATATGCGAAGGCATAGCAAAGCATTTCAGAAAAGCATTGTAGATGCTGATTCCAATTTGAAGTTTCTCTGCTGCAATATACTCTAGAGCAACTTCCACCTCTGTAATGTATTGGCCCAGTAAGTGAAAAGTTGATCATTTTTGTTGCCATTGTTTAACTCTTAGAAATCTTTATTCAGATTTTTCTGCATTCCTTCAAGAATGCAATAGTAAAGCTTTTACTAATATCCTCATCCATTTCTTCTTTCATTAGTACCTTACACATTTAATTAAATCTCAAAAACTATAATAGAGACATGTGATAAAAACAGTTTCACAGGAAATTCAGTTTGTTACATTTGCAGTCCTATACTCTTTTTAGATAGGACATGCTATTTTCGAGTTGTGAAAATTTCAAATACTTCAAACCCCCAATCTCCTCAAAAATGGCTGATGTGTCTACTACCAACCACGAGTTGAGTTCCATAACATACATTTTCTGAAGCTCATGATCTGAACTCTCTTATCCAATCATCAAACTTTCTCTAACAGGGGGATGCAACAGAACTTAATTTGCCATCTTTTAGCCACTAGTCTAGAACACAAGAGTGAGGTGAAACAGGTGGCCTCTTCCCAATCCCCCTGGGCCTCCAATGGCATTTTATTCTGGGCCTCCAAAAGTCTTTCAGCAGCCCTGGAAACACAGTAATGCACACTTCTTTAGGACAGGAAAAGATTTACATCTTTTGTAGGTGATGAATCTGAAGAACTGTCACAAATTAACATGACTCTGGAAGAGGTTCTAGAGCAAATGGCTAAATTAAATAGTAACAAATCTCCAGGACCTGATGGTATCTGCTCGAGAGTTCTGAAGAAACTCAAATTAGAAATTGCAGACCTACTAATGGTAATTTGTAATCCATTGCTGAAATCTGCCACTGTACCCGAGGATTGGAGGGTAGCGAACGTAACGCCGATATTTAAAAGGGCTCCAGAGATGATCCTGGTAAATACAGACCGGTGAGCCTCACGTTGGTGCCGGCCAAACTGGTGGAGACAATTGTGAAGGACAGAATTACTGGGCATATTGATAAACAGGGCACAATGAGGAAAAGTCAATGTGGATTTAGCAAAGGGAGTTGTGCCTCACTAATCTACTGGAGTTTTTTGAGGGAGTAAATAAAAATGTGGATAAAGGGTGAGCCAGTTGATACAGTGTATCTGGATTTTCAGAAGGCATTTGATAAGGTCCCTCATGAGAGACTCTTGAGGAAACTAAGTAGTCATGGGATAAAAGGCTGTGTTCTATTGTGGATCGGTAACTGGTTAAAGGCTATTAAACAAAGGGTAGGACTAAAAGGTCAGTTTTCACAATGGAAATAAGTAAGTAGTGGAATGCCGCAGGCCTCTGTACTGGGACCAGTGTTTACTCCTTTTCCAGATCACTGATGAAGATATTAAAAAGTGAGGTGATCAAATTTGCAGACGACAGGAAGTTATACGAGGTAGTTAAAACACGAGCGGACTGTGAAGAATTGCAAGAGGATCTTGCAAGACTAGATGATTGGGCATCTAAATGGCAGATGAAATGTGGTTAAGTGCAAAGTGATGCACATAGGGAAATATAAATCTAACTATGTGTACAAAATGCTGGGTTCTAAATTAAGAGTAACCATTCAGAAAAGAACCTTGGAGTCATTGTGGACAATACATTGAAATCCTCAGCTCAACGTGTGGCATTGGTTTAAAAAAAAAAAAAGCTAACATGTTAGGAATTATTCAGAAAGGGATAGAGAATAAGACTGAAATCATCATAATGCCCCTATATAAATTGATGGTGTGACTGCACCTCAAGTACTGTGTGCAATTCTGGTCATCCCATCTCAAAAAAGATGTAGTAGAACTTGAAAAAGTGTAGAGAAGGGCAACAAAAATGATCACGGGTTTGAAACGACTTCCATACAAAGAGACGCTTGATAGGTTAGGGATCTTCACAGCTTGAAGAAGAGAAGACTCAGAGGGGATAAGATAGAGGTTTAGAAAATCTTGAGTGGAGTGGAACAAGTAGATATACATTCCCTATTTACCCTCTCAAGTAGCACTAGAACTAGGGGACACTCCATGAAACTAACTGGTGGCCGATTTAAAACAAATAAAGGAAGTAGTTTTTCATTCAACGCAGTTAAATTATGGAATTTGTTTCCAGAGGAGGTCGTCAGGGCCAGTAATATGGCTGGGTTTAAAGAAAGGACTGGATAAGTTCTTGGAAAATAGGTCCATTAATGGCTATTAGCCAAGTAGACAAATTACTCAAAATGGAACGAGATGGGAACTTCTTACTGTTGGGAGCAGGGAGTGATCAGCAGGGAACAGATTGCCCATTGCAACTGCTGGTATTTCTCCCATGCAACTGGGATTGGCTGCTGTCAAAAAGACAGGATGCTGGGCTTGATGGACCACTGGTCTGACTCAGTATGGGATTTCTTATGTTCTTACATGACACCTTAGTCTTGAAAATGGTGCAATCCTTTGAATGAAGGAGCATTACTCAAAATGAAATGTAAACTTGCTGTGCTCTCCATGCTGAGGTCTCCTAGAATGCTATTTTAGAAGCTGAATACAAGAAATGTCTACCAATTCATGTTACTAAGATATTGAGATCATTAAGGAAAAATACACAACTTAATACTTCAGTAGCATTTAAGAGGCAAACTAAAGCAAGCAAATTTAACATCCAAAGTCAGTCAGGAAAAAGCAATAGCTATTGATAGCACGAACAACTGTACTGTGCAGAATGTAAAACCTATTCATCATCAGTTCAGTTTAACCTTTTTCAAAAAGACTTTCACAGAAAAAGCCACCTGTCACCCACCCACTAGTCTTCCCACTTTTTAAAACCCACAAAGCAATTATATTCTAAAATAATTTTGCCATAGTACTCTAGCTATGATTCATTAAACCTCTTTTCCTGTGGTTAACTGGATGTTTGCCAGATACACATCCAAAGGGCATAAAATTACAAATAAAAGAATTGGAAACTTTTGAGCATAATTATTATTTGCTTTGGCACATTCTATTCAATGTACACTTCTTGTACAATTCCTACATCCCCACCACATCTCTTCCACAAAATAATTTAGGGTGGCCATGTTCTGACACCGAGGGGCAAACCGAAGTACTTCCATTTAATTAAATTAAAGTGACTACTCCATTTCAGTAGCAGTATAAATCAAAGTAGTAGCATGAAAATTTCCCCCCTAGCTGAGACATGATTCCCAAAAACATGCTCACAGTGATAAGCATTCACACAAACATACATTGAAATACAAACTGAAGGGGAATATGCACTCCTGAATTTTCTGTAGTATCACCTTCTCTTCCAAATGCCAGTTTCACACATACAACTAACTACGCTGGTTTATTAAGCCCTTAACTTTTACCTCAGTATCATTCACACATTAAGCGAGGCAGTGAAGTATACATTTCAGAAAAATCAGGGAGGGAAGCAAAGTGGTTCAAATGATTATCTTTTATTGGACCAATTGCTATTTGTGTAAATAAGCGGTTTTCAGGTCACAAAGTGCCCTTCCTCAGGCATGTAGCATAGCCAGTAAAAAATAATAATAATAATAATAAAATTAATTTAAAAAAACTATAAACTGAGCAAATACAGGGCAGTATATGAAGAGGCAGGAAAGGGAGAGGTTAGACAAGATAAGGTGGGGGGGGGGGGGGGGGGGGGAGAGAGAAGAGAGAAAAGTGCCAGGCAAAACACACAAAAAAGCAGGTGTATAAAAACAGGACAGTTAAGAACGTGTTCAGGAGACATCAGGAGCAGCAATTCCCTTCATCTTCTAGACTGAAGTACCTTGTGATGTGAACCCTGTGTGTTTGGTTGGTAAATACAGTATGCAAATCATTCCCAGGCTGCAGCACAAAGTCTCTTTTCTACCAAGAACTCAGTGGACATCATCCCAGAATACTTTGCATTTAAGGCATGAAGGGATAGTTGTCATTGTGTGAACTTTCACGACAAGGCCACTGGGCATAGGTTGATAGCAGCAAAACGAAACTGGTTTAGGAGTGTAATGTGAATGATGCTAAAGTTATGAAAGTTATAATAATTGCTTCAACTTAAATAAATTGGTTTAGTTCTACATTTGTAAACATGGCCCTACACTTCAACAACATCTGTTTAGCATTCAGTTTGTGTGAACGCACTGGGAATAAAACAGGCCCAAACACAACAAACTAGCTATTGGTTGGAACATGGCCTTGGAGATAGAGACAGAAATACCTAGACCCATCAGCATTAATTCTGCAAGAAAAAACTTTGTAAGTTGCCGATATTGCTTTACAAAGTACTTGCTCACATTGTGACCTCAACTCCACAAGGAAGTACGCACATTGTAGAGCGTCCACTTACAGCCTCAGCCCACTGTATCATGTTGCCTCCTCTACATATATTAAGTTCTGCAGAGCCATCGAAGCCTCTTCTTGCATAGGAAGGAAGGGGGCAAAAAACTCAGTGCCTCACATACCTTGCCCCCAAGCACGGTTGCTATAAAGCAGTATCTAGGAGAATATGCTGCAACAATTAGTCTTGGAGGAAATAACTTAGGATGTCTAAAGATCCTGAAAGCTCCTGTCTGCCCCAGAAGCAGACATGTTGACTCTTGCTGTAACGGATAGTCAACTGATTGTCTAACATTTGACAAAGAGAAGAAATTCATTTACCAGGCCAAAGTTTTAATGCAAAAAGGGGGCGAGCGCATGCACACACACAGTGCTCATCTAAATGCACTACCGTCTATGGTTCTTGAGGGCCGCTATCAGAAAATTCCTTATTCACTGCGTCTGTGCCCATTTGACCAGTGGAGACTGAACCAGTAGGACACATTATGTTTTATTGCCGCTTGTATGACAATTTAAGAAGTCAATATTCAGCTCCTTTTATGGTAAATTATCCAGACTCTACACCGTTAAATTTGGTTCACAATTTTCTATGTGATTCCTCAGCTGAGTTGTCCACAGCAGTCGATTTATTTTTATTGCAGGCCTTTGCAGTGTGTAGCAAGTTTATTAATTGCAAGACATTAAGATAAGATCTGGCAGGTTTAGCAAATTTATACATGCAAATGGATTTGCTATGGGCTGTTACACGTTTTCTTGTCATCTTGATATGTATTTGTGTTTTAGTTTTTAACTTTTTTAGCAGATTCTTATTATTTTGTGTGTTTGTGTATCGTCTTGCAATGACCACTGGTCATGCTAATTAATGATTTGATTTAAAAGGGGGCGAGGGGTGGGGGGGAATTGGAAAATTGAGCAAGATGTAAAGAGAGTACAGAGTTTTCATATCTCAGGAAAGAATCGCATCAAATTCCTAGGGGGGAAAATAAACGCTGTTCCTATGCAAGTGGGGGGGGGGGGGAAATGATAGTGAAAAAACTGAAAGGATCAAGAAAAGCAGTTTATCTGACAAAGATTTAGGTTGCACAACTTTCAAGAGCAACAAAAAAAGTTGAGGGTAACTCAAAATTAGAGAACTATCACACTGTACCAGGATTACACAGTAGGAATATAAGAGAGGACAGAGTATACAAAAGTGAAAAAGCATCTGCATAAGATATAAAAAAGGTTTGCATACATTTACCATTCTACCCTAAAAATGATTTTACAAAGATAAAGCGAAGATCTTGTATCCCAATGGATGCCATAACTGGAGGGACACAGAGCCTAGGCAGAAAGTCAGTAACAATGAGCATTTACCTCAAATATCTTTTTAAATGGCTGTAATTTTTCTACCATGCACATGAAGAGGAAGCTCCCCATAGTCACACACACACCTTCCTCTTGAAGGTTTCTATTCATCCCAACAACTTTATTTCACTTAAGTAATCTAAACAAACTGACAGAGTCAGGTGGAGATAATCTTAGTCCCTTGATTTGGAAAACGGAGGTTACTTACCAGTAACTCTGTTCTTCAAGAGAGCTCCGCGTATTCTCACTCTTGGGATTCACTTCCTGCTCTGCTGTCACCGGAAAACCTCTCGTCAGCAGTATCCAGGCAGATTACGCCTGGAAAAGACTAGAACATGGTGAGGGCTCCGCCCCCTCCACCCCCCCTCCCATCCCGAGAAAAGCGCGGGCCCGCATCACGAGGGATGGAAGGATAAATAGGGGGAGGAGCCCTCACCGCCTCAGTTCCTTCCAACCCAGCCTGGAAGACCTGGCATGTCCATCCAAGACTGAGGGGAAGGCGGGCGGGATGTGAGAATACGCGGAGCTCTCTCGAAGAACAGAGTTACTGGTAAGTAACCTCCGTTTCTTCTTCGAGGATCTCCGCGATTCTCACTCTTGGGAGAGTAATAAGCAGTTC
>QEPC01014178.1:423706-479835 GCA_003113815.1 Sphenodon punctatus
GGGGGGGGGGGGGTCTGCCCTCCTGTAGCCCAGCAGGTTCGGAGTCTGGGGGTGGTTCTGGATTCAGGCCTCCGTCTGGATCAGTAGGTGGAGGCGGTGACTAAAGCTGCCTTCCGCCAGCTGTATCTAGTACGGAGGCTGCACCCATACATTTCTGGGCCCGACCTGGCCACTCTTATTCACGCCTTCATCACCTCGAGGCTCGACTACTGCAATGCGCTCTACGTGGGGCTTCCCTTGGTTCTGGTTCGAAGACTGCAGCTGGTGCAGAATGCGGCGGCCCGTCTCCTCACAGGGACGGGCCGTCAGGAGCATATAACACCTGTGCTCCACACTTTGCACTGGCTGCCTATAGCGTACCGAGCCAGATTCAAGGTGTTGGTGTTGATCTATAAAGCCCTACACGGTCTGGGCCCCTCATACCTCGGGGACCACCTCACCTTCTGTGCCTCAGAGCGACCCCTGCGGTCTGCTGGGGGCGCCTTCTTGGAGGTCCCCTGTGTTAAACGGGGGACCACAATGGAGAGGGCGTTCTCGGTGGCCGGGCCGTGACTGGAACTCCCTCCTGGAGGAAGGTCGCCTGGCCCCGGCTCTGATGGTGTTTCGTCGAGCCTGTAAGACCTGGCTGTTTGCCCAGGCCTTCAGAGGGGAGGGGAGGATAGGTTGGGGGGGTTGGGGAGGGAGGGGTTTACAGTAAAAGTCGGTGGGGGGATTACTCTTTTTAATTATTTCTATTTTGTGATGGTTTTTATGAGTTTTGTTGTTGTTTTATCTGCTGTGAGTCGCCCCAGGATGCCGTGGGCATGAGGGGGCGGCCAATAAATGTACAGAAATAAAATAAAATTAAAATAAAATTCAGTCTTAAGAGCCAGTCCTCAAAACACACACAAGTACAATCTTTTACAATTTAAAAAAAAGCCAATGGAAATGTTGCCACTGCATTTAATGGTGGGAAGACTGCACCCATTTTCCCACTAAGGACTATTGTTTGACTCATATTCCAGTTGTTAAGTTTGTAATGCTACTTTTACATGTACTTTTGCCAGCATCTGTTACGTAAAGTGCGCAGCTTTGTCAATACGTTCTGAAAGGAAGTAGAGGTGAAATTAGCAGAAAGCAGACTCAGTCGCTCACACAAACTTCACAAAGCAATAATAATTTTTTTTAAAAAACCAATCCTACTCTACTGGGTACTGAGCACATCTTGTGAGGCTCCAAGCGCTGCAAACTCTTTGCAGAACTAAACCTAATGAAGCCAGTATAGTAACACATGACAAAGTTTAAGTCCAATTTTCGGTGTGATCAATGCGGCTTCCAGATTATTATTTTTTTCCCACTTAAAAACACTAAGAGGCTCCTAATAATTTATGACAAAGAATAGACTGTGTATTTTGGTAAAGTCTCAACAGAGCACCTCTTGCCAGTTTTCTAAGAAATCATAATTTTAGCAAAAGAGTTTTTTTGGAAACCTATCGATCAGTAAATGTTTTACCTCCTATTTAACTAGCGCGCCACACAGACAAAATAGAGGAGGTACGTGGACAGCTCATTCATCACATTCTTCCTGCAGGAACTTAAACATTATCATGAGCAAAACTTTTGAGTTCACCAGGAAAGTTCAGGACCTAGGAAGCAAATACTTATTTGAATGACTGCTGAATAAAAGGCCCCCCGGCTTGTTAAGCATGTGACTTGTCTACCGGGAGCTGGAATTCTTCTCCAATTATACTGCCTTAGGATTTATGTCAGTACGATTCCTACCCGGCTAAAGGGGGGGGAGCATCACATTACAATGTTGCCAGTATTACGGCAAACACTGCCCTGGTGCCTAGATACCAAGCTGATAAGCGCCTTAGCAATAAGGGATTTGGATCACTTCTAGAACAAGTGGATCAAGAATAAAGAACCTTCTAACACAACAGTATTTTTTTAAGCAAACACACACAACATTCCCGAGATGTACTGACTGCCCCCCTGCCCATGTGTTTCCACTACCTATCAGGGAAGGAGCAGGTGCTACTGTATTGCTATTGATCTTAGCATGTAGGCACAAAACGTATCAGAGAGTTTCAAATAAATTTCAGCTTAGGGGGCTCATGGATACTTTCAAGATACACTTTCTGAACGCTTGTCATTGTAGGTTAACATGCCTAAAAATGAACAAAACGTGACAGCAAGGACTTCCTGTTTCCATAGTGAGCAGAAATGGTGAAGACCCTGCAGTGCTTTGGGCCAAGTCTGGCTGGGGGTTTTGTTGTTGTTGTTTTTTATTTTGCTTTTTTCCAATTCCTGGCAGGGGTGTAACCAAGGGAGTGAGGAGGCCTGGTCTCTTCCCACCCCCTTTCATTTCTCTCCTCTCGCGACTGTTGCCCTCCTCCCGAGACACTTTAGTTCCACAACCAGTTACTGGATCTGGCCCATGGAAGTCATTCCCTATCTTCATGCAGGGGAAAAAAAAGAAAAAAAAGAAAAGAGTGAGCTGAGAGGAGGAAATACACTCGAGGATAGAGAAATGGGCCCACAGTATGGAGCCATGATCTGAACCCTTCCCTGCTTCCCTCGTCCCGAGCACACTCCCGCCTCCCCTTCCTATGCACTCCATAGGGCTCCTACAAATGTTTAAACTGGCCAGTGGCAGGAGAGAAAATGTTTCCCATCCCTGGTGCAATGGGTCACCCTTAATTGCATTCAGCTGTTGGCCTGCCTTTCCGTAGTGGCAACTGATCGTTGTCAATTAGCAATACTTTCGTAGTCCTCAGTCCAATCAAGCTGAACTCTCTGCGTGTTTATCATTTTAAAATGAAGGTGAGCTCTTCTAAAGGGCACTACTCTCAATAGGCTACATTCTTTATCTTTGTAGGACAGTCATACATAGGAACCCCTAGTCAAGTTTACATACCTCCTCTTCTACAAGAAAACCAAACTCCCTGGATGACACTGTTCCTGTCTCCAAGAGACTAGGTCTGGTAGCTGGTCTGTGAATTTAGCAGACATACTTCCTCCACCTTGCTGGCCTCCCCCGCTCTCATCTGTCCCCCCTTATCTCCATCCAAAACTCCGCTGCTAGGATCATCCACTCTGCCCATCGCTTCAAGCACATACAGCCTCTCCTCTCCTCACTCCACTGGCTCCCCCTTCCTGAACGCATCCTTCACAAACTCCTGGTATTTACCTACAAATCCCTTCACAACCTAGCTCCCCCTCTCTCAGTCCTAATCTCCTGCACGCACTCTCCGCTCCTCCTCTGTCCCCTCCCTCGCTCTCCCTCATCTCCCCAGCTCCCTTAACCACCTTCGACCCTTCTCCCTTGCTGCCCCCCATGCCTGGAATTCCCTCCCTGCCCACATTCGCCTTGCCCCCTCCCTCTGCACCTTCAAATCCCTCCTCAAAACCCACCCCTTCCTCACTGCCTTTCCCGACACCTGTTAGACCTTTCCCTGCAATATTATTTACTGTCTGCCCTCCCCGCAGACTCCTGCCAACTGTCTGGGTCCCTCATACCTCAGGGACCGCCTCACCCTCCACGCCCCAGAGCGGCTCCTTCGGTCTGCCGGGGGTACCTTCTTGGAGGTCCCTCGCATTAAGCAGGGGGTCACAATGGAGAGGGCATTCCCGGTGGCTGGGCCGCATCTTTGGAACTCCCTCCCGGAGGAAGCTCGACTGGCCCCAAGCCTTTTAACATTCCGGCAGGCTTGTAAAACCTGGCTGTTCCCCCAGGCCTTTGGGGGGCGGGGGGGGGGGGGGGGTTAGGGTTTTAGTGCCACCCTACCCTTATTTATTCTTTTATTTTGTCCTAACCCTGTTTTAAATGGTTTATATTATTATGATTGTTTTATATTTATATTATTGCATTTTTACTCTTTTAAAATTGTTAGCCGCCCCAAGCTGTTTTTACAGGAGGGGCGGGGTATAAATTGATAAATAAAATAAATAAATAAACTCCAATCAAGCCAAGCACGTGCACCTGTGACTTTGCATCCGCTTGAATGTTATTTCTCCCTTGTCTCTCCCTATGTCCCCTCTCCTTGTCTCCCCCTCCGTGTCTATTACATTGTAAGCCGTAAGCAGCGACCATGTCTTTCTTGTTGTTCTGTAAAGTGCCAGGTACACAGCTAGTGCTATACAAATGCTTAGAATCATAATAAAGAAGTACAGAAACAGAGAAAGTGTATGGCAGTATCAGAAAGAGTTTCTCCTCTTTGGTAAATAATTTGATAGGACTTCACTAGTAGGTCACCACATTCCAAAGTCTCTAGGGTCAAAAGACCTTCCTACATCCTCTCCATCCTCAGCAGTTCCTTTCACAACAAGGGCCACAAACCTTCCCAAACATTAGCAGGTAATGGGTAGGGCACACACCTCTGATAAGTGCTAGCTATTCACTTAGGGAACTAACATGCCTGCAGTCTCTCTCCGATGCAGACGCAGAGCCAGGAAGCTGCACTTCTGCAATCACAAAATGTTGCCGAGATTAATGCAGAGGTTCCCAAATGGCAAGTTGTGACTCCATCTGTGGCTTGGGGAAAAAGAGAAGGGGACATGATCCTGATCGATATTTAATACAATCTGCATACATTTATTGCTGCTGTGGTGGAGGGATCACAGAATTATATTTAAGCCTCAAAAATGGGGTCACACGAGCAACGTTTTTGTATCTACTGGGCCAACAGAAAATTGCAATTTTCAAAGTCGTCTTTTTTTGGTACAGAAGAACCTTGTTAAATCTTGCCACAAGGTTTATTTCTGGATAAGATCATGGGCTAGAAGTGTAATTAAGAGAAATTTAAAACAAACAGTTAATTAAAATATTATAAAATGTCCTTTAAAAATAAAGGGGGGGGGCGGGACATTAAAAAGGTGCGTTACATTTTAAAAGGGATGGGCATTCAACACATACATTTAAAAAGGCACGCTATCTATGGTTCAAAAATGATGTCGCACCCCTGTTTTCATGGAACACATATCTTATTGTGGTTCAGATTTGAACTCATTACAAGTAACACTTGTGTGTGTAAAGGAGCCCACACACTAGAGAAATTCATTGTGCTTTTTTAAAACTCTTCTTCCTTCCCAAAACTTTTATTCCTTTTTATACTTCTAGAATTTTGGGGGGAGTATTGACACTCAGTGGCTTTATTGTTTTAATGTTCTAGGGTTTGAATTTACTGTCTAGGAATTAGTGGTAATGGAATTTGTACTCTTAAAACTGGTACTCTTAAAAGACTACAGCTGCTTCAGAATAAAGTTATTTTGTAAATCAAATTGATTAGGCGTTCCAATGGCTGAATTTTGGATATTTTGCTGGTCATTTACTGCAAACAACTGCTCTTTAGAAAGCTAATCTTAACAGCTGCTGTTTAATGTAATGATTTTGGGAAAGCATTTCATATGTCAAGAGTCCATGTCTGTGCCTTTTATTGGGTTCTTGCTCTCCCCCCAGTTTGTCTGCCAAAAGGTGTCTGAGTGTCTTGTTTCTAGTTCACATTTTCAAGGCAGGTCTGTACTAGTTCCTTTTAGCACTCCTCCTTTGGGGGAGTAAGGGAGTCTTACAGGGAAGTCTATAGTTCCCAGTTACAAAGCATTCACATGGGATGGAGGACACTACAAATCAGACAATGATAAGTTATCTGCTCTGGTGCATAATTCCAACACAGGCCCTCTTTTCTGGCAATATGACAACAAGCTTTCAAACTAATGTATCATAAAGCTCAAGTAATACGAAGCTGGTGGAAAAGGGATGCACAATTGTTAATTATCTGGAAAAATATTTTCCATGTTTATTATTTCAAATTCCAATCTCCATGGGCTTTGAGTTTGGTTTTGTAGCATAGTAGTAAAATTAATTGGTATGCTTTGTTATTTCATACAGTATGATTTTTCTGCTGTATTAACTGGCTTCCAGGCAGCATAGGGTATTTTCAGACGTTACGAGATCACGGTGAACCACGGTCAATTCCCATATGGTGACCGTGAGCTCGTAACATCTGTTGGGGCCAACCGTGATTCCCGCCAGATGTTCACCCCCGTGAATCACGGGTGGGAATCGCTATGACCACGCAAACGGCCCTCCTGCCCGGACCAGGGTCGTTTGCGTGGTCAAAGCGATTCCCGCCCGTCATCAGCAGGGGCGTCATGTCTGTCCCCTGACCACGGCCTGCAATAGAAACTGGGGGGGGGGCGGGCGGGCAGGGGACGCTGGCCAAGAGGAAGCCTAAACAGAAGAGGGGCCAAACCTAGACCTCATTCCTAGAATCACTACTGTTTCATCTCAGGCTTTCTTCCCAACATTATCCATTCAAGACCTTCTAAAAGCCTCTCCTGAGTTGAGTGTGACACATTCCATTTTGAGACTTCAAGAGAATACTTAAATATTTCCCCACCTTCCTTGAAGGGACTATACGTGGCCTGCTCCTACTCCTCCTCCTGTCTACAGCACTACAAGTCCTACGCAGCACTGTACAGACACACATACCAAAGACAGTGTCTGCTCCATGAAGCTTACAATCTAATCAAGACACAAAAGGCAGACAAGTACAAGTAAGCATCTATGAATAATGGTATGCTCCTCCTACTCCCTGTAGGTCTCTTGTACCTAGACTCACGTGATTCTAGATCAAGTTCCATGCCCTCTATCATAGCATGCTGCAACAGCCTACCATCACCAAGATTCTGCTGGAGACTACATTTAAAATTCCCAAACTGGGAGTCAAGACCTCAAGTGGGATCATGTCATCTGAAAATGGGATTACAATTCCAAACAGAATTTGATCCATTCTGCATGTCTTCGTTGCTGTCTGGAGCCACAGGATTATATCCAAGTCTCAAAATGGGATGTCAGAGATAAAAGTTCTGAGGACCACAGTCCTAAGGGGTTAGCGCACAGAAATAGGCAGGTCAGCAGTATCTAAACAGGACTAGGCTATTCAAGAAGTTATGCCCATGACGTAACCAATTCCAAATGCCAATTTTTTCAATATATTAATGCTTTCATTTCTCAGTTTCATCCACACTTCTAGACCCTCATTCTGCCCTAAAAGGTAACCCACAAAGGGACTAGATATATTCAATTTTCTATTACTATAGAATACATAAAAAAGGTCTGCGGAGTTTCTCTTTAATGTTATGGGATTACTTGCAGAACTGCAGCCAAGGGCAGTCTGTTCCATTACATATTTTTGTTGAAAAATTCTTTGGACCAAAAATGGTAACTGGGAGCCTTAGTTTGAATGCTCAGCAATTCTGAATCTTTATCAAAAGGAGTTTCTCTCAATGTAAAATATAATGTCTCTTTTCCCTAGTTTCACTTCCTTTACATCACTGTCATTTAGATACTAGTTCTTCAGTTTGTCCACAAAAGGGTTCCAGGCTTGAATTTTTTAAAAAGGTAAAGATCAAGCTAGAAAATATTTTTTTAAATGTGTGAGGACTTCTCCACCCTTTATAAGCAAAAACACACAATTGGGTTTGTGTTCCTCTTCTCATGCAGGTCACATTAATCTTTGCCATTTATAGTCATTAAGTGTCCATATACAGCATGTACCGCCATCCTCTTCGTTCCTGGCACACCGGGCTGGATTCTCAGTTACACATTGCAGTCATGGAGCAGGGCAGGGGGCAGACCTAGTTTGAATGTCCAGCAAGGACCGATGTTGGGCACTAGAACAGTGACAATGAAGTGGGCAAGTATTACTTGAGTACTACAGAGAACATATCTAAATGTCATCAAGCATACGGAAGCAAGACACAACATAGTATTAAAAAATTGTTACTCAATTCCACATCCAAGTGTGGAGATATCCTGGTTTACACTGATCAAGTAAGTTATACCACTAAAGGCAGACTTACCACCAGAGGAAGTAGCTCTCTTACTCTCCCTGACCAGAGTTACATGGCTGTACTAATGTAGTTTCCCCAGACTGCATTTAGTCAAGTATTTGTTTGACTAAACGTGCTTTCAAGTAAGAGTGAAAACATTCCACAGCAAATGCAATATTAACAAGACAGGAACTGAATATTTCAGGGGGTGCAGACAACTACGCATGTGTATTTCCCTAGAATACTCACTACTTAGAAAAGTAAAATTTAGACTCATGTAGGTGTATTTTTATATATACACACTGAAAAAATACAGCTGTGAGCAAAACAAATGTACTAGCGTGTGGTAACGACCCATGACACTAACTGCCAAGCAGACAATATGAATTTCCTTCTCTCTTTTTTTAAAAAACTAAATGAATGCTTATTTGGTGTGTTAATTAACCATCAAGAAAAAAAAGTAAACAAATATAAACATGATGAGTCAATTGTCTTTTTACTGAGAGGGCTGGAAACTAATAAGAGTAAATGATAGAGTACCAAGAGGGTGAGGAAGTATTACATTATAAAGATATACACAAAATAGACGCTGACTGCACACTTTGAGCAGGTATTTAATACCACATGATAGGACTATGGGAGGCTTGGTGTTCATACATTTGGGAAATGCTGCCCACAGAGCTAGTACAGCAGGCAACAATGCTGCCACTGCATTACTTTCTCATCTAAAGATCTACCTCTGGGTTCTTTCAATCATGTAGATACACCACACATTTGGGGGAAGCAGAGTGCTTGTGAACTCCTTCTCCTACAGGTTCAGTTTATAGAGTACATTGTTTCTAGTAGAGGCTGTCACCTGGGTTAGCTAGTCCCACGATAGTCTTCCTGAACCTCTTGGACTCAGGCCAGCCCCACCCCATACAAAAGTACCATCACATCACAGTAATCCACAGGTGGTACGGCCATCTCAAAAAGGGGTAGGAGAGTGTCTTAGCCTCACCTTTTAATGAGCATCCTATCACACTCGGCACAAAGGGTCTCTTTCCTGACACTGCTAGACAAGGAGCATGGTGATGTGGGGATACTGGGTTCAGGCTCAAAACAGTCTGGTTCCACTGATCCTGGGCTGGGCCCAGGACAGTTGCCTCAAATCCAAATTTCTGCCTGAGCAGGGCTATAGATTCTAGTCATTATGGTGGAGGAGAGAAGGATGGCATGTCCCTTAAAAACTAAGGGAAATGTTTTTTAATTTTGAATGGCCAAGTTACCTGCATCTTAAGGTTCTCCTCGCTGGGTAATGAAGTCTACAATTTTGTTATCGTCGTCAGTCAGTCTAATTCCAAGGACCCCAAACTGTGGGTCGGGCCTCTACTAGAGTCACACCATCTGGTTAGAGTGTGCATTTGGTAGATCACACTATCCATTTGATATCTGGTGTGCTTTACATAGCTTTGTTAATGTCTCGGGCTGTGGAGCTATGTTAAAATGGTCTTCTAAAACATTCTTGTGACAGATTTCAGAAAGCATGTCATCAAAACAAATCACTAGGCATTTTATTAGATCCCCTTGGATTCAAAGAGGAAAGAGCAGACCCAGCATAACAAATTTATAGGAAAAGTTTTAGGTTTTGAGATTTGTCAAATTAGGGAATGTAGCTCCTTCCAGCATTGAGCATCTTACATTGCAGCTTCAATTTTTCCCAACAAAATGTAAAATTTAATGTGTGCCAAACACTGCATGCCAGTTTTGTTTTACGAAATGGTGACACTTAGAATCAAAAGCCAGTTTAACACATATTATGATGTGAATATGTTCAAAAGGTACATGGCTTTTGATACTTCCAATTTTCATCAGAAAATATTGACAAATAAAAATGTCAGTCATTGCATACAATTTCAAAAACTTATTCTTATACAGGGCTTTGCAGGTACTAAGAATTTTTCTCCAACACTGGAAATCTGGCTGTCCAACTACATAATTGATATTCTGAGATAACCTGTCTTGCAACAACGAAAAGGGATTCATTCCAGAATAAGCAGGTTATGAACACCCTTAGCCAGTTCATCAAAATTTTCCTCCCAATCCACAAAATTTAGATTTCGTATGTATGCTTTTAGTTTTGCCCCAATTTGTATAAATTTAAAGGTAAGCATGGAGAGGAGCAGTTATAGATAAAAATATGCAAGAAATTGAAGTTCCACAGCAGAAGACCACTTTCCAACACACTAAGGATGCAATCCAGCTCCCACTGAAGTCAATGGCTAAACTTGCATTAACTTCAATGAGAGGTGAATCATGCCATAAGTCAGAAACAGAGCCTTTAAGTGTATTAGCATGCCGTTTGACTGCAAAACAACTGTGTAAGTTCAACAATATAGGACTAAAACTTGCATAGCTGCCCCTGTGGTCGGCCAGGGACACCCGACTCGAAGTCCCCTGGGTTATCTGGGTGGCGACGATAGGGAGGGCGTTCTCGGTGGCGCACCCAGTCTGTGGAACTCCCTCCCAATGGAGGGCCGCCTGACCCCAGACCTCCCCTCTTTCTGAAGACAGTGTAAGACCTGGCTGTTCCGCCAGACCTTTGGGGAGAGAGACGGGTAGAGTGGGGTGGGGAGGGGGAAATTCTGCCCTTTTAGTTCTTTTTATCATTTTAATGTTTTTGATGCTATTTTATGTGTGTTTTTATTGTTCTGTTTATGCATTTTGTAAGCCACCCCGAGCTGCTCTGTGAGCAGGAGGGGGAGGGGTAGAAAAATAGTATAATAATAAAAAATAATAAAACAGGAACAGGGTCACACCAACACACAGTTGTGACTGACCATGGTAATCTTGGATGGTCGTGAAGCACTAGGGTTACACCTTACATCACAGAGAATTATAGGGTTTGAGAATTAGTCTATTTTGGCTTTTATAGAAGCTGACACACATTTACTCATACCTATCTTAGAATACAATGCGAAGAGGGATATAACTTCAATGCTCACAGCGTATTATAGGGCTCATAAGACAGCCTGGGATCAGAAATTGTAAATTTATTTTTGTGGAGCAATCACATGACTCTTCCAAAACAAGCTCCTATGATTTACCACGTCAAGAACATTCAAAGAAACACGTTGGGGTTTTTTTGGGCGGGAGGGGGAATACACCCCACATAGGTGTCTTAAGGATGAACTGGAGGGCAAAAGTTATTCAAAAGCTTTTGAGAGGTTTCTTGATCTTCTTCAATAAAAATTGATCTTCCTTTCACAGGATTGTAGAAAGCCATCAACACTAAATAAACAGCAAATTAGATAACCTTAACTGCCAGTGAAAAAGCATTCCAAAAATTTATACATCTACCTTCTCAGGTATAATTTCTCAAGATGCCAGAGTACTATTTTGTTTTCACTTGTATTGGTACATTTTCCCCTCATAGGAGCAGAAAACTGTTTGAAGGGGTATCTGATACAGTTTATCCAACCTGCAGTCCACATCTTGACCAGTTCAGATGCTATATGTTCCCACAATCTGAGACTAACAAAGCCTTAGACATTATGTACAAACACATTAGACTGCTTAAAATCCTAAAATATGAAGATCCTACTACAGACACAGATGAGCTTCCAGAAGCAAGCTCAGCAATAATCAACTTCTCTTGAGGAATAGCTGTATTTTCTTCACCATGCCACCCAGAAAGGAAAGGGTTGTGTATGAATAAATTCCATGCCAAGTTCATCCTTCTGCATTAATATAGTGACTGGAGAAGCTGATCCCAGATGTTGGACTACAAAGAGGCCACTCACTGGTGAACAATAGAATTCTAGAACTTTTTCTAATAAAGTCAGAAAGTTAGTTATTTATACTTCTCAAGGTGAACTTCTCACTAGTAAACATTGAAATGTAATGTCTCGCCATTCATCACTGTAGCCAATTTTGACATGGTTTGTGAGTCTAAGTTTTAAATCATATTAACTCAAAGCATTGGCTTGCGATTTGACTTTGCACTTTGAGCCTAGAGACAGGAGGTGTTTTTAGATGAGACGCAATCATGCAGGCCCACCCATGAACCACGCAGCCAAATGCCCATGTGAAGGTGATGTGGGTGGACGCAGGCTCCCGTGACCCACACAGCACCCACTCATGGCCACTCATGGTGCACTGGAGGAAAAGCCAGATTGCACCATGTAGTTGAAGGCAAAATGGTGCACTGGGACAGGCACCCATGCATCCCTGGCCCATTTGAACTGGGGCACCCACCCACACAAGCAGACAGGCCCATGGCTGGCCATCTCCCCAGTCCTGCCCACAGCCCTTCCAGGAGCTCTCCGAGAAGTTCTTAAAGGCCACGCACGTAAAATACACCACCTCAAAGTACAAGCCCCCTCACAATGCATGAAAAAGTCAACACCATTGAGGACAGCAGCTTGGACAGCAGCTTCCTGTATGCACTGTATGCCTAGTATGCACCTCCGTTGTAGCCTGGAACTGCCAACAGCTGCAGTGGCTGCACCAGCTCCTAGACAGGAAGGGGTTACTGCCTGCTGCAGCTTCATGTTTCCATGGCTGTGTGTTGTGGCAGAGAGCGAGCAGCTGGGCTGGGATTGGGATGGGGGCTGTCAGTATGAAGTGTTTGCACGGCCAGTCCATAGAGGCTGCCCGAGTGAGTGCGATGGCCACCCTGGGAGCCGCCTGTTAAAATCCTTCCCCCACTCACTCCACATGTGTGGGCGCTCCACAGCACTTCCACTCAGTAGCCACAGAACCCTCCTCAAGTCCTGTTTGTTTAAAAACACCCAGTATCTCACACATTGTTGATCAGGAATTTGCCTCGCACACCTGCATGATCTTTATACACCCTAGAAAAATCTAGACGATAAGTCAATAAGAATTCAATAGGAGCAAGCCACCAGCTCGTTATGTTCCTCTACTAAGGAACAGAAAACAAGCAACATGTAATTTAGTACAGTAGTGCCAAGAGACTGAGAAGGGTTTTTTATTTAGACACAAGAAACATGATGTATACAATGAAGGAGAAGCCCATTTGCTGCTGACAGTTTGGTACAGTCCTCAATACAGCAACAGCTAATCATGTCTTTGCTAGAAAGTAGAAAAACTAGAAGTTCCATTTTGCATTTGTTGTTTAGCCCCATAAGAGTCTGCAGTACATAAGTCCCCTTCCAGGCTTTTCATACTCAATTGCTACTGCGATTACTGTTCCATTGTTTACAACATGAGGCCCAAGACAGTGCTTAACTGAAGTCAATGGAAAGGTCCATGCTGATTTAACATAGGCAATGGATCAGGTTGTTCAAAAGCATCTCCTATACCTAATAAGGAAGCTTCTGACCATGGCTGAGGGAGGGCTTGAAGAGTTCCTTTTCCTGCAACCCAAAATGGGGGGAAAGGAGGTCCAGGCTGGGACAATGCTGCAAGTATGTGGGCTAAGGCTTCTACACATGTGGCAACATTAGGACTTCATTGTTCTGCAAGTGTCTGATCCATGGAGGGATAATAGTCAGGGACAATGGGGGAAAACAGTGAATGCAGATCCCTGATCATAGCACTTGGGCAGCTAGCAACCACTCTTATGCCCGTCGCATCTCATTCTACACTCTCACCAGTACAATGCCACTAAGTGAGAACCTAGACTGCAATACTCCAACAGAAAGGTAGGAGAATAGACACTATCCACTTATCAGTAGACAAAACAGATTGATATCAATAGCAGCCGTGTGGGAGTTTGGACAAATTTGATGCTGAGTAATGCAAAGGTAGCTCAATGCTCTCTTCCTCTATATAATCTGGAAATAAATAGCAACATTGCAACGTCTTATAATCTACAAATGGAAAGGGGAGAGTGCATAGCCTAGCACATTGCAAAAATAGTAAACTTGGACTAGGATATAACAAATAGCTATTAAGGTTTATCTTCAGCCACTTCTCCCCTTCCACCTATTTGCCCCAAAGCACGTTACCATACAACACACGTGAATTCTGGACATACTATGTTCTCTACATTTACAAATAATTTACATTTTGAAAACATTTCATATGAAGTGTTCATACAAAATTCAGTGTTGTGTTCCTTGTTTATGGAAGAAAAAAAAAAAGAACAATTGAACAATGAATTCTTTCTCTAGGAGTAATTACAATAAGGAAGAGGAGGCAGAAGACGAAGATATAGCAAAAATAATGCAGCTATTGATCTAGGCAATAAGGTAGCAGGCTGTCTCATGGATCATAACTACTTTTATAGCAACAAAATGTCCTTGCTTGTTCAACATCAACCTGCAATTTATGGGAAGGTTCTGAATGCAGTGGAAAGGGCTGAAATTCAACCTATTAAGCTGACGATTACAACAGCAATTTAAAAAAAAAAAAAAAAATTAAGTCAACTCCCCTAGCTCTATGAAAAAAATTTTAAAAAGCAATTCAGACCTTTGACAGTATAGCAGTTAATGACAGCAGCGTCAAATAAAATCAGTATTCTGATACCATGTCCATTTTTCCTGTTTTTAAACCGAAAGAAAAATAAAAGCAGAAAGATTTTAAGACGCTAAACTGGCATACATGCAAGTAGTGCAGAAAACCCCATAGACTTATGTCTCTTACCTGTAAGTACAGCTTTTGCTGAAGGATCTGCAAGGTCCAGGGCAGATTTCCCATCGGTGTTCCGTATGTTTGGATCAGCTGCGTGCTGCAGCAGCACTGTGCAAGGAAAGCAGAAACAATATTTCACCTCCGGGATAGACAGATTATTTACTGGCAACTGTTTCCTTTGCATGGTGTAGGGCATACATTGCACAATTTTTTATCTTTATTTTTTAAACACTGCAGCAAACTATCCTCTCAAGAGTAAGGTTAAGTCAGCACTTTAAATATAGCATAGCAAGGTCACATGGCAATATGGCATCATAAACATGAAATGTGGGTCTCTTGAAATACATGTTTTGGTCCATCATTACCCCACTCCCCCGTTCAGGTGGCTGACTGGCTGAGCAGCTGCCTACAAACTGACTCGCCCTGCAATATGTTAACTGTGGAACCTGCTCTGTCTTTGCAGCCACTACTGCCGTTTTACTGCTGAACATCCAAATCCTTCCCTGCTTTGAAACACTAATAATGCTCATGCCTTTTAGCAGCTCAGGATTTACACATGAAACCTTTATACAACATTTTGGCATGTGCCCAGAAGCACAACAGTTATATTCACTACTCTGGAACTCTGCAGTCTGTATGCAGAGAAACTATTAACCTACATGGATTTTTTAAATAAACTTGTGACATACAGTATTTTTATGCAATTGATTTTTTTTGCATGTACTGCAGTATGAAATATATGGAAGGATATGTATTGTTATGCTACCTGTGTACAAGATCAAATTTACATTTTTGTTTTTGTTTTCTAAAGTGAATTTCTACACTTAAGCTCTCTTGACCAAAAAAAAAGATAGTTCTTCAATAGCGTAACACAAACATTTTGCTTTCAACGCCAAAACATTTCCTGCAGGATGTTATGTCAAACAGAAAAAAGATTGCCATAAATCCATATTTTACACTGCAACAGAAGGGGTCTCTCTCTCTCTCTCTCTCTATTGTCTTTCACCCTCTGCAGTTATTTCCCCGTGAAAAGGGGAAAGGTACCACCAAATCAGAATAGTGTTTTTCAAGTAGAAATCTTCATTATGCAAGGCAGGAGAATGAGAACGTGGCTCATTCTCTTGAACGTTGCATAGCATATCTACACACTATAAAAGGCAAGATGGTTCTAACCAAAACTAAATGAAGGCTAGAAGTCAGTGTTTGTAAGTGCTGAGAAAGATCTCTCAGCTAACAACGTTTATTAATTAGCAGTACTGCGGAAAGCAAATTAACCTGATCCTGCACAAAAAGATTAGTCAAACAAAAAGGTACATACGTTGTAATTTCTATGAACAATTTCATCACACAATGAAGACTAACATAAAATTGATATTTAGCATTTAATACGGCAAAGGAGTGTAGTGTGTGTCAAAAGCTGCACTTGACTTGCTGAGGAAAGAGACACCCTAAACACTTCTGCACCATTTAAAATTTGTTCTAACAGCAAGATATCTGGCACCAAGAAAACTTTCCAGACAGACGTAAAGCAAGAAACTTAGGGTGCGTCTGGATGTCATACAAATAGAAATAGATATTCCCTAAGTGAAACAGAGTGTCTATTCCAACATAACTATCACCATTTTAGGTTTCACACAGTAGACATGAATTAACCTCAAAAACCTATGGGTCCAAGCATAATCTGGAAAAAAATAGCTATTAGTACCAGTATTGTAGCAGCATTTTAAAGTACTATAACAGCACACTCTGAATTAAGGCATGTCCAGACCAAGAGTCTCACCACCCAAGTAGCAGGAAGCAGACTGACTCCCCACACAATAGTGATCCATGGTAAGTCACCGAAGTTTCAGCTACAAAAACCTACCATGTACCACCATCTGCCGTGCTACAGGCAGCATGGTAAGCTCAGTGCATGGACAAATCAGGTGCAAATTGCTCTGCTTTCACTCCACAAAATGACCAGAGTTACAGGACAAGAGCAAGACATTTTGGAACTAATCTCCATGTGTGGCTGTGATCAGGACTCCA
Source organism: Sphenodon punctatus (assembly GCA_003113815.1). NCBI lineage: Eukaryota > Metazoa > Chordata > Lepidosauria > Sphenodontia > Sphenodontidae > Sphenodon > Sphenodon punctatus. The sequence goes on from QEPC01014178.1 coordinate 440,129, forward strand.
CAATTAAAAACTCTACACAAAGATATCACTTCTCTGTTCCACACATATGGGCTAGCAAATATTTGCTAACACAAAAACAATGCTGCCCAAAAGAAATTACCCACATTAAGTCAGCTGAGCCACTGCCTGAATACAGGAGATCTGCTTTTTGACTGTCAGTGAATCCATTGCCTGCTGAATTCAGAGGTGGGCATCTCCAGGATGATAGAGCTTTGAGGCTGACCCTCTGGAGAAGCAACCAGCCTAAGTGAGCCTTCATCAGCAACAAAGCCCCTGAAAGCCCCATTTTTACTGTGCTGCTGCAATTTGTGGTATTTTTCGCAATATCAGCCAACCTCCATGAAGCTTCAGTAGAAGTTGTGCACCCTTGCTACACAAGCCTGGATGCAGCTGCCATCTGGGAGGGAACTTGAGCACTATTAGAACCCCTGAGGGGCCACACCCTGGTGAATAATGGGGCCTTGGGACCAGTATTAGAGGGCTAGCTGTTGGGGTTGGGTATCAACTAGGGTCAAGATTCAGAGGTAAACCGAGGGAGGGCCAGCTTTAAAGAACAAACAGAAACCTATATATCTGGGTTTGCTTTAGTTTTCTTCCTTTTTGTCTGTTGCATGAGCGTTTTAGCTTTTTGCTACATATTCTTTTTTCCCTGTATCTATTTTAGATTGCTTTCCTTTTTGCTATATATAGTTTAGTTTCATTTTTATTTGTGTGAAATTTGCAAGTAGAATGCAATCATCAGTAAAAGTACCTATCTTCTATCTGGTGTCTAGGGTTGTCAAAAATCTGTTTTAAGTTCATGCTGTGAAGCATATTTGCATATTATGAACCCTGCATAATTATGCAAACACCACATGCAGTCCCCTCCACCCCCAGTGAACTTTTAGCATTGGGCTTTTCTGGTTGCCAAAAAATCCGAAATTCTGCACAGTAAATACGTGCCTAGAGAGGCCGCACATGAAGAATAACTGGACAAAACTGATCATGCCAAGGCAGAAAAGAGAAGCTGCAGCAAGTTAAAAGCACAACGCTAGCCTCCCAGAACAGCCTTCTGCCCATCCTGAAGAGACAGAACCTCATGATCCAGAGAGTGGCGTAGCAAAGCTGAGGCGGGCCCAGGCTCATGACTTATGACTCCACCTCACCTAAAGGACAAGACGACAGGGTCTCCCTAAGCAGCTGCCCCCCACTCCCAGGGGGGCTCCTCACCAGCATCAATCTCTCCCCCCTCCCTACCTCCCAGCTAGTGGTTCTGCCCTGGCTCTCAGAAAGGCCCCCTTCCCCCAAGCAGCAGCAGCCCTGCCAGGAAGGAAGTCTTCTGAGTGGGCAGGGACAGCACTCCACCCCCATCCACTCCAAAAGCTTCCTTCTTGGCAAAGGCCTTTGCAAGCAGCCTGAGCACTGTTAGAGGTGGGAGAGAGTGTTGGCTTTGTTGTCCCACTCTCCCCTACCCTCTCTGAAAATTTCCTAGCAGCGTTCAAACCACTTGCAAAGGCACTTCCCCTGACTCCATGGTAGCTACACCCCTGGATCCAGAGGATATTAGAAGTCGTAAGCACCCAGCATTAATTCCTCCCTCCTGGCCCAAACCATCATTCCAGGTACTACTGGCCACTGTTCTCGGTAGAAGAGCATTCAGCATGCCTACCTTGCAGTCCACCGTAAGCGGCAACGGGTTTTGAAGCCCATACACCACACAGTCTTTGAGCATTCCATTTCTGCCATGTTTTATGTTCCCTTCTACATCATCAGTCATCATTGTTAAAGTGCTCAGAACACTGCTTTTTAAAATCTGTCCTCTCAAACACACAAAAAGGTCAAAATAAGAATTATGAGCTAATGTCTCCTCTGCAATCTATTTTGCTAAACTAGCCCCAAAACAGGTTTTTCCTAGCTTACTAAGAAGAAAGTCAAGGTCATGCAAAACTGAACTACAAGCCAGACAATGACTATACAAATGCAGTCATGTTTCATTTCAAGGATCATTTATTAACGCTTCTATAAATAGATTAGATGTTTTAAGAGATTGATAGTTAATGTCCATCAGATCCATTCATTGCCAATACCATAGCATATAAATCATCTAACACCTTTTACTGATGTGCTTAGAACGATCCATAACATACTATTACTAGTCATGTCTGCCATTTGATTTATTAACAGCAAGCTTTTATAAAACAAACCTTAGTATAGAATGTCACCACAAACACCAATTGTATTAACATATAGAAAGTCCTGTCCTTCACTGATGCTTCTTGCCTTCACCTCCTCCTCAACCTCCGATTCCTCCCAGCTATATATACACAAAGGGGTTTTGGTTTTATAAACATTCTGTCGTTTAGATGCGACAATTACTTTACTATCAGTGGAAACGAAAGTTTAAGGGAAGGATGATTTATTTATTTTTTTGCAGAAGTAAAATCACCACTATGAAGTGCATAATGAAGGCCTGAAATTTACCACTTGGACCAAGGCCAAATGGCATGGTTATTGTGATTTTTTTTCTCCATCTCAAACGTTAAATTATTATTATTATTATTATTATTATTAGCAAGCATTTATAAAGCGCCAGCAATGTAACTGGTGCTTTATAAAGTAATTGAATAGACACGGTCCCTGCCCTAGGAATTACAATCTGAGAGATGGGGGAGGGGGGGAGACGAAGGAAGGGGAACAGAGGGAGAGACAAGAGATGTAACATTCACAAGGATGCGAGGTCCCAGGTGCACACGCTTGCCTTGGTTACACCAAGAATGATGGCTGGTTGGTCCATGTGGTGAGGATATGACTACACAGACCTCAGGTAACAGATTGTACTGGATGGGAGGTATCAACAGGAGTTAAGTGAGGGGAGCAAGACGTCGGGCAGGGCAGAGAGAAAGAGGTGGGTCTTGAAGGATTTGAAGGTACGAAGGGACGGGGTGAGCCAGATGTGGGCAGGGAGGGAGTTCCAGGCGTGGGGAGCAGCTAGGGAGAAGGGACGAAGGTGGTTAGGGGAGCAGGGGAGGTGTGGGAGGGAGAAAGAGGGGACAGAGGAGGATCGGAGTTCACGGACTGGAGTACGGAGGAAAATAAACACAGAGGGGGGCGGGAAGCAAGGTTGTGAAGAGCTTTATAGGTGAAGACTAGGAGCTTGTGCAGGATTCATTCAGGAAGGGGGAGCCAGTGAAGAGAGGAAAGGAGGGGTTGCACATGGTCAAAGTGACGGGCAAGGTGGATGACCCTGGCAGCAGAGTTTTGGATGGCGATAAGGGGAGAAAGGGGAGAGCGGGGGGCAGTGAGAAGGAGGTTACAGTAATCGAGGTGAGAGATGACCAGGGCGTGAACAAGGGTTTTGGCAGAGAAGACAGAGAGAAAAGGGCGAATCTTAGCAATGTTATGGAGGGAGAAGCGACAGGATTTGGCAACAGAGTCGATGTAGGGTTTAAAAGAAAGGGATGAGTCAAAGATGAAGCCTAAGCTATGGACTTGGAGGACGGGAAGGATGGTGACCCCATCGATGAGGATCGACAGGGAAGCAGGAGAGAAACAATGAGGGGGGAATATAAGGAGTTCAGTTTTAGCCATGTTGAGTTTGAGTTGACGTTGAGACATCCAGGTAGAGATGTCAGAGAGACAGCAGGTGAGGCGAGCTTGAAGAGAGAGAGAGAGAGAGTTGAGTGTCATCAGCGTAGAGGTGATACTGAAAGCCATGGGAGGCAATGAGTTTGCCTAGGGACAGGGTATAGATAGAGAAGAGGAGAGAGCCAAGGACAGAGCCTTGGGAAACACCAAGAGTGAAAGGGAGGACAAGGTGGAGTTGGCAAGTTAAACTTGAACAATTTACTGTAAATAATGTCCCTGATAACCCAGCAAGAGAAATTCAGCAGAGAATGATGTAACATCTTTCTTCTGCCTATTTCATCTCCGAGAGATGTTTGCCATGCTTTGGCCCAAGGAAAAGTTTATTCTCAAAACAAATCCTTGAGAAAAAGATGTGACCAGTATTCAGGACATTGCTAATAACATGCTTTACAAAGTCAGAACACACAAGTAATGTATTTCGTGGTTTTCTATTTATGCTGATATTGTAAAAAGCTTATTGGTCCAAAGAAGTGGAACGTGATCAGGGCAAATATAGCTATTGTATTAGGGACCAGGACCCAAAGCGATTGCTACAACATTGTTAACGTGAGTTTGGGTGAGACCAGATCTGCCTAATTATATATGCAAAAATCCAAAGGTTGGGGTTGTAATGATTTCTTGTGTCTCTCAATCTGAGTAAGTTTGAAGCCACAATATTATGATCATCATGGTACCCCCTGCTATCGAAGTCTAGGCGCCACTGTAGGTGTTTTATATAAATCCAGATGCTACTGTTTCCCCCCCCATAGGATTACTATCAAGAAGCCACTCAAAGTTAATCTATAATTTGCATTCATGTTTTTATTAGAAGTTTGATTATGAGCAGTATCTGAACTGGGAGTCATGATAGCTTTAGTACTTAGATTCACTCATAAAGGACTATAAAGAATGTGAATTATGGTCAACTTCCCGGTTCAAAACTGGAAAAACACTGACTTTTCACAATTTTTACTACTTATGAGTATGGAGGTGGGATATGCCACATCCCCCTTTTTTAAACCTTATCACGGGGTGGCAGGATTCTGTCAGAAGTTAAAGTTCATTTGTATTTTAATAGTCTTAACTGGTTTTAATTTATCCTGAGTTCTTGTGGAAAAGGGCAGGATATTAACTCAACAACAGCTAGTAGTGCTTTGCAAAAGGGAAGACCTTCTGAGGGGTTTGCAACCCTAATAAGTTTAGATTTACAAGCTGAAAGTGAACAATTAACAAACTCTATGAAAAATGCACTGGCGGTACGGCTTTGGGGGGGGAATCTATTATTTTAAATCTTTATATGCCCCCCCCAAAGGATCAAACTCTAATCAGAATGAATTGTGGCAAGAATTAGATGATTTCTTAAATTTGTTAAGAGGTAAGTATTCAGACACTCCTATTGTACTTCTAGGAGACTTCAATGCCCGTACTAGGAATAATGACAAGAAGGATAGCACATATTAGGAGTCTTGAAGTGGAGGATGAATTCTTTTTTCCACCTAGGGCGTCAAGAGATGCCACACAACGCTACAGGCCTTCAGTTATTAAAATTACTATACAAGTTGAATTGGAAGATCTTAAACGGTAAATTTTCTACTGGTAAGAATGGTGACTTCACCTTTATATCTAAAAATTGAGCAAGTATCATAGATTATATTTGCGTACCACTGCATCTGTATGATTGTTTTGTAGACTTTGTTGTTCACTGTCTGGGTGGATAAACATGAGCAGTTAGCCCTCTATAATCAATTAGGAGAAATGTGCACCAATCTTGACCAGACAGACAATTTCTCTCATCAGGTATATCCTACCATAGGAACTGGTTTAACAAAAAATGCTTAGAGGCCAAACAATCACTATTGAGTTGTTTAATTAAATGGAAGAAAACTAATTCCACCTCTGGCAGAGAGAGCTTTAAGGCAAGTAAGCTCGCCTATAAAGCTCTTTTTAAAGAGAAGCAGCAAAAAAACCATCAAAACTGCTGGGAACAACTTAAAGATGCAATTATAATGAAAAACGATAAAAGATTTTGGCGACTGATCTCAGGAAGTAAAGAGAAGGGTATCCAACTAGATTGTCACATCAGAGTTTTTGCCACAAAAGTTCAAGTCTCAGCTGGACAACCCCTCTGACCCTATTGTTCCTCAAGCAACCAGCAAAGATCTAACCCCTTTTCTGGTATCTGAGGATCAAATACCATCATACATCTAAACACTTAAAGCAAATAAGGCTCTGGGATCTGACCATTTAGTGCCAGAACTTTTTAAATGGTTTTCAGATTGGTGACTACCAATCCTTAAATGCATTATTAATATTATTTTGCATGATATTTGGCCACCTGATTGGAAGCTTACGTTAATAGTTCCAATCTTTAAAAGAGGAGAAAGATAAATCTGAGTGCTACAGGCCCAAAAGTTTGATTAATGTTCCATCGAAAATTTGTGGAAAACATCTGTATTCCCATTTGTATTCTTGAATGTGGAACTCAGAAACCTGGAGAAGAACAAGCTGGTTTCCGTGCAGGTTACTCCACCGCAGATCAATACTTTACTTGTAATTATTTGATCACTAAATACTTTGGCCAAGGGAAGGGACTTTATGTCGCTTTCATGAACCTAAAAGGGGCATTTGATTCAGTGGAGAAGACTCTCTGGTCAAAATTGAAGGAAATTGGGTTAGACAATGCTCTGTCGCATCTTCTTATACAATATCATATCAACCTGGTAGCCAAAGTAAAATCTGGCGTGTAAGGAGAATTATCTAGCTCCTTGATGGTTGAAAAAGGTGTTCGGCAAGGTTGTCTTATGGCTCCGGTGTTGTTTTCACTCTCTCTTAATGGATTAAAAGTACTGTTATTGGATTCAGTAGTTCATGCTCCTAAGCTGCTGGGTCAAGACATACGCACATGCCTCTTGTATGCAGATGATATGGCTCTGCTGGCAACCACTAAGGTGGGCCTACAGAGACTACTAGACAGATTTGCCCATTATTGCTCCATCAATAAAACAGAGATTAATAGAAGTAAATCTAAGCTGATGGTCTTTGGGGTCCAGAGGCAGCACAAACGGTTCATAAGCAAAGAACCAATTGAACAAGTTAATGCCTTTACTTACTTAGGTATTAGATTTTCTAGTTTCCATAAGTGGTCTAATCATATCAGCATGCTTGAAAGGAGATCTTGTCAATCTCTAGAAGGAATACTTAAGTTCTATATAAAATGTGTGAAGAAAGCCTGGAAAGAGGCTTTAAAAGTCAGGAATCTTAAGATCTTTTTGCCAGTTTTATATCCATTGTTTGGTGCCGAGATCTTTGGTTTAGATAGCAATTATGGAGATTCTGTAGAACATATTTGAAACAGCTTTTTAAAAAGACTACTAGAAGTGCAAAATGGAATACCTGGGGCCCTCCTCTGAGTAGAAACTGGCTCCCAAAATATGAGAATACAGGCATTCATATGGCAGATAAAATACTAGATAAAGATTAGGCAGTATTCACCAACTAGATACCCCAACATGTGCCTGCTCGACTACTGGAATATGCTATTTAAGAACTTTAGCTGGCTAGAAGATATAAGAATACTGTTGTACGCCAATGGGATGGGTGACTGCTGGGAATCTGATCAAATTCCATTACCTGGTTTAGTATCCTTTATCACAGGACGCCTAAATAATATCAAATACCAACATGATGCTTCTTTTGCAAGCAGGGCAAAATGTGTTCATTTGACAAAGCAACTGAAACCAAGCTACAGGAAGGCCATAACAAAACTTAGGTTAAATCAATTAAAGTTGACTGTAGTAAAAGGCAGATGGGAGAAAACTCCATACGATGAGAGTTTGCTCGTGCTCTTCTTGCTTGTGCTCTTCTTATTTGATTGAGGACATCAATCATTTATTATGGCAATGTACTCTCTATGCCACTGAAAGAGCAAAACTAATAGCAGCCAAAGTGGACCATTTAATAGGCTGGCCTTATCAGCAAAAAACGATATGGCTCTTGCAAAATGGATCTGCTGAGGTACTGAACAGTTTGAGGGAAAAATTTATCCTGGCTGGTAAAATCAGAAAAGAACTAGGCCTAGAGCTCTAGCAAACACATCTAAAGTCAAGACCCTCAAATGTAGATTATATTGAAAAGCAGAGTGTCTTCCATGTTTATAGGATGGTTGTAGTCCCATTATGAGTTCCTGTCAGCTTGGATGTGAGAAATAAAGAGCTTTATTTCTTAAGAGTTTGCTGTAGGAGCTTATCTCTGAGGGATATATTTTGTAATAGCTCTTGTAGTTTATTACTGTTCTACGTGGATTTATGTTTACCAACTAAGTTGTTTGCTTTTTCTATTTTGGCAAAAGCCGTAAACAAAATCTGATTAAGTACAATCAGGGGTCAAGCTCTGCCAAAGTAACCCCCGAAAAGAGCAAGGCAATATTTTAATAAAAGGAGGCTAATGTTTAAGTTCTGTTACTGCTAGCCCTCTGCAAAGGAAATGATAAGGTATTTGCTGATTATATGGAACATAGCTATAATGGATTTTTGTATTAATGAATTATAGAACTATTCTGTATGTAGTGTTGACACGGTCATATATGGAGATACGTTTTCTCCATAAATAAAAATACTGTATGGGTGTAGTGACCATCAAACGCTATCAGTCTTTTTTAAACTGCACTTTGAGGTTCCGGAAGGGAATAGGAAAAATCTTGTCCTTACCCAGATTGAATTAAACTGGAACTAGAATACACTGAAATGGAATAAGTAGCCAACAAAAAAACTAAATTATTACTTGCTTCTAGCTCAATGATTGCGCTTAGGGAAGCTTTTTAAAATGCAAATCCCAAATCAGCAAACCTATTGGAATTATAATAGCTATGATTAGGGGAAGCACATTGGTAAATAATTCCTTAAAAAAAAAATTGAGACATCCTGGTATGACAAGGAATGTAGTCTGCTTAAAACTGCAGGAAACAGAGCTGCGAGGCGTATTAAAATTGATCTTTGCAGGCAGTAGCAGTCCTTATTAACTTTAAGTAACAGTATAGAAAACTGCTGAAAACAAAGAAAATTTCAAATTCTGGAATTTGATGAGTTTGGGTTCCCAGGAAGAATATCTCCTATTTCAATTGAATATCACCCGTGAATCATGGAAAAGCCATTTCGGTTCAATATTTAATAAAATTGCCTGTGAAATACGGGACCTGTCATCTGACTTAAATCCAGTCTTTTACCCAAGTGGTAATCAGTCCTCAGTGAGATAAAAATCACTGATATTACAACTTTTAGGTCATAATCTAGCTCCCACTGAAATCAATGGATGAACTCTCATCAGCTTCAATGGGAGCTGGGTTGCACCCATAATTGTTTAATTAATGTGAAGACAACAGTTTAGTATTTATTTATTTATTTTTATGTATATCACATGAGTTATGTTTCAAGTCTACACTTCCCTACGGTGTCCTTCTGAAGGTCATCTCTTAATTTTGATGGCCATTTTTGGGATCATCAATTAAAATAGGTATTAGGAGCAAGTTGTACATAAATGGTATACCCACTATGAAAACCTTGGGATCTGCAATTTGATTTTAATTGTTAAAACTTAAAGCTACCAGTACTTTCAATGCAGTGTTCTCCAAAACATCCCATTTTTTAGAAGACTAAATGTTACCCAATTCAAAGATGTTCCAGAGGTAAATAATATAGAAAAATGGAGTTTGGGGTAGATGAAGGTGAGGGGGACCCACAGAATATTTCAAAGTATTCCAGTTTCTTGTGGGCTGAGACTTGGGTCTGCTACATTCAAGATTTTTTTTTCCTAATGGCAAACTGTTCCTTCTGCCTTATTCCTCCTGCTGCTTCTGCAGAAAAGCCTATATACTTGGTTGTGGTGTTTTCCCAGTTTCTGAAAGGGCACATGGGTAGGAAATGTTTTGCAACAACTCACAGCTAGGTGCAATCCAGACACAAGTTTGTTTGCCAATTTCAAACACAAGAATCTAAACTCCATCTGAGTTTGCAAGCCTATCACTTGAAAAAGCTCTTTCCAAAGTTTGTATTCTTATCACATGTACACTTAACTATTAAAGCAAAGCTCTCATCTGTCAGATGCTGTTGCCTGGTTGAAAAGTGTATCACAGTTACAAGTGAAACATTTCTCCTATAAATAAAAACCTTTTTCAAAAAGGAAATTAAAAACAGATACACAGAAGCCTAATAGAATTGCATTTGCAGACACTAACATCAGAAAAATCTAACATCAGTGAACAGCTGTATAAGGGCTGTAATTTTTCTTTCTTCCTCAGATATGATCAGTTTCACTATTGAGTCCTTGCTATAAAAATGAAACTGACGAGCTTGTAGTTTTAGTGTAAATTAGAAGAGTGTTTTTCTGGGAAGGAAAACTTGAAATAAAGCAAAAATACCAGATGATGTTGCAAAATGTAAATATCTAAGCATGGCAAATTTGAAACATACTCCTAAAAAGGATGTGTCGGGGGTGGGAGGAGGAAGTAAAGAATGGTCAGAACCACATGATTCCAACTATCTTTAAAAAGGGCCATTTGTTAATGCTAAGTTAAAGGAAAAAACAGCGGGGACTATCTGCTAATAACTTCGACAAAAAACACAAACTCTATGTAGTTTTTTCACACAGTTTAACTTCCTAGGTTTCCCAAAACAGAAGAAAAGTCTTTACCTGGTTGAAGGGAAAACTGATGCAACCTTAACTATATTTTACACTACCAATCAGTTATAATATATTAATCAGACATTCTGACTGAAGGGCATTTAATAAGATTAGATTTTCTTCCAGCAGTAGCTGGAAGAAACTTAAATGCACAACCACTCTCCATTATAAACAGGGGACTGCTGAAGCCCCGATTTTGGGGAAACCACTTGAGCTACATTTCTGAAAATTTATCCATGGCTATAAGTTGCAAGGACCATCATATGCACAAACTTTGAAAAAGATCAATCAGGAAAATAAATGTTATGACTGTTTAAAAGTTAATTGCTTGCGGTCAAAATGCAGACATCCTCATGATTTTAAATCATGAATATCTCCTCCCCCTGGATGAGTTGAGCCCCCAAACATCACAGCCGTGAAGCATGTGATCAATAACAATGGCTTATGTAATATGATAGGGATTGGTGCAGCCAAAACCAAGTTATTAATGATTAAAAAACTGGTTCTGCAGGCTTGCACATGCTCAGTTGAGGGCAAAACACACAGCTCGGTTCTGCAGGCTTGCATATGCTCAGTTGAGCAGCTGCTGAACTGAATAAATAATAATATAAATGTTATTGTTTAGACAAAAGGCTTTTACAGTGTAAAAAAAAAAAAAATACATAAAAAAACCTGGAACAATATGGGGACTAAGTTATTAGGCACAAATCAAAATGGCCACAGCCCGCAAAACCAACTTTACTACATCCACTCACTGTGACATCCATACCTAACTTGTCAGCCCTTGGGTCTGGGCCGTATGCCCCCCCCTCCCCCAACGGTTTAAAACAACTTCCGCACAGGACCCCGCTTGCCCTCTAGATAAACCGGCAGCTCTGTTAATTCCTGTGCCGTCAGCCCTAACCAAGAATTGGGGGGGGGGGGGGGGAAGAGAACCTCAGTTTTAAAATTGGTTCTCTTATGACCAAAACAGCATAAGCAAAATTCGCCACGGCTCTAGTTGTGGCATTGTCATTAGGGCTCAGCACTCTATGCAGCAGCCAAACATTGGCTCTAGAATGTAACTCAGGGAGGACTTCCCCCAGATATTTTAGGTGCATTCCCCCCAAAGTGGGACACCTTAATAGGATATGGGGTACTGTGTCTACTTCCCCTATATCATAAAGCTGACATACCCTCAGATCTTGGGAATGCCCCTAAATCTTCCAGCAACCGAGGCTGAGGGGAATGAATTGCTCTGAAGTTTAGAGAAAGCCATGCGCCTTGCTGAGTCCTGCCAAGCAAAGAGGTAGTTGGGTTCTATTGATTGTGGGTTGTGGATCTCAATCCCTGGAGCCACCTCCTGAGAAACCAACAGCGCCTGTTCAGTCTGCCAGGATTGATCTCGAAGTTTCTGGTGAACTAACTTCTTAAAGGTCTTAGCCCCCACCTTCCCCATGCTCCCTGGCGAGAAACCCAGCTGCTGAATTAGCAGTTTTACTTGCGCCTGCCATGGATCCAGCAGACTGCATTTTAGTGCCATATTTTATTTTAAAATTTTATTTATTTAAAACATTTGTACCCCGCCCCTCCTATAAACAGCTTGGGGAGGCTTATTTAGAAAAGAGTTTTCCTCAAAGGGTACTGTAACTAACCTAACCCAATAATTTATCGTTTGTTGTATCACCAGAACCTCTACAGGCACTGAAGCGGTCTCAAGTCGGGAGATCACCTGGGGAGAACCCCGGGGAATGCCCAGAACAGAAGCCAAAAACCCATTTTGGATAAATTCCAATTTGCCCAAGTAGGCCAGGCTCCATACCGGGACAGCATACAAGGCCTGGGCAAGCACCTTGGCCCTAAACAAAGATAACGCTGCGGCAACCACTCGACCACGCTGACCATAATAACATTTCAAAATTACCACTACAGTTTTCCTAGCCTGAGCTTTGACCTGCTCAAAATGGACTCTCCAAGAAGCGGAAGCTAAGAAGATGACCCCCCGATACTTAAAAAACCTAACTTGTTCTAGAACTCCCATTTATAGGCCAGACCTGAGGTCGTCTCCTGTTCTTGATACCCACCATGAGAACTTTAGACTTAGAATAATTTATTGTCAATGATTCCCTTATACAGTAATTCCCACACAGCTCCAGTTGCCTCTTGAAACCAATCGCTGTTTGGGACAAAAGTATAGAGTCGTCCGCATAGAGTATAACTGGCAAACGTCTTTGCACCACGATTGGGGCGTGGGTGTCTTGGGAATTCATAGACTGTACCAAATCATTCAAATAAAGGTTAAAAAGCACCGGAGCCAATAAACAGCCCCACCTAACCCCTCTTTGTACTGAAATTGGAGCAAATAAAGACCCATGAGAATCCAATCTACCCTGGAGCAAGTTGTCCAGGTTTAAGTGCATTATCAAAAACAAAAGCCTTGGTTCTATAGAAGTTCCTCTCAACTTTATCCACAATCGTTCCCTATTGATGAAATCAAAGGCTTTCTCCAAGTCCATAAATCCCAGGTACAACTTACTCTTCCGAGCTATGCATTTCTGGATCAATGCCGATAACAATAAGACATGATCTGATGTTGATCTACTTGCACAAAAGCCAGCCGGCTCAGGTGCAATTTGCCCCGTCTCCACAATCCATGTTCTCAATTTCTCCAGTAGAAATCTGGCATAGCGTTTTCCTATCGCACTGAGCAGGCTGATTGGGCGGTAGTTTGCCAGCAGTTGAGGATCACCCTTTTTGAAGATAGACACCAATGTACTCCGAAGCCATGAGGCAGGGACTAATCCCGTTTCATTAATCTCGGAGAAATGGGAGCCAGAAGGACTGCCCACCAGTCCGGGGAGGATTTTATCAACTGGGTCATAATTCCGTCCAGGCCGGGGGCTTTACCAGGTTTTAAGGCCCAGATAAGAATCTTAATTTCATCGGGGGTAACTGGGGGCCAGGAATCAAATCTGTTACAATGCTCTGTAGTAATACAACAGCCATCCGCAGGCACAGCAGCATACAGGGAGCCATAGAAAAGTTCCCAAGCCTGTGCAGCTGCTGACCTGAAAGGTACGTGACTCCTACTTTTAAGTATCACGCAACTTTATGAGAAGGCAGCTCCAACACAAAGACTTCAATTTAAGCTCTAGTCAGTTTCATGTCAGTTACACAGGGCCCCCCCCCAAAAAATGTAACTGACATGAAACTGACTGGAGTGTAAAGTGTGTGTGAGGGAGCTGGCTTCTGAAAGGTATGTGATTTTTAATAGTAAGGTTTAAAATCTACTTTTTAAAATTGCGTATCTTTCAGAATCACATATCTTTCAAAAGAAAGGTGGTTCTTTGCAGAATAGCTGCCCATATTTTTGCAGGAAGAGAACATGATCTTTTCTTAGGGCGCTCTCTCTTTCCAGGGTGCACACAGTTGGTAGGAGGGAAGCGGAGGGGGGAATCGCACACCTGGCCTGGGGGGTGGGACCATCTCTTCCTCTCGGATACTGGAGCAAGCGGGAATAACGTAGCGACAGCAGCAGCAGCAACCCCCAGAAGGTAGGAATCGGAATGCCCAACAAGGGCAGCAGCAGCAACCGCCGCCGCCGCCTGCCCCGGGCGGATTACAGATTGGGGGTAGGAATTGGTGCAGAGCCAGTCTGTGCCCGGCTTTTACCCCGAGGCCATTGCTTTTAACCGGCCGGGCTCAAGTGAGCGAGCAGAGGGAATGGGCCAGCGCTGTACCTGCTGTTTCCCCCGATTTTCGATCACCTGGATGGCAAGGTAGCATCCCCCTCCCCCAGGCTTTGTTGCTGCTGCGCAGGTGAGGTGAGTGCAGGGCTCGCATCGCGAGTTTCAGCTGGCCCTGCTTCCCCAGGACAGGACGGAATGCGCCGGCAGAGACGACACATGGGACTCGTGTGCGTTAAGCTCCTCTTTGCAAACAGGCTCAGGCGCTGCTGCCTCCCCCCGCCCGCCCGCAAATGATTTATCCCTCCTGAAACGCACTGGAACTTTGGGTCGGTGCTCGAGGGACGGCTAGGGGCTCCCCCAGGGAGCACGGGCACTGGCGCTTGGTTTCTCTTTCAGCTATTGATCTAAAGGGCCCTGGAGGGATGGCTGGTTTGTGCCGAGCCTATGTTTCTTTAAGAAGAGAGAAGCGGATTCACGGGGGTGGAGGGGGGATGGCGAATCATTCCAAAATAAAGTCCAGGCTCCCTGGAAACGTGATTTGTTGACGAAACTGACAGGGTTTCAAGTCGGTGTCAAAGCGTAACTTGCGGCAGTCACTCTTCTCTTTGAGTAATCTAGCAATGGACCCAGCTGTTGATGTGCCAAGTGCAATCTGATGGCCGCCCACCTTCCCTTCCCCTGGTGGAAGATCTCTCTCCGGAAGATCCGCTTGGCCCTTGTTCAGTGGGGAACGGACAGAGTAGAGTAGATCCAGCAGTGACCTCTTCCCAGCTGCCAGCCCAGGGAGGCATTTTCATATCCCGGTCCTCCCCCATTTTCCCAGCCCCCCCCACCCCCAATCTTTCTCGCTCACTGTCTCTTACATGCAGCACTAAGCAACACCTAAGTTGAACAGTGAGAGCAGCAGCAGCTGAGGCCAGGTTCTATTTTCATCTCCCTTGTACACAAAGAGGGCCGGTTTTTTAATCGCCTTGGTAAAAGGAGAATTGCATTTGTAAGTGAAATGTTACATCTGTTTTCTGTCTGATTAATAATGATAATAGGATATTATTTCCATCAGGGCCATAGCCAGGAAATAGTTATAGAAATAGGGATAGTGTGTTCAGCGGTGCGGAGTGCATGGGGTAAGTGGGGAGCTGGGCGGCAGGCAGTGGAGGGTGCATGGGGTGAGGGGGGAGCTGGGCAGCAAAGAAGGTTCTTCGAGATAGCGCCAAACATTCTCACAACTCGGTTCTGCATGCTCACTATTCAAATAGACCACATGATGGTCTTGAGCTCCTCTAATATAAAAAGCACTCTCCCCCTCACAATGACAGTTCCTTCCAACCCTTTATAGACATATAAGAAAAAAATTCCATGTGGGACTGGAAGGGTGGGTGTTATGAGAATGTTCAGATCCATCTCAAAAAACTTGTTTACAAGGTAGCAACCTTCTGTTCTTCGAGTGGCTCCTCACAAGCTATTTTTACATGGCTCCGCCGGGTGGGGGTTCTATGGGCGCGCCAGTGCATAGTCCAGCCATCTAAGAATTCCTAGCTACGGGCCTCCCCTCACACAACATCCCCAGCCCTGATGTGACCTCCCAGCTCCCCAACCCCCACTTCTCTTCCCACCCCCCACAAGACAAACGCCAAAAGAGATGATTTCTGAATTTGATGAATATTTAATATTTTATCCTCATCAACATAAAATATATGTACTTAATTCCTTACCATACATACTTTTATTTTTATCAATAATTAAGTTCTCACATTTTTCATTATTAAACTTTAATTTATCATCATTATTTGACAATGAACAATTTTTTACGAGTGCATTAAGTCTGTTCTTTACATGTATACAAATTGTATACACTTCATACAATGAACTTAACAATGTGACTGTAGAGAACATTACAGAATTCGTTGACCAGAATGCAGTTATGTAGAAACAGACTTCATGCACTCAAAAAATTGTTCATTGTCAAATGATGGTGATAAATTAAAGTTTAATAATGAAAAAATGTGAAAGTTTAATTATTGATAAAAATTAAAGTATGTATGGTAAGGAATTAAGTACATATTAGATTTATGTTGATGAGGATAAAATATTAAATATTAATCAAATTCTGAAATAATTTCCATGTTTTTTAGCATTTATGTCTTGTTGCAATGTATGGAGTTGAATGTTTTTTTAATTGTAATTGTAATTTGTATGTTTTTTGGAGTTTAAGCTAGAGTCAAAATGATATTGTGATGTTTTCGAAAAGGAAAGTTTTTAGTTTTAAAAACTGTTGTGCATTGAAGATTTTTTTTAAACTGTAAAGTTTTTTGTTTTGGTGAATATACATTTAAGGTGAATGAAGTGTTGAATTTTATTTGAGAAACTGCTCTGCCTCCAGGCTACAGCACAATATATAATTATGCTGAACAACTCTGGAAATGCTGTATGACTAGTAACATGACATACTAATAGAAATGAGGGTTTGTTTCTTATAGTATGAAAAAACCTTTGCCCTCTTAGTAGGTTCCAAAAACCTCCATGCCAGCTTCAGCCTTAGAACAAAGATGATAGTCGATTCAGTTAGCTCTGGCTGTTCTATATTTCTGCCAAAATAGCAAATTTACAATCTTTAATCTAGCTAATTAACCAGTCTCTACTAACTAATCTCAGGGGGCTACTATGGAGATGGCATTCTCAGTGGCCACACAAGCCTGTGGAACTCCCTCCCAGCAGAGGCCCAGGTAGCCCCAGACCTCTCCTCTTTCAGACAACATTGGCTGTTCCGCCAGGCCTTTGGCAAGAGAGACGGCTAGGTTTTGAAGGTTAGGGTGGAAGGGTTTGGTTGCTTTTTTATTTTGTTTTTTATATCTTTTTGACATTCTCCTGTATAGTTTTAGGATAGTTGTATTTTTATATTTGTGTTTTATCATTTGTAAGTCACACCACTGACCTGCTTTTGCAGGAGGGTCAGGGTGTAAAGTTGTTAAAATAAAATAAATCAGTTTACAATCCACTTAACTCCATCAAAATTTAGTTCTTGTGCCAGCTAAACTTTGCAAGGCTCACACCAGGAGTCAATACTGTGAATCCTGTGCTTCACTAGTTGAAATTACCATTTCTTTGCTATTAAAAACCCAGTTTTTAAAAGATGCAATAAATCGCTCCTCTGTTGAGTCAAAAAGAAACAGTTATAACACATATGTAAAGAACACAAATTCAGAAAAACACACTTTAAACCAATACTACCAATGACAGATATATACTTACCAATACATACGTCGATCTTCCCTTTGATAGCAGCTTCATGCAGAGGAGTGTAGTTCCAGTTGTCTCGGGCATTTGCCTCTGCACCTTGACACAGTAACAGGCTAACCACTTCAGCATGACCAAAAGAGCAAGCATTATGAAGGGGGATTAGCCCTCCATCATCCCGAGCATGGACGTTGGCTCCTGTCTGCAGCAAATGTTCTACTACATCTTTCCTTCCAAAACCTGTAAGGAGGAACATATATCTGTGAACAGCATGGCAAAATTAGGTCTACAAATATGCTGAGCCAGGTAATAAGAATTGAATACCTTGCCCTATCTAAAACACACATGGCAGCTCTCATACAAGGTAGTCAGTCCCCTCCTCACCTAAGCTTCCCATTCAGCCTGTATCTCACCCCAACAGAGGGGTCATGATCATCCCCCAAACCCTCTCTCCTTTCCAGCCAATTCCCACCATACACATTATGATCTTAAATTCCTATCCATATCTACCATATTCCCCTCCCCAGCCCATACTCCCATACTCAGAGGGGCCATAGCTAAACACCTCTGCTCATTCCCTTTAAAAAAAATAAATTTAAAAAAAACAAATCATAAATGAAAACAACCCAAGTTCTAGGTAAACATTTTCTATCAAATTATTCTTGCTACAATTTCAAGACAGTCTCATACCTCTATTGTTTTCAGGAGAGTTTTGAAATTTGGCATGTAGAAGAAGCCTTTCCTTTGAAATTTCAGAGGACATTTAGTTTTTGCAAAAATTTCCCTTCTGTCATAACATCTCATTAAAATTTTTTGCAGTCTCAACATTCTGGCAACATGAGGGAGCAGAAAAGTGTGCCAAAAGTAGATGCTATACGTGTTTATATTTATTAAATACACTTTTACCCCACACCTCTCGCCCAACAGCAATTTGACACTTGGGAATGCTTTTTTGGGGGCGGGGGCAGTGGAGACTATACACCATGCGCAGACAAATTGCTGCAGGAGTCTGTGCCACAGCTGTTTGGTCCTCTGCAGCATGAAAGTCAAGATGCTAGATAGCACTATGCTCAGAGACATCTAGCCCCAAAGCCAATGGTGATTTGCCAATAGGATTGCTCTGGAGCAGACGCCTCTCTTTTCATCAGGAATAACTGCTGAATTGCTCCAATGTACTGAATACATACTATCTGAAAAAACACTGCCCCAGAGCAATGGCATTTGTGCTGGGACAAATGTTAGCAATTGACACGGCCTTAACTTCTGCCAAGTTTCCCCAGGCAAAAGACAGATCTCATCACTTACATAACTCAGCTGTGTTAAGGAGAGTGCCGAAAAATCCACTCTCCCACTAAGATCTCTGGCAAGTATACCTTTTGTGCAGGCAAGTGAATTTTTATTTATTTTTTATTTTTATTGACATTTATATCCCGCTTACCTCCTGCCTCAGGCAGCTACCAAGTTAAAAAGCATATAAACAACGAATAGCAATATAAACAAACATGAACATAAAAATATAAAATACAAGAACATTAAAAAACTGGAGCTAAAAAAGAAAACCCAACCCCCTCCCCACTACCAAAAGTCTGGAGGAACAGCCAGACCTTACACTGTCGATGGAAGGAGGGGAGATCCAGGGACAGGCGAACCCTGACCGGGAAGGAGTTCCACAGTCTTGGAGCAGCTACAGAGAATGTCCTCTCTATGGCTGTCACTGGACCTCCAGGAGGACACACCCAAGCAGACCACAGGGGCCGATCCAGGACTCGGGGAGTATATATATATATATATAAACACACACACACACATTTTTAAATAAGCCTGCTTAAGTTTATACCCTGCCCACCCCAGTTCCAAAAGGCTCAGGGCAACTTACAACAAAAACATATTAGCCCTGATATTACAACAAACCCACAAGTCCCCTCTCTACCCACAATAGAATAAAAGCTAAGCAACAGAACAGTTAACCACACACCCCTCAACCCTCCCACTCTTACTACTTTCACCCCACGTGCCCCTTCCCTTTCACCACAGTACAAATGCAGGTAAGAAAACCCAACTACATTCTATCCATTCCCACACCTCTCATCCTACCTATAGGGGTCAGTAGAACGCTTATATTGAACTAAACACCCTTGCAGATCTCACTGCATTATGGAATACATAGATATTCTCCATTTCTGCTGCATGGGATGGAGCAAGGGGGAAAGCCGACAGGGAATTTTACATGAAGCAATTTGAAATAATGGTTAAATATTAACACTGATATTTACATTGGGCTGAAGAAGCTTCAAACGCAACAGCCCATTCAAACAAATGAAACCAGTTCAAACATCTCAAACATGCTGCACTACCACATCCAAATCTCAGATAATTCTACTATCCCCATCAGCCAGAAACATACAGAGGAAAGTACCAAAGGGAGCCGTTAGAGAGACTTGGGGGTGCACAATTTAATTTTTTGTAAATAAAAATAAAGGCTCCCTTATAAGAATTACAGGGAGATCTGGGCCTCATGAGCTCAGGCGCTGATCAGAATTAGGGTGCATTATAGTCTTCCTAATTATGCAAAAGTGTTAACCAGCAGGGGAGCTGACTTACTTATCTGAGGGAACAAAACATTTGGAACAATACATCATTCCAAACCAGGGAGGCAATTTGCACAGTGGTTGTCACTACACTTCATATTTGCCACCATTCTAAGCCATCTAACATGAAAGCAAGCATTATTGTTGTCTACTCAAATCCAGGAGAAAGCCATGGAAAGCACATGGGCTTGCTGCTCAAGACTTTGTTTTTTGGCAGGCAGGAAAAGGGTTGGGGGGGAGGGGAGCATTTGCAAGATGATTTTTAGATGCTTTTGTGTTTTATGCTGTAAGCCATACTTAGCCTAATGAGAAGGGCATGGTATAGATTTAAACAAATAAAACCTATCTGGGGAACTCCTCAGGAGAACTGAAGAGCAGCTAAAACAATACAAAAATCAATGTCTGGTCAATGATAGTACTCTACTAATGATGAGAACTTGAGAGATGTTGCTATTTCCTGTCTCCATGATTAATCATAGATGTGCCTAAATTTGTTTGGTGCTTGCCAATTTTAGTGTGGAGCTGGGCAATGATTTATTCCTATTTATGCTGTCACACTTTGGGCTTCCTTTGGTGGTTAGAGTCCATAGGGTGGCAGCATAACCAGAGAACAGCTTGAATTTGTTCAAACCTCTCGGCCTTGGGATGATGTCACAGATACTGCCACAGAGCACATTTCTAATTTAAAGCATTAATACTTTATTATTAGCAAAATTGTTTCATTAATCCACAGCAGATTACAACTGATTACAAAGTTAAATTTTAATTACATTTTCAAATTATGATTACCTAAGGCAATAGATTCAGGTAATGTATTTATTTATTTTTATTAGAAGATTTAATAGCCCGCCCCTCCTGCCACAGGCAGCTCAGGGCAGCTTACAACATCAACAATCATAAAACCAGGAAAAAAAAAATATTAAATCACTCTCCCCGCCATCCCTCTCCTCCCCCATCCTCTACCCCTCTCCCACTCCAAACACCTGACAGAAGAGCCAAGTCCTACAGCTTTTTCAAAAGGAGGGAAGGTCCAGGGCCAGATGCATCCCCACCGGAAGGGAGTTCCACAGCCTCAGTGTGGCCACCAAGAACACCCTCCAATGCATGGCCACCCGGAAGACTCAGGGGACCACAAGAAGGGTATCCCCTGATGACCGATGGGGCTAGTCCATACCCGGGGGGTGAGGCGGTCCCGCACACAGACAGGGCCCAGACGGTTTAGGGCTTTATAGGTTAAAACCAACACCTTGAACCGGGCTCAAAAGACGATCGGCAGCCAATACAGAGAACGGAACACTGGTGTAATGTGCTCCCGGCAGCCCAGTCCCACCAAGAGACAGGCCGCCACATTCTGCACCAGCTGCAGTTTCCGGGTCGTCACCATGGGTAGCCCCACATAGAGTGCGTTACCATAGTCTAGTCTTGAGGTGATGAAAGCATAGAAGAAAACCGACGTGGTCAAGATCAAGAAAACCGACGTGGTCAAGATGCCCCTGCAACTGCTGAGCCACCACCCACTCAATAACCTTCCCTAAAAAGGGAAGGTTAGAGACAGTTCAATAGCTGGCAAGAGAGTCAACATCAAGCAATGGTTTCTTGAGCAGAGGCCGCACCACCACCTCCTTCAGACAGTCCGGCACTCCGCCCTCCTGAAGGAAGACACTGACCACCCCCGCAAGCAATGGCCCTATTGTCTCCTTGCAAGATGTAATTAGCCAAGACAGGCACGGATCTAATTCACAAGAGGTGGCTCTAACAGCCCCAAGGGTCCCGACCGCATCAGCGGATGTCACCAACTGAAACTGATCCCATAAAAACCAGACAAGGCGTGACTTCCATAACCTCAGGTTCCCCTAGTGAAATAAGTGCAGCGTCGAAATCGCAGTGAATACGAGCGATTTTATGTACAAAATAATTCACAAACCTATCACAGTGTGCTATAGATGACTCTACTCCAGGGAGAAGGGATGAACAGCCCCCGCGCCTCCCAGAAAAGCTCCGCTGGGTGAGATTTTGCTGATGCTAGGACAGCAGCGAAAAAAGCTTTTTTGCTGCCCTCATTGCCTCGGCATATACTCGTAAACTGATCTATGCCGCAATCTGTCGGCTTCAGTACAATAACGCCACCATCGCTCCAACAGCGGCAGCCTTTCTCGCTTCAGCACTTGCAGCTCCTTCGAAAACCACAGAGGCCTGCAGTGCTGTCACCTGGGCAGCAGACATCTAGGAGCCGTCCAATCAATGGCCTCAATCAGCAGAGCATTCCATAGTGCAACAAGGTCATCGATGAGACGGTCGTCGAGGTCAGAGGGTACCTCCCCAAGAGCCAACCCGAACCATTCCAGTTCTATTAGCCTCCGGGGGTGAACCATTCGAACTAGTTCCACACCCTTCTGGGGGCAGACATGTGCTAAGAGAGAGGTCTGTAGGAGATAATGATCCAACCATGACAAGGGCACTGCTGATATCTCCCCCAATAGAGGACCTCCCACACCTCAAGGCTGGTACAAAACATGAGATTGAGAGTATGTCCCCCCTGATGTGTCGGGCAGCTGACCATTTGGGACAGGCCCATGGTTGCCATGAACTCATGCTCCGCCCCCCCAGCCCCGCCCCCCCCAGGTCAGCATGGATGTTGAAGTTCCCCCAGACGAATGCCTTTGGGGACTGCAACACCACCTCCGCCACCACCTCTGCCAGAGCATGTAGAGAAGCTTTCGTACACGTACGTGCATGGTATATGAGCAGCACCCCCAGACTGTCCCCCGCCAAATCAAACACCAGGTGCGGAGCCTCAATCCCTACCATGGTTTGCACCAGATATCTCCTAACCGACCAACGCTCTCTAAAAATCATAGCTACACTGCCCCGTCCCTCCAACCGTGGCTGATGCTGCACGGAATACCCATCTGGAACAAGGTCAGCCAAGATAGGCCCCGACTCAAGGTCCAGCCAGATTTCTGTAATGCCCACGAGATCGGCAGCACAATCCAAGACTAATTCCTGGATAGTTGTTGCTTTATTAGCAGCCGATTGCTTTATAATTGCTTTACAAGCAATTAGCACAATTGCAGTCTCAGTGCCATAGCCCGGACGAAAACTGGACTGGAAGGGATCAAGGAATCCAATGCGGTCCAAATACCCCTGGAACTGCGGGGCCACTGCCCGTTCGTTAACCTTCCCTAAAAAGGAAAGGTTAGAGACTGGCTGGCAAGGGCATCAATGTCAAGAGAAGGTTTCTTGAGCAAGGGCTGCACCACAGCCTCCTTCAGGCACCCTGCAACCCTGCCCTCCACAAAGGAGGTATTGACCACGTCTGCTAGCAACAGCTCCAATGTCTTCTGGCTGGCTTTCACCAGCCTGGGCAGGTAGGGATCCAGTTCACAAGCTGTGGCCCTCACAGCCCTCAACATCACCACTGCATCAGCAGGCAATACCTGCTGAAACTGATCCCACAAAACCAGACAAGGCGGGGCATCCATAACTTCAGGTATACATACCACATTAAGCACAGCATCGAAGATGTGGTGGACACAGTGATTTTATCCACGAAGTCGTCATTAAACATGTCACAGCGAGCAATGGAAAATTACAGTCCCAGGCGGAGAAAGGCCAGACTGGCCAGCCCCTTCACCACCCGGAGAGCTCAGCTGGTTGAGACTTCGCAGATGATATGATGCTAGCAAAGAGTGAAGTCACTTTTTTGCAGTTGAAAGATTTCTGTGTTTGAGTGAACAGGGCTGGCAGGGGGTGAACGGGGCTGTCCAGCAGGCAGGACAATGGGGGAGTGAATGGATGGCTAGGGCGATACTGAACAGCCAGGCAGCTGGTAGAGTGAACAGGGGCAAGCACAGTGAATGAGTGACCAGGAGGGACTGAATCCTCATGTCATTGCAGCCCGGTGACTGGTGGGAAATTTGTTCTCCCTAGTGGTTAGATGGATGATCACTGCTGCATACCGTCTCTCCCTTTTCCAGAGAATGGGAGTTCTGTAACGTAACTTTTTAAAAAAAAAAAAAAAAACCAGTAATTTTAGTCTACAATAGACTCTCCTTTGATTTTTCTACTGATTAAATCTAACCTACACAGTGCAGAAACTCTGCAAACCCCATCAACATTTCTGGTTGCCGAACGGAAGTGTTTGCTCTACTGACTCTCACTGAACAGCATAGGCACTCCTCAATGAAAGTTTACAACCACCTTAACTATAGAGCCACAACTCCAGCTCTATAAATGAAAAACAATGCAAAGTTCCCGAAGCACTGAGAAGCGTCATAGTAAGTCAAACCAATGGTCCATCCAGCTCAGCATCCTGTCTCTGACAGTGGCCACCATTGGTCACTTCAGAGAAGTACACAAGAAGTCAAAATGGAGTGATCCATCCCTATTCCCAGCTTCTGGGATGACAGAAGTTACATCTCCCAAACAACTTATTTAATAGCCATTTATGGACCCAAGAACTTATTCAATCCCTTTTCTTTAATTAAAAAAAGCCCAATTATGCTACTGGCATCTACAACATCCTCTGGCAACAGGTTCCACCAGTTAATTGTACACTGAGTGAAAAAGTCCCTCCCTCCCTCAGAATCGCTCTTCCCTGTAAGTTAAGTACATGCACCTGAAACTTCATGAATGCATTTTCATCTCTCCTTAGGCTCATTTCTCCCTTGTCTCCCCTCGCTTGTCTTTCTTAAATTCTAAGCCCCTTGGGGTAGGAATCCATCTATAACTATTGATTGTACAACACCAGGTACACTGCTCATGCTATCTAAAACAAAGTTATTTATATCTATTGCCAGTTTCATAGAATGTCCCTTAATTATTTTATTAGAAGGGACAAATAACTCCCTATTTACTTGCTCACCCACACTCATGATTTTGTAAACTTCCATCATATCCATATACACGCCTTCAGCCATAATCACCTCTTATTGAAGGTGAAGAGCCCGAACCTAGTGAGCCTCTCTTCGTATATCTGATGCAAATAATTAATCTAGCTTTTCATGCAATGGCCTTATCTTCCCGGAGTACCCTTCTTCCATGGATGGTCTAATACCTCTTCTTTGTTTGCTAAGCAGATATGGAAATTTTGTTGCTTAACAAAATTACCAGATTCAAAAGCTTAATTTCTGTTCAAGGTAGCCATAGCAATAATAGTATGAAGCAGGTTGCGGTTTTTTTGCTTATTCCCTTTCATTAAAGAAACTCTAACTTATCAAACTGTTATTTTTCAGGAGTTTTCAATCAATATGTTTATAATTTTATTTTTCCCAGGAAAAGCCTGGTAAATACCAGTATTTACCAGTGCCCTGGCCAAAACTAGTTCTCCCCCCACCTCCAGGAAATGTCCAGTTTCCAGTCCAGTAGAGCCAGTGGCAACTACCCAGTTTTAAGAGGGCATTTAAGGCACAAAGAGGGAGTCGTTTTAGAGTCCATTTACAACTCTTTAGCTGAAACCACCAAGACATTTAAAAGCATATCTGAGGTTTTATTTATAATCAGTTTATTTAAATCCGATTGATTCAACAACATTACCTTACATTTTGTGTTCCCTTTTTTATGTATATAATGCAGTCTTAGCAATATTTTTTTAAAGATAGGAATACTTTAAGTTACATGGTACTCCACATACATGAGTGCAGGGCTGCAAGACTATATAAATAATAGTCTTTATTTTTATTTAAGAGTATTTATTTTTAAATTTTTACTACTCAGCCCCTCCTGCCACAGGCAGCTCGGGGTGGCTTACAGTTTATAAAAGATTAAACCAACAATTAAAAACAAAACTAAAAAGGAGGAAGAAACCCCCATCTCCCCCACCAAATGCCTGGCAGGTCTTACAGCTTCTCCAAAAAGAGGGGAGATCCACGACCCCCTGGGCCTCCACTGTAAAGGAGTTCCACAGCCGTGGTGTGGCCACCAAGAATGCCCTCTCCTGTGTGGCCCCCGGAAGACTCGGGGGACCTCGAGCAGGGCACCTCCAGATGACCGCAGAGGCCGATTCAGTACCCAGGGAGTGAGGCGGTCCCACAGAAAGTGCAGGAACAGGCAAAACTCTGCCAGGAGGGAGTTCCACAGCCACGGTGCTGCCACCAAGAACGTCCTCTCCATTGCTGCCACCCAATGAACATGGAAACTTCAAAAGAAGGGTGCTCCCAGCTGACCTCAGGGGCCACTCCAGGGCCCAGGGAGTGAAGCAGTTCCACAGGTAAATGGAGCCCAGACCATATAGGGCTTTATAGGTAAGAACCAACACCTTGAATCAGACCCAGAAGACTATAGGTAGCCAGTGCAGCAAGCGAAGAGCCAGTGTTATAGGCTCACATTATATGCTGCATTCTGCACTAGCTGAAGTCTCCAAACCGTTACCAAAGGTAGCTCCACGTAGAGCTCATTACAGTACTCTAGTCTTGAGATAATGAATGCACGGATTATGGTGGCACGGTCGGAGTCTAAGATACACAGTCAAAGTCACTGTACCGGATGTAGGTGGCAAAATGAGCTCCTCATCACAGCTGCCACCTGGGCATCCAAGCAGAACTGCGAGTCGAAGCGCAACCCCAGACTATGTACCTGAGGAACCAAGGAGGGACGGACCCCATCAATGATGGCCCTCTCCACCAGCCTCACTGCCGTCTGGTCAAGATTCAGCTTCAAAAGGCTCACCCTCATCCAGTCCCCAACAGCCACCAAACACCGAGTAAGCAATGAGACTGCCAGGTCTGGGTCAGCTGAAAACAAGAGGTAAAGTTGGGTGTCATCAAGATGCTGACGACACTGGACACCAAAACCTCTCATGGCCTCACCCAAAGGCTGCATGTACACATTGAAGAGGAAAGGGGACAGAATACATCCTTCTAGAACACCACACATGAGATCCCAGGAAGACAAAACATAATCGCCCAGCAACACATGCTGCATTCTCCCAGGCAGAAAAGAGAGGAACCATTCAAGAACAATTTCACCCACCGCAGCACAGTCCTGCAAGCAAGTCACCGGCATGGTTGACCGTGAGATGATAAAAGCAGCCAACAGATCTAACAAAATCAGGAAAGTCAATCATCCCTGATCTAACTCACAGCAAAGGTCATCGACCAAGACCACAAGCGCAGTCTTAGTGCCATATCCCGGATGAAAACTAGACTGCAAAGGGTCCAGAACACTGATCCAGTTCAGACACCCCTGAAGCTGCTGAGTCACTATCCGTTCAATAACATTCCCTAAAAAGGGAAGGTTCTGGCAAGGGAATCAATGTCAAGAGATGGTTTCTTGAACAAAGGTCACACCATGGTCTCCTTGAGGTACCTAGGGAACCTGCCTCATGGCTTTTGTTAATGGAATTCGTCACACTGCTTTAAAAAGCAATGCACTTTTAACTACAGTCCCAGCAATATCAATGGGATACGTAAGCGAAGACAGCACTTCAGTGAAGGCTCAAATGAATTTAGGGTTAAAAGGGAGTTTAAAGCTTGAATCCAAAGTAAGCATATCCATACTCAAGGCCTCATGGAAGTTAAGCACTTCATCCAATAAAAGCTTGAGTTTTGTAAACATAAGCCCAGCGTTTCAAGGCTCATTAAAGCTAAGCTCTCTCTGCATACTCCATGGGATTCTCTGCTGTTGCATGTTTGTCAGGCATGATGCTCATGGATCACAGTACACTGGCAGAGCTCAGATCAGAAGGATTCATAGGAATCAGAACCCTCACTCCCCAGTGAGAGCCACTGAAGATGAGGCCTCTGACTTTGTAGGAATATAACCAAAATACTACCGGTAATGCCAGTGTGCAGGGAAATTGACTAACTCACTCTAAGAGTCTTGAGAAGTCTTAATTTCACAACCTTACTTAAAGCAGCCCAAGGAGTATCCCATTCATGAGTCGGAACTATTGTTTATTCCAAAAAATCTTGCTAACTATCAAATTCCCGACTCACCACTCAAAGAACCTACACACTTAATTTGGGTAGTTTAGTTCAACTGCTGAATCTTTACACAACTCAAGATTTTAAAAATTGGGACAAAGACTTTTATAGCTTATTCTACGGTAGTATTATTATTTATGTAGTGCGAGCAATGCCCCTGGCACTGAATGGTTATGATTAGAGGGATATCCAAAACCCTCGGGGATGAGATTCTAGGCTGGACAAGAAGGGGGCAGGGAGACACAGGGACAGGCAAGTATACATTCATGAAGTTGAGAAGATGCAGATAAACAAGTTTAGCTTAGTTACAAGGGGAGGAGAGAGAAGACACTGATGCTCCTGCCAGTTATCAGCCGGTCTCTAACCTTCCCTTTTTAGGGAAGGTTACTGAACGGGCTGTGGCACGGCAGCTCCAAGAACATCTAGACCGCACCGGTTTTCTTGACCCCTCTCAGTCCGGGTTTCGGCCTGGGTATGGCACGGAGACTGCATTGGTGGTCTTGGTTGACAATCTCCATCCAGCATTGGACCAGGGTCATCAGACCTTACTGGTCCTGCTAGACCTTTCGGCTGCGCTCGACACAGTCAATCATGAGGTGTTGGTGACTCGCCTGCGGGACCGTGCCGGGATTGGCGGGATGGTCTTGGACTGGTTTCATTCATTCCGGGCCAGGAGAACTCACCAGGGGGTCTTGAGAGAGTGCACGTCTTCCCCCCGGGACCTCATGTGTGGAGTCCCACAGGGTGCCATTCTGTCCCCCCTCTTGTTTAACATCTATATGCAGCCGTTATGGGAGCTCGTGAGAGTTTCAGGGCATGCAGCTCTACCTCTTTTCCATCGACTCAGGCCATGCAGTGTCTTTTTTTGTGCCTGTCAGTTGTGGGAGCTTGGATGAGGTTGAGCCATCTGCAGCTGAATCCTGACAAGACGGAGGTGATGTTGGTGGGNGGGGGGGGGGGGGTGTTCCCCCCTCCCATAGTCTTGCAGGTACGGAGTCTGGGTGTGCTCCTCGATTCACAGCTCAGCCTGGAATCTCAGGTTGTGGCCGTGGCGGGGAGTGCGTTTCGGCAGTTACATCTTGTCCGGCGGCTTTGGACATATCTCTGAGACGCCGACCTCACCACTGTCATCCATGCCTTCATCACCTCGAGGCTGGATTACTGCAACGCGCTCTACGTGGGGCTGCCCGAAAAGCTAGTCCAGAGGCTGCAGCTGGTGCAGAATGCCGCGACCCGTCTCCTTACTGGGGCGGGCCGCAGGGATCACGACACCTGTGCTCCGGGCTCTGCACTGGCTGTCTATAGGTTCAAGGTGCTGTTTTTGACCTTTAAAGCCCTTCATGGCCTGGGCCCTGCCTATCTGCAGGATCACCTCACTCCCCATGTGCCCGTGCGACCCCTGAGATCGTCCGTGGGGCCTTTTTGGAGGTTCCCTGGGCAAGATGGGTGGCCACTGATGTGAGATCTTTTTCGGTGGCTGCTCCTGTGCTGTGGAATTCACTCCCAGAAGAGGCTCGGTTGGCCCCCACCCTCTTGTTGTTTTGACATTTGTGTAAGACCTGGCTGTTCCGCCAGGCTTTTGGAGAGGGGGAGGGGGAGGGTTTGGGAGAGAGGGTGTGTTTTTATTACTTGTTTTAAAAGTTTGTAGATTTATTTTTAAATGTTTTATTGTTGAATTTTTTTGTGCATGTTGTTCACCGCTGCAAACTGCCTTTGGGCAGGAGGGGCGGGATATAAGTTTTGAATAAATAAACAAACGAGAAGCATCAGTGAACAGTTTGTGCGGGTGAGGAGCTACGGAAACCCTGAAAGATTTTAAGGAGGGAATTTGATGGGTGAGGGGTGGCAGAGCATCTGTGTTCCGGGAGGGAGAAGGAACGAAGGCAACTTAAGTGTGCGGTGTCTGTCGGCTGTGGGGAACTGGATGAGGGCGAGTCGCATAAAGCTGAATCCAGACAAGACAGAGGTGATGGTTGTGGGGAAAGCTGGGGGAGTGAAAAAGCAAAGTTCCCAGATGACAATATAGCAGGAAATGAGAACATAAAAGATAGGGAAGGGCAAGTTCGTGAAAGCAAGAACAAGAGGTTTACATTGGATGCAAAGAGGAAGATGGAGTTTCACATGCTCAAAGTGCCAGGGAAGGGGAGAGGATTGGCCTTGGCAGCAGAGCATTGAACAGAAATGAGAGTTTTGAGGTGAGATAAGAAAAGGCTTTTAAGAAGGAGGTTGCAGCAGTCAAGGTGAGTTCAGCAATTTGATGTAGGGAGAAGCAACAGACCTTAACAATGGAATGAATACATGATGTAAACGAGAGGGAGGAGCCAAAGATGAATCCCAGATTAAGTGCCTGGGGAACAGGCGATATGATGACACCATCAATGAAGATAGAGAGGAAGATGGTTGGAAAATGAGAAGAAATTCACTGTTGGACATATTAAGAGTTGAATAAGCGAGACATCCCAGTAGAGAAGTCAGAAACAGTAATGCAAGAGTAGATGGCGAGTAAGAGGGTATATATTACAATTGGTTTTCAATCTGGGCCCCTTGGAGCTATTATTTATGTAGCACTAGCAGTGTACCTGGTGCTGTGCAATCAGTAGTTTAGAGGCAGGTCCCTACCCCAAGGGGCTTATAATCAAGGTACTTTGAACACACCGTGCTCAGCCTCAGAGAAAAGCTTGACTGGGCATTTTCAAATGAGACAATAGCCCACATTAGCCTTCATCAGGCACATTCTACCTGCCCATCTATTAGGTATCCATCACACGGCCTCAGCATGGTCACCACAGAGCTGCCACTCGTGACAGAGTCCAAGTACATTACGGAGCCACTGTGTGAGTCAAATGGGCACCCACATGTCATTTTCACACATTACCAAGGAGGCAGGGAAACTTCCATCAGAGCAATCATGGCTCTGTTCTTGTGGTAAAATTACACACTAGTCTGCTTTTGTCCCACAAAAACACTCGTGACAGTGGTGGAAGCTGCTGCAAGCACATGAAATATGGGCAGGGGGCTGCCCATTTATTAGGTTGGACATGCTAAACATGTGAGTGGTGACTGCATGGACTGAACGTGGACTCCAGCAGTCTATCATCTTGTTTTATTTCACCCTTTGTTTCCTTTCATATAACAACCTCATTCACCAAGCCTAGAATGGGAGTTACAGCAGAGCCGTCCTCTGACTAGAAGTTACCAGTACATTTCTGCCTCCTCCCATCAGTGTTGAATGAGATATAGTATCCAGAAGAAGTTCGAAGTTAACAGTGTTAACACAAGACACACCAGCCATTAGAAACAAAAGGTTAGAAATTCTCAAAAGCTTTTAAAATATAAGCTTTTAAAAGTCTCCAATCAGTTTTTAATACAGCAACTAAACAAAGACATGTTTAGAAAAGTGGTTAACGTAAGCTGTGATGTTGGATTTTCAAGACACACTGTACTCATGTAGGCAAGCTACCACTGTGCTAGCTACCAAAGATATGGCACAAACAAATCTGTCTGCCAAACCACTTTAGTCAAGATGCTTCGGCCGGCTAACACATGAGAACACACGCATGTATTAACCAGACACAATCTTAAAATGATAAATTCTTGTTTTACATTTGGTTAGCAGAGACAATATGTCACATACATGCACACCCAAGGCATACCTCACCAAAACAACACCTGTTAAATATAACACAGGTTGGACTGCTGATGGTAGATTTGTTTAACACATGGTTCAGGGACACACTTCTGCTTTGCAGTGGAGTTAAAGTGCTACTCATCCCCAAGAGCTGGTGGAAGCTCTCACTAGTGTGGTCTCAGGGTTATATTCCATCTTATCTTTCAAGATCCCCATCCTCCCCTTGTGACTAATCTAAGCACATACATCTGCAGGTTCATAAAAGTGTATCCACATCTAACTGATGATGGCGATGATGTTGGAAGCTACGCGATGCCGCCTATGTTCCCATCCTCATTGTCTCCCCTTAATCCACCCTAGCTTGTAAGCCTCTCAGAGTAGGGATCTGCCTCTAATCGTAACTGTTCAGTACCAGGGCACGTCGCTGGCACTAAAGTAGTAGTAATTCTTTCACTGATCTCCCCATTTACAACCTAGTCTCTGGACATATCCCCACCGCCCTTCAGCACCTATGACTGAGATATCTTAATCCTCAACTCCCCCCACCATCGCACACAAAGAGCAGAAGGTACACCCTTACGAATAGCCCCTGCAAAATCACGCCTCTCCCGTCACACACAGGCAGCGGGCATAGAAGCCCACCTATCCCCTCACCCAGAGCCCCTGAACACAGACACACACGCGCGTTCCTCCATCGCACGCAGAGCGCCCCCCGCCCTGCTCTCACCAGCGGCGAAGTGCAGGGGGGTGGATTTCCTTCCCGCCATGTCTTTGGCGTTGACGTTGCCCGCGTCCACCAGGCGCTTGACCCGGGTCACATCCCCATTGCGACAGGCCTCCAGCAGCTCCCGGAAGGTGCCGCTAGCCGCGCCGGGCCCCGCAGACGTCTCGGGGCTTTCGGCTGCCGGGCTGGAGGCAGCCGAGGAGGACGAGGAGCTGCTGCTGCTGCTGCTACTACTGGTAGCGGCCGCGCTGCTACTGCTGGAGCCCGGCGGGGCCCCGGGCTCGGCGCTCTCCGGGGAAAGAGGCCGCTCCGCCTCACGCCCGCCGCCTGCGGGGGCCTCACCCTCAGGCCCGGCCAGGCTGGGCCGCTGCGGGGAAGGGACGGCCGCCCCGGGGGAAAGGCTGGGGCTGCGCGGCGGGGAGGTCGAGGCTGGGGCGGGGGGCAGTTGGTGATGATGGTGATGATGTTGGGAGCGACGCGATGCCGCCATCTTCAACTCCCAGCCCTGTCACTGCGGCAACGGAGGCAGCGCCCGCCCCCGCTTCCGACCAGCCGCAGCCAATCGGAACACACGCAGAGAGGAAGTGATGTATGTTGTTGTGGTAGACTAAAGGAAGCCACGGAACCAGCCCAGGGGCAGGGACTGGGCGGGGCTTCCCTGCTTGGGGGCGGGGACTGGGTTCAGCAGCAGGCAAGTCCATGGGTTAGCAAGGCGAATTGGTGCATGTCCGGTTGCGCTGGTTTCCTGGCGTATTGGGTTCCTTATTTTAAAAGGAAGTCCCTTATTTGAGAGGCCCGCAGGTCTATAGAACATCACACCACCCAACTGTCACTATTCAAGAGGGACAGGTCCCCCCCTCACCTTCTCTTTGACTGGCCTGTGACAAACCAGCCCTTTTGTGAACTGCGGGCCCATGATGTAACTGTACACTCCTTCCCCGCAACCAGTACAAACCTTCCCCACAGTACCTACTTGGGCAGGACAGTCCCTCTTTTGGTGCTGGATCCCACTGTTCCTCTTAAGTTTCAGGGGGTCAAAGTCCCCTCTTTCAGAAGAGAGGGGGGGAAAAATTCAGATGTATTCAAGACTCAGGCACCTCTTTCCTGATTGCCTCCCACTAAAAGTGCTTGAGAGGACAATGGGGAGATGATGGAACGACAAGAGTGGAATGAGAAGCAGGAGACCTTCTGTCCCTCTTTATGCACTTGGTCCTCCCCTGCCATGGTCCCACTCCTCTGGGCAGGCAGGAAGTCATCAGAAGGGGTGCAGACCCAGGAGAGAGCTGTGAGGAGGCACAGACCCAGGAGAGAGAGACTGAAGCCGCTTCTACACAGACCCAGGAGAGAGAGACTGAAGCCGCTTCTACACAAGCGACAAGATGCAGCACGTTCAAGAACACACTTCCCTGAAAAGCCCTGTGGGGTGTGTTTAGATGCACCAGAAGTAGCCAGCCACCATAGGAATTGCTGCTCATGAAGTCTTTTTGAAGGCACATTTTGGAAGCCTCGATATCAGGATTTCCAAAATGCACCTTCAAAAAGACCACGCAAGGAGCGATTCTTATGGTGGTTGGCTACTTCTGGTGCATCTAAATGCACCCCGTGGGGCTTTTCACAAAGCGCGTTGAAGAACATGCTGCATCTGGATGCTTGTATAAAAGTGGCCTCATAGCCCTGAGGACTGGGGCGCAGACCCAGTGGAGGGAGGAGGAGGCCAAGAGACTGAGAGAGGCACCCCAATGATGGACCCTAGGAACAACCTAAAGGTATGGGGGGGTGTGTCTTCCCCTCCAATTCCCCTGCATCCACCGCTGCCCCGGCAATCTTCCCCTTCCCCCCTTACCAGCAGTTCCTATCCCTTTCTCACCCCCACCCTCCCCTGCACCCCTGCACTTCCTACAAACTTCCTGTGGCAGGGCTCAGCCAGAGAGGACTTCAGCCCCTTAAGAGAGCAGTAAGCGCCACCCTAACGGCTGGGCTGTGGCTACAAAGTACACTGACCCTCTGTGCAAGGGCTTGGAAGAGCCAGTACTGTGAGAATGGATAGATAAACACTGAGCTGGGTATAAAGTTGGGTGTGGGAAGGGACTGGCCCTTTATGGGCTAGAAGACTGAAGGGTTAGTCATGCCCACTTTAGGTATATAAGCGGAGGCCAATCCAGAAGAATTCAGTCAGTGCCTGGCTGTAGACAAGGAAGGTTCTTTGTTGAGAGCTGGGCTATAGAGGAGCCTTGTTTACGCTGGGTTTAAGGGAAGTTTGGTACTTAGCCTGAGGAATAGCCTAGCACTCTATGCTATTCAAGTTTATTTATTTTAAAAACTTGCTGCCCCGCCCCTTCTGCCACAGGCAGCTCGGGGTGGCTTACAATCATTTAGAAACATCAAAGCTAAAAAAACATAAAAGGAGGGAAAATGTCTCATCCCAACTCCACCAAACCCAATCCCCACCCCACCTCCCCTGTCAAACGCCTGGCAGAAGAGCCAGGTCTTACAACTTCTTTGAAAAGAGGGGAGATCCGGAGCCAGCCGGACCTCGACCAGAAGGGAGTTCCACAGCCATGGTGCGGACACCAAGAATGCCCTCCCCTGCGTGGCCCCCCGGAAGACTCAGGGGACCTTGAGCAGGGCACCCCCGGACAACCGCAGAGGCCAATCCAGCACCTGAGGGGTGAGGCAATCTCGCAGATAGGTAGGGCCCAGGGCATTTAGGCCTTTATAGGCCAAGACCAACACCTTGAATCGGGCCTGGAAAGCTACCAGTAACCAGTGCAGAGAGTGGAGCACTGATGTAATATTCTCCCGATGGCCCAGTCCCACTAAGATATGGGCTGCTGCATTCTGCACCAGCTGCAATTTCCAAGCCATCACCATGGGTAGCCCCATGTAGAGCGCATTACAATAGTCCATTCTGGAGGCGATGAAAGGATGGATGACAGTGGCCAGGTCAGAGTGTGAAAGCCGTCACACCAGCTGTAATTAGTGAAAGGCACTCCTCGCCACAGCCTCCACCTGAAGATCCAGGCAGAGCTGCGCATCGAGGAGCACCCCTTGACTCCATACCTGGGAGACCAATGGAGAGCAGACCCCCATCAATAATGGGGGTCGCCAACTCCACCACCTTACCCACCAACATCACCTCAGTCTTGTCAGGATTCAGCCTCAGTTGATTAACCCTTATCTAGTCCCCCACAGCCGTCAGACACCAAGTAAGCACCGAGACTGCCGGGCCTAGGTCTGTTGAAAAAGAGAGGTACAGGTGGGTGTCATCAGCATATTGATGACACCACATGCCGAACCCCCTAATCACCTCGCTGAGTGGCTGCATGTACACGTTGAACAGGAGAGGGGATAAGACAGAATCCTCCGGGACTCCACACGAGAGGTCTTGGTATAATTAAAAATAATCCCCAAGCACCACCCGCTGGGTTCTTCTGGTCAGGAAAGAGCAGAACCATTCAAGAACAGTCCCACCCACTCCTGCACAGTCCTGCAGGTGTGTCACCAACATCTCATGGTCAACGGTATCAAGTGCAACTGATCGATCTAGTAGAATCAACAGAGTCGAACGACCCCGATCCAAATCTGGACGTAGGTCATCTACCAAAACCACAAGCTCAGTCTCGGTGCCATACCCCGGACAAAATCCCGACTGAAGGGGATCAAAATAACCAATGTGATCAAGATGCCCCTGCAGCTGCCAAGCCATTACCCATTCAATAACCTTCCCTAAAAAAGGAAGGTTAGAGACAGGTCGATAGCTGGTGAGGGAGTCAATGTCAAGCGATGGTTTCTTGAGCAGAGGTCGCACCACCACCTCCTTGAGTCAGCCCGGCACTCTGTCCTCCCGAAGGGAGCCATTGATCACCCCAGCCAGCAATGGCCCCATTGTCTCCCGGCAAGACTTAACTAGCCAGGACAAGCAAGGATCTAATTCACAAGAGGTGGCCCTGACCACCCCAAAACATCCACCGCATTGGCAGGCGTCACAGACTGAAATAGATCCCATAAAATCTGTCAGGCTCCAGGGCAAGGAGCCGGGAGAAGGGGAAAAAAGAAGGGCAGGTAAGAGGGGAAAGGGTTGGAGGGAGTAGGGGATGTCCCACAGATCGAACACTGAAACCTCTCAGCCGTTCTCCGATATCAGGGAGACTGAATGCTCAGCATTAAAACCAGATAAGCTGGCCTAAGAAAGCTTACAGCTCATCATCAAGGTCACGGGACAGAGAGCTGGAGGGGATAACCAGCGGCAGGGTTATAGAGTGCAACAAGGGGCAAACACAGGTGAGAGAGGGTTAGGGCAACAAGGCAGAACGTGAGGGACTCAGGACAGGAGGGAGACCAATAAACAAGGAGAAGGGACAGGTGCAAGGAAGGTACACAGCAGGATACACACCACAGGGGAGGACTAAGAGGACAAGGGAACTGGACAAGAAAGTTCTTGACGCACGAAGGGAATAAGGATTACAAACAACAACAAAGAAGGGGAGTGCTACTCATACAAGAGACACAGAGGGGTTAACAGAACATGAAGACTCAACACATAACACACAATAGGCATAGTCACAGGGAAAGAAACAGGTCTACACTATATAAGAGCAAGAGAAGCACAAGAACCAATCACTGGGAAGAGCAGTTGCTCCACCAGCTTCCTGAGGCCACGAGAAGGTCTTAAATACTCTCTGGTGGCCAATCAGGAAGCCAGGGGACAGGCACCAGAAATGGAAGACAGGTGAGCAAGGGTGGGGCACACACCAGGCAGAGATGCAGGAGGAGACATAGCGAGGAGGAAGAAAGCACAGGGCACCAGGTGGTGCAAGCCACTGCAGCAATGCCCCCAAGTCCCCAGGGTTTAAGACCTGGACCTGACAAAACCGGACATGGCAGAGCTTCCATAACCTCCAGTTCCCATAGTGTAATAAGTGCAGCATTGAAGTCATGGTGAATATGAGCAATCTTATCCACAAAATAATCCACAAACATGTCACAGTGAGCAGTAGATGACTCCACTCCAAGGTTGAGGGAGACCGGACCGACCAACCCTTGCACCACCCAGAAAAGCTCCGCTGGATGGGATTTTGCAGATGCTATGATGGTAGCAAAAACCTCCTCCTTTACTGCCCGCATAGCCACAACATAGGCTCGTAAACTGGCTCTATGCCACAATGTCGGCTTCAGCACGTGAATGATGCCACCATCGCTCCAAATGCCGCCCATCTCGCTTCAGCAACCGCAGTTCCTCAGAAAACCAAGGAGGTCTGCAGAGCTGTCGCCTGGGCAGCGGACGCCTAGGAGCCGTCTGATCAATGGCCCCAGTCAGCAAGGTGTTCCATAGCACAACGAGGTCATCGATGAGATGGTCGTCGAGGTCAGAGGGTATCTCACCCAGAGCATTCCGGAACCGCTCCAGTTCCATCATCCTCCGGGGGTCAGCCATCTGAATTGGTTCTGCACCTTTCTGGGGGCAGACATGCAACAGAAGCGAGGTCTGCAGGAGGTAATGATCCGCCCATGACAAGGGCACAGCTGATATCTCCCTCACTAATGGAGCACCCACCTCAAAACCAGTGCAAAATGCAAGGTCCAAGGTATGCCTCCCCCCCGATGTGTCGGACCGATAACCATCTGGGACATAGTTGGCATGGCGGCCATGAACTCATGCTCCATGCCCCCAAAGGTGGCGTCTGCATGAATGTTGAGGTCCCCTAAGACTGCTGTCTTTGGGGACTGCAGCACCACCCACACCACCACCTCTGCCAGAGCATGCAGGAAGGCTGCTGCACAGATAGGTGCACGGTATACAAGCAGCACTCCCAAACTGTCCCCTGCCAAATCAAACACAAGGTGGAGACCCTCAATACCCAATATGGATTGCACCGGATATCTGAAGGAGATGTGCTGAGGAGCCCTGGAGAACCCACATGGATTTGGGGATTGTGGCATAGCCTAAGTGGCTTTGGGGGTACCATGGAACTGTGTCTGACCCAGAGACTCTGAACTGGGAGAATGTTGGAGAAGTGCTGCCTGGCTGTGGTTAGGAACTGGGTTGCCAGAGGGCTGTTTCCTGGTGTTAGTAAGCAAAGCCTGGGTATGTGGGATAACACTAACGGGTGGAGACTTATACGTGCTTGGGAACTACTGCGGAGACTGCGTAGAATAAAGAACTTTGAGCAAATTCCCTGAAGAGACAGGTTTGTGGGGGCCTGATTCTGTAAGGGCTTACCCCAGGCAAAGGTCCCCTGTTATACTCCCCCACCAGCTACCTATCTTCTGCACTTGGACATCTCACAGCTTAGCTATGCCTTTGGTCTATGCTATGCCTCGGATAGGCAGGCTGGGATAGGCGGGTCTGGGAGAGAAAGAGGTGGAAAAAGGGCCCTGGATGTATTTGGGAAGAGGAGGGTCTAGATCATGGATCTGCACTCTATTCTCTCTATCCTTGCCTGAGGACTATAATGACAGATGCTTATGTTTCTAACCTGGCAGTACTACAGCTTGAAAGAGGACAAGCTGTTCATATATTGGACTTTATTATAAGGTTCTCAAGCAGAAAGGACCAACACTTACAATTCTTTTGACAAGCTTAAATGTAAATACTTTAAAAATTAGTTAATGGTTACTAACTAAGAACTAGGGATGGGCGAACGTGGTTCGGAAGTTCGGTGTTCGGCCCGAACTCGGCCTGTTCGGACGACCAACCTCGAACCCGAACATGAACATACCGAACAGAACAGAACGGCGAAATGGCCGAACAGTTCAGTCAGTTCGGATCACGTTTGGTTGTGTTCGGGTGGCTAAAACGTGGTCTTGGTCTACTCTACTGTCACTCTGTCACTGTCAGGTCACTGGAAGGCCAAATGTAGCAGGGAGGAGGAAGTAATCTGACTCAGCTAGGAGCAGACTTCCAGGCACCAGGAGTGGAGGGGTGGAGAGTGACTTGGAGTAGCAGCCAGCCTGCTAAAATCACCATCTCTTTTCGCCTCAGACCATTGGCTTGGCAGTCTGCAATTGGCCATGGGCTAGGCTGCACGGAGCCAA
This sequence comes from Sphenodon punctatus, assembly GCA_003113815.1. Classification (NCBI taxonomy): domain Eukaryota; kingdom Metazoa; phylum Chordata; class Lepidosauria; order Sphenodontia; family Sphenodontidae; genus Sphenodon; species Sphenodon punctatus. Next base: position 479,206 of record QEPC01014178.1, read on the forward strand.
TGGGGCTTGCGGTGAGACGGGCGCAGCAGGAAACAAAACTGTCTGCCTCCCCCCTTCCCAATACCTTCTGAGCTAGTCACTGTTCCTGAGCAGCAGGCATTTCAGAAGGCTCCTTCACCCAGCATTTTTCAGCTCCCCAATCCATTGGCATCCTCCTCCTATTTCACCCATCCAACCCATCTACCTCCATATTCTCATTTATTTACCTTAGCTTAGATAGATTTAGTTGTTATTTTTTGTTTTTATCCCCCCCTGTGTTCAATCTTCCTTCCTCCCTCCCCCCTCCACTGAATCCTTTCCCTATATATTCCATCCCCAGTGATTCCCTTCCCTTCCCCTGTTTTTTTATTAATTTAGAGTAGGATTATTATAGATTGATTTAGGTTTCATTTCAGTTTTGTACCCCTCCTTGTCTTGTTTGTGATTGCCCCCCAACCCCCATCCCATATATTGATAGATAGATAGGATTAGGTAGATATATTTTTATTTTGACATAGTAGGAGTAGTTTAAGGTTTACTGATAGAGATAGTGTTTAGTGTTTACTGTGATTCAGCTTTAGGGTTTTTTGGAGTTATTCATAGCATTTAGAATACATTTATTAGTTAGTTAGTTAGTTAGTTAGTTAGTTA
>QEPC01014178.1:485783-503401 GCA_003113815.1 Sphenodon punctatus
GAGTTGTCATCCTAGGCCTGGTCCTGGAAGCAGGGCTGGGCCCGGGGCCAGAATCCGATTCCTCTCTGAAATGGGAACACATAAGAACACCAAGTAAATATCATGCATTTATGATGATGCCTCTAATCCTCCCTCCTTGTGGGTGCTAGGGACAGCAACTTAAAAAACCCATAAAGCATGTGCAAATCCTGCCCTCCCAGGGGTGCTAGGGGATGCTAGATATTGCAACTAGAAAGCCCCTGGCTGGCACGTGCAAATCCTGCTGCCCTCCTTGGGGTGCTAGAGATGGCGACACGAGATGTGACCCTGGCTGGAGGAATGAGACTGCCCTTATTTGGGGGTGCGTAGGGAATAGGATGGCAACTGGAGAGTGGAGATCCTTGATAGCCTGGCACATGTTTGGGTGGGGGATAGCTCATGCCTGACTGCTGGAAGAGTCCCCCCCACTACAGTACCCTCTCTCTCTGCGACAGACATCCGCTGCCACCCGCTGTTGGCCACTGTTTGTGCCTGACTGATGCCCACCACCCACGCACCCACCCGCACACAAGTGAGCTGAGCTCGCTCTAACTGATACAGCTTTTCTTGTCTTAAAAATAAAAAAAAAGGTTTACAAACCTGGCAGGAATGGCAGTAGAGCCCACCGCTTCCTCCTCGTCCGAAGAGGAAGCCAGTGCCACCGGTGCCACGGGAGGTGTAGCAGGGGCAGCGACCTCCACCTATTCCTCCTCCTCCTCCTCCACAGGCAAATGTGCCCCCAGCCGGAGGATGGGAGCAGCCTTCTTCATTATTTTTTTCCCCAAAAAACCCCATACAGCACACACCAACCACCCAAACACACAACACAGCCAAACCCAACACAATCACAGCCACAACACACGAACCAAGCAGCCACCAACTCAAACACACACCCACTCACCTCACAGCTCCACATGCACACGAATTTCTGGTTTCCGGCTTCCTGCGCGCTCGCGATATTTTTAGGCCGAACGCGATCTCAGCAATCCACCCGAATGGCCGAACCCGAACACACAAACTGAACGCAGCCGCACCGAATGGCCAAACGCAAACTCGGCGATCCACCCGAACGGCTGAACCCGAACACACGAACCGAACGCGGCTGAACCAAACGGCCAAACCCAAACCACGATCTGTTCGCCCATCCCTACTAAGAACATCAGCAACTTGTCTCAAGAATACTATAATACAGCTGTCATAGTGTGGCTTAAAAAAAAAGAAGCTGCTTGTAATGTGGTTAATAATAACCTTTAAATTGTTCTCCCTCCCCCCCCCCCCAACAGTCATGAGTCGCCTATGCCTGATGAAGTGGAGGCAGCGATAGAGTGTCACTGGCCCTTGGGATTTGCAGCTACAGAAACAAAAAATGAGGGCCGCCGCCTCCCACAAAGCTATCTACTTGTGCTGCTCTTCTTTCACTTCCCTCTAGCTGCTGTCCCTGCTCTTTTTATTCTGTCAGACATGAAAGATCTCATTCATTTAGGGCTTGAACTTGAAGAGCACAGATCACCTAGAGCTGTGATTACCTAAGCTGCTACTTGCTGTAAAGGAAGGGTGTCAAACACACAGTTTGATCCATCCCATTTGATATACATAGGCATACTCAGACTGTCAGAATATCAGGGCTGGCATTAAGACAAGGTGACTACCCAGTGCCATGGAACTTTACAGGGCCTGCCACCTTGCTTCTTTGCACTATTCTCTTCTCTCCCCTCTGCACCACATCCAGTAGGTGGCTGAAAAACCCATATAATATGGGAGCCAGAACCACACAACCTCCTTGTTTCCATGTGTCCTCCATTTCCTCTAGTGTGGAGAGGAGATGGCAAATGGTACAGGAAAGTAAGGCAGGAAGGGGGCTGAAGGCCCCGCGAAGCATGGAGCCCTCAGGCATCCACCTTCTACTGTCCTGCCCCTAATCTCCTACCCATGGATCTGGCTTGGGGCAGGGAATGGGGATGCTTCCAAATGCACACTGCTAGCCTTCTGCAATACCAGCAGCTTCTCTATCCTGAAGGCAGTGGCATAGCTAGGTTTAATAGGGCCCTGGGGCAAGTCAAAGTACTAGACTCCATACCAACTGGGTGAAGGGCAAAGAAAGGCATTGGGGCGTGAGGGGTAATGGGGTAGGAGAGGCGAGATGCGGCTCAACAGAGCCAAGAGGGCGAGGGGACGTGTTGCGCTGGAGAGGACCTTCGCATGGGCCTTTGACCTCATTGGGGAGGCAGTGGGGCTCCTGCGGAAAGAACCCTGGTGGGAAGTGCCCCCTCCAGGCCTGGGTGGAGGAATGGCAGACAAGTACCACTGGGGTGCCCCCGCACAGGTGCAGGTGCCCCCCCACACTTTGGCCAACCCTGGTTTCCCCAGAAGCAGCCCTTCGCCTGTCTCGTTGACCAGGTCCCTCTCCCCCACATAGCCCCACAACAACCCTTCCGCCCCGCACCCCTCCTGGTTCCTCCACAGCTGACTCCGAGACCCCACCTCTGGGAACCACGGTCTCCCCCGCCCAACCTGAAACCTCCAGGCAACCAACCGCCCATGCCAGCCGCTCCACCAGCTCCAGTAAGCCAGACCACTGGGCCGTCAGGAAAGGGGGGGAGGGGGAAGGCATAGCTAACAGCAGAGGTATGGGCAGAGGGGATGCTGTGTGGGGAGCTATGGGAACACCGAAGGCCACGGAAAGGGCCATGGTGCCAGGGTAACAGTGCAAGGCAGGGTAAAACACTGACCTTCTGTTCCATCACCTCAGGGTCCAGCACCCCAGCTCAGCGTGGAGCGGCCTGTGGACAACAGAGAGCCCGGGCCGTCCAGCCACCGCTCCCAAAGGACAGCAGCTACAAGGGCCCGCAGGGGAGTGAGCCCTGGTGGTGCACCAAAGTGGGCACAGGGAAGGCCCCGCAAACCTTGACACCCCACCCCCCTTGTACATAACCCCAAATAAACTGTGTTGTACATTAGCACTCTGTTATTTGGTGTGTCAATGGGGGCGCCATGGTGCGCAGGGGTCACTCTACATGCAGATGGAGGCAGGACATGCACAATACGGATGCCAGAACCATACGTCTTTGGCCTGCAGGCAGCTGGGTGGGCAACAACATAGCTCCCATGGCAGGGTATAGGTTTGCACAGGTACCTCAGTGGTGTACTGGCCATGCCACTGGACAGCTGGTGAAGGGTCAAGGCCTGGTGCGGTTCACCTGCCATGGCTAGAAGGCAGTGGGTGACCCAGTGGCGTGGGGCACAGGCCTCACAGGACCAGCAAAATCCTACAACCCAAACACCAGCGCAGAAGCGGATCAAGGAACAGACATAGCAGACTTTATTGTTACCTGTTACACAGTTCTGTGAAGGGTGGGGGCTGTCAACATGACTACTCAGTTGCCTGCCATCTGGGCGACAAAGCGCCTACACAGAGCGTCCCAGTTCTCTGATATGTGCCAGAATGCACCTCCCTGGACATGTTGGTAGAGGGGCATGGGACCCTCTCTCTGCACTGGTTGGGGGTAGTCAAGGGCAGCTCCCCCGGTCTCGCAGACATTGTGCAGGATGCAGGCCGCAAGTACAAGGATGGGGGTATGCTGCAGATTGAATTAGCTCCTGTTCATGAGCAGGCACCAACGCCCCATGAGCAGCCTGAATGCCTGCTCCACCACGCTCCGAGCTGATGAGAAGCATTCATTGAAGAGGTGGCGGTCCGCTGTGTGTGCCACAGAATAGGCCCTCATGAGCCACGGGCTCAGCAGGTAGGCGGGGTCCCTATCACCACTGGGGCCATGGACACCCCCTCGATGACCCGGTACAGGTTGGGGGCTATCTCCCTGTCAAACATGCGTACATAGAAGGGGAAGGCCCACAGTATACGTGTATCATGGCTCCTCCCTGAGTGGCCAGTGTAGACATTGGTAAACAAGGCTCTGTGATCCACCACGGCCTGGAGATTGATGGAAAAGGTCTGCTTCCAATTCAGGTAGTCTGTCTTGGCATGTGGGGGCCAGATTATAAGGATGTAGGTGCTGTCTATCGCCCCTATGCAATGGGGGAAACACATTTCCTCAAAGCCACGAATGACAACCTCAGGATCCCGGAGCTGTATGACCCGCTCGAGCAGTGCTCCACCAGCAGGTCACACACGTCATGGAGCACCCTGTTCATGGTCGCAGTCCCCACCCCGAACTGCTCCCCAACGCTCCGACAGGAATCGGGGGTGGCCAGTCTCCGCACGGCCATGGCCAAGCACATCCCTGGCAGCAGGGGATACTGCATGTTGGTCTCGCGCCTCCGGAGATGTGGATCCAGGAGCTCCCCGAGCTGGGCCAACAGGGAGCGGTTCATGTGGAAGTGGTCCATCCATTCATCGTCCGTCCAGGTGGCCAGCATGTTCTCCCACCATTCATTGGTGCGAGACCACATCCAATTCAGCCTCCGCGTTGGGACAGTGACATGGTGCCCGTAGACATTCAGCAGCCCCCAGGACAGGACCAGGCGCATGTCCTGGGACACCGCTGTTCTGAACATGGACTGTTGGTGGACAGCTACCCTGTGTGCCGACAACGCAACGAGGCAGCTCGGTGCATATTGGCCGCTCTCCTGCGCCGTACGCCATGGTTGTAGAAGCGGTGACCTGGCAGTAGTAGCTCGGCCCATTGCTCGAACACCAGCACCAGGATCATGAAGCAGGAGGACAGGACCGTTAACAGGACAGCCCACTCCTCAGGGGTCTCATCAACAGGTAGCATGGTACCAACAACACCACGCACACTCAGGGGCAACCCACCACCAGTACCAGTGCTGGATAACCTAGCAGCTACCTGCCTAGCCGTTACGTGGCCGATGGACCTGACCCAGGCCCAAGCAGCTGTGACTGTGTTCCCATTAGCCACCCAGCCTGTCGGCGGCCACAACACCTAACTATCACCCCCCTGTGATTCCTTCCTTCAAGCCCCGAGCCCTGTGAGCCCTGCACACCCGCGCCGTTCCTCCCACCTCCCCTGCAACCCCAATCCTGTCCAAGGGTACCAGGGATGGCTGCAAGGGGCGACCTGCTGTGCACACCCACCTACCCCCACCTCAGCCCCTACACCCTGTTCTGGACACCAGCACCAACTTTCTATCAATAAAGTTAAATCACTATCGCCTCTCATTCACCATGGTCACACCACCTCTCCCTTCACACCCCATGCCCGGCCACAGCAACTGGCACACATATGTATCGTGGCATCCCGTGCTGTGTGCCTGTTATGGGGAGGGGGGAAGGAGGGGAATAAGGGCAGAAAAGGAGGAGGAGGAAGGATTCGAGGCTGGACCCCCTCCGTGGGATAGGTCCTTGGTGGAGGTAATTCCCTCAGGGTCTTGTTTGAGCTTTCCTCTCAGTATGGAAGGCAACTCGACTCATCACAGGGAAGGAGAGGGTACCAATAGCCCGGAGGGGAATGGGAGAAGAAGTAAACACCTACGTTCATTCACGCTGCCACACCAAGTCCCAGGGCACCGTGCTCTAGTAGTGAAGCGAGGGGAACGGAGAGCAGGTTTCCAGGGAGTGGGGCTAGGAGGGGGAGGAGAGGAAGGGAAGGTGAAGGAAAGGAGGGGTCTGACTTTCTGGTAAGTGCGAAAGGAATGGCAAGGTATGATAAGACTTGGGAGGTATGAGGGGGGCAACACTGAGACTCTCTCTCACACACTCACAATGGTAGGATAAGGTCAGGAAGTCTTTTACACTCAACTCAGGCTCTTCAACAATACAGGACAAAACAAGACAGATAGCAACAGGGATCACAGGCACTCTCTCTCTCTCTCTCTCTCGCTCCCAGGGGCCAGCCTCTCATGAATGATTACTGGCGGGGTTTGCCTGCCCCGCCGGTGTTTTTATCTCTGCTAATGTGGCCAATGTTCCTGAAAGGGGTGGGGCCCCACCCCCTGCAAGCCTTCACCCTGCCAGGCGTGTGCTGCATCTGGGTGGGGTGGGGCGTGTCCCGAAGTATCTAAGGGGAATGGCCCTGCTGGCCCTGCCCTCACGTCCCTGCTGCCGGCCCCAACATCCACTCCCTGTGTTTGCCTGGGTTGCTTAGCAACCTGAGACATGGTGCGCCGTGTCCTTAGGTTGCGGCGCGGCATGACAGAACCCCCCTGTCCAGGGCCCCTGCCACCCCCGACCATGGTTCAGAGACCCAGCTTAGAAGGGTGCCACCTATGAAAGGTGAGAATCAGGCAGGGGGCATGGACATTCATAGCTGGTTCCCAGGATCTTTCTGCCGGGCCATAGTGTTTCCAATCTATGAGATCATATAAGCAGGAACCAATGAGCTGCGAATCTAAGACTGCTCGCACCTCATATTCAGGAGTCCCCTGAAGAAGTACAGGTGGAGGCGGAGCAGTACGTTGCAGGGGGTAGGCAGGGGGTTGAGCCCTTTTTAAGAAGGAGATGTGGAAGGACGGATGTATCCGGAGATGGGCAGGAAGGGCCACTGTAAAGGTGACCTCGTTTAATTTATGGGTAATGGGAAAGGGGTCCATGTAGGCATCATCCAATTTTGTGGAAGGGCGTAGGGCTGGGTAATTTTTTCTCCGCACCCATACTAGATCTCCTACCTGGAGAGGGGGGCCTGGAAGACGTCGTTTATCCGCAGAGGCCTTATACCGCTGCCGTGCCTTCACTAAACTCTGTTGGGCCACTCGCTGTGCTTTCTTGAGAAGAGTCACTAAGGCTCCTGCCACTGGTACCGGGGTTGTGGGCACATCTGGAAGACAAAGGGGAGGGTGAAAACCATATGATACGTAGAATGGGGAATTACCCAGGGAGGCATTAGGTCCATTGTTATACGTAAACTCAGCGGGGGACAAATGCTTGGTCCGGTCATCTTGGAGGTAAGTACAGAAACACAGTAGATATTGTTCTATATGTTGGTTAATGCAGTCCACCTGTCCATTGGCCTGGGAGTGGTACGCTGTTGTGGGACGTAGTTTCACTCCTAGAAGAGAAAAGAAGGCTTTCCAAAATTTGGAAATAAACTGGGGTCCTCTACTGGAAACTATCTCCCGAGGTAGCCCATGTAAATGGACCACATCTTGGAGAAAAAGTCCCGCCGTGGTTTTTTGCAGAAGGTAATCCAACACATGGCACAAAGTGTCCCATTTTGGTGAAATAGTCTACCACCACTAGTATGGTGTCATAAATTTCGAACGCGGGCAGACCGACAATAAAGTCCATGGTCACTTTCTGCCAGGGGCCCTTTGGGGCTTCTGTTAGTTGCAATAACCCAACAAGGAGCTGTCGAGGGGTCTTTGTTCAGGCACATGTGGAACAGCCTTTAACGTAGCACTCAACATCTTTCCATAGGCCTGGCCACCAAAACATCCGTAAGATAAGGGCTAGGGTTCTTTGGTAGCCCGGATGTCCTACGAGGGGAGAGTCATGGTGTGCCCATAAGACCTGAGGCCTGTATTTAAGGGGAATTACTACCCATCCCTTATGGTAGTACAACCCTTACTTTTTTTGATACCCAGGTTGGGGACTTTCCTATTCTACTTACGGCTTGTAACCTTAAGAGGGAAGGGAAGGTTGCAGCGAATGTCATAGGTTGAAGGATGGGGTCCAGAGTTGCTATCTCCCTCTCTTCCTTAAGGTAGCACCGAGGCAGGGCATCAGCCATAGTGTTCTGAGAGCCAGGTCGGTACTATATCGTGAAACAGAAATGTGGAAAAAAACAGCACCCACCAGGTGTGCCTAGCACAGTTAATCTGTGCTGTCTGCATATATGTTAAATTCTTATGGTCTGCATAGACAAGAACAGGATGCGGCCCCCCCTTCTAAGAAATGTCTCCATGCCCCAAACGCAGCCTTATGGAGGCCCCATCTGGTCCATCTTTGTGGGGGGAGTTTCAGGAAGTGACGCTGGCCGATGCGGTGGATGTCTTGGGGTCTGTGAGAGTCACCTGTTCTGAACTTGATCCGTGCCCGTCCTGGTTGGTGAAAGCCTCCAGGGAGACTTTGGGGATGGTGCTGGTGAGGGTGATTAATGCATCCTTGCAGCAGGGGAGGTTGTCGCCCAGCCTTAAGGAGGCTGTGGTGCGCCCCTGCTGAAGAAACCATCGTTGGACGTGGACACACTCACCAGCTACCGACCTGTCTCTAACCTTCCCTTTTTAGGAAAGGTTGTTGAACGGGTGGTGGCGATCCAGTTCCAGGTGCATCTAGATAGCATTGGTTTCCTAGACCCTTTACAATCTGGGCTCCGCCCCGGCTATGGCACTGAGATGGCGTTGGTGGCCTTGGTCAACGATCTCCGCCGAGAGATGGATGCAAGACGTTCAACATTTCTTGTCCTGCTAGATCTCTAGGCCGCTTTTGATACCGTGGACCATGGGCTGTTGTTGAGATGGCTGTGTGACCTGGCGGGTCTGGATGGGACCGTTCCTGAGTGGTTCCATTCATTCCTCTTGGGGAGAAGCCAGCGGGTAGTGCTGGGAGCTGAAACAGCTTGCCCCCGTGCTTTGTCCTGCGGCGTTCTGCAGGGTTCCATTCTGTCTCCATTACTATTTAATGTTTGTATGCAGCCCTTGGGGGAGGTTGTGAGAGGGTTCGGGGTGCGTTGTCACCAATATGCTGATGATACTCAGCTGTACCTCTCTTTTTCAGCTGACCCAGTCCCTGCCGTCTCGTTGCTATCCCAGTGTTTCGGGGCCGTGGCGGAATGGATGTGGCAGAGCAGACTGAGGCTCAACCCTGATAAGACGGAAGTGATGGTGGTGGGCAGAGCGAGGGAGGTGTCGGCCTCCCTAATTGGGGGGGTTCGCCCTCCTGTAGCTCAACAGGTCTGGAGTCTGGGGGTGGTGCTGGATGCGGATCTCCACCTGGAGCAGCAGGTAGAGGGGGTGACGAAGGCTGCCTTCCGCCAGCTGTATCTGGTGTGGAGGTTGCGTCCATACGTCTCTGGCCCAGACCTGGCCTCCCTTGTCCATGCCTTCGTCACCTCAAGGCTGGACTACTGCAACACGCTCTACATGGGGCTGCCCTTGTTCCTGGTTCAGAGGCTGCAGCTAGTGCAGAATGCGGAGGCCTGCCTCCTTTCGGGGACGGGTCACCGGGACCACATAACACCTGTGCTCCGGGCTCTGCACTGGCTGCCAATAACGTGCCGAGCCAGGTTCAAGGTACTGGTGTTGATTTATAAGGCCCTTCACGGTCTCGGCCCCTCATACCTCAGGGATCACCTCACCCTCTGTGCCCCAGAGCGGCTCCTTTGGTCCACTGGGGGTGCCTTCTTGGAGGTCCCCCATGTTAAGCGGGGGGCCACAATGGAGAGGGCATTCTCGGTGGCCACGCCGCACCTTTGGAATTCCCTCCCAGAGGAAGCTCGCCTGGCCCCAAGCCTTTTAACATTCCGGCAAGTTTGTAAAACCTGGCTGTTCGCCCAGGCCTTTGGGGAGGGGGGGAGGGGGTTAATGGGTTTTTATCACCCTACCCTTCCTTATTATTTTGTGTAAATTTTTGTCCGCCCTCTTTATGGATGCCAGGTTCACCTCCATCCACTCCATCCCCAAACAGACCCAAGAATCAGTAGAGATGGTACAGACCATTGATGGGTCACCCCTTGCTTCGGGCCCATTACAAAAGTGCACTACCCCTCTGGTCTGTACCATAGGAGCACATAGGAAAACAATACAATTCAATATCATTACATCCCCCCTCTGTTCCCGTGTCCTTGGTTTTCCTTGACTCCAGGCCCATAACCCTACAATTGACTGGACAGCTCATAAGCTACATTTCCCCTCTCAGCACTGCCAACAGCAGTGTATAATTCCTCCGCCCCGTGCAACTAATGTAAGCGCGTTATACCCCCCAGTGTTAGGATCCAATCTCCCTTCCCCGTATCAGGACCTCACAAGTGTTTTCAGTAAACAAGAAGCATCAGGCCTTCCCACCCCCATAGGTTCTATGACTGCCCCATAGAACTAGTGCCTGGGACTGAACCCCATTATGGATGAATCTATAATTTATCCCCAGGAGAAACCGAAACTTTGCGGGAGTACATTCAAGGGCCTCCTGTAACCCTTGGTGGCGTTTACGCAATTCCAAGTTTTCAGCCTTGAGATCTTGCACTTCCATGGTAAGTGACTGCACCGCAATCAGCAAGTCCTGTACCTGCTGAGCGGCCTCCATTATGGGGAGAAGGGGTTTTAAGCCAGTAATTCTGTTATGGGGAGGGGGGGAAAGGAGGGTAACAAGGGCAGAAAGGGAGGAGGTGGAAGGATTCGAGGCTGGACCCTCTCCATGAGATAGGCCCTTGGTGGAGGTAATTCCCTCAGGGTCTTGTTTGAACTTTCCTCTCGGTATGGAAGGCAACTCGACTCATCACAGGGAAGGAGAGGGTACCAATAGCCTGGAATGGAATGGGAGACGAGGTAAACACTTACGTTCATTCACGCTGCCACACCAGGTCCCAGGGCACCGTGCTCTAGTAGTGAAGCGAGGGGAACGGGGAGCAGGTTTCCAGGGAGTGGGACTAGGAGGGGGAGGAGAGGAAGGGATGGTGAAGGAGAGGAGGGGTCTGACTCTCTGGTAAGTGTGAAAGGTGAAAGGAATGGCGAGGTATGATAAGACTCGGGAAGTGAGGGGGGTGCAACACTGAGACTCTCACACACACACTCACAATGGTAGGATAAGGGCAGGACATCTTTTACACTCAACTCAGGTTCTTCAACAATACAGGACAAAACAAGACAGATAGCAACAGGGATCACAGGCACTCTCTCTCTCTCCCCCTCCAAGCCTTTGTCCCGCCCAGCGTGCACTGCATCTGGGCGGGGTGTGTCCTGCAGTGTCTATGGGGAACGGCCCTGCTGGCCCTGCCCTCCCGTCCCTGCTGCCGTCCCCAACGTCCGCTCCCTGTGTTTGCCTGGGTTGCCTAGCAACCCGAGACATGGAGCACTGTGCCCTTAGCTTGCGGTGCGGTGTGACAGTGCCCTGCGATTGGTGCGGTACTGTGGTTGTGTTCCGCGCACCTGATGGCGATCCCCCCTCGCTGGGCCAACCGGCATGTCCCCCCCTCACGCACCACCTGGCACTCATGGGGCTAGGAGCACTCCGAGGTTCCTCTGTGGCCCTGGGGCCACCCCACCCCCTGTGCCCCTGCCATAACCCCATGCGATCCCTGGCCAGGGTACATCCGCACCAGCCTTGCTTCGGTCACAGCGCTTGAAGGCCACGGCACTGTGCAGCTGTGTTCTGGCAAGATATGCTGCTTGGAGGGGCTCGTTAGCTCCCTGCTAGAGGCAGCCATGGCTTTGCTGATCTGTCATTGCTAACGCTGAAATGCACCCGCCAGGTACGTGGGTCAGGGATTCACAGGGCCTTGCTGGCATCCCACTATCAGCTGTGTACGGCCACAGCCCAGCTAGTGCTGCACAGCGTCTCGCGCAGCGCCCAGTCACAGTTGCTCTCCATAGGATCCCAGTGTAAGCAGCTATGCAATCCTTGGAACAGCCATGGCAGGGTACAGAACAGGCCCCGAGGCCACCAGTGATGCAGGGAAGAAGTGGTCACCAACTCGCCATGTGCCAACATGCTTTTGGGAACGCTGTGGCAGAGCCACGATGTCCAGCTGTTGATGGGCGACCCCCTGTTGGTGGCGGATGGTTTTGATCTCCTGTTGCAGTTCATGTGGGTGATGTGCCATCCATTGGAGGGTTCGGCTTGCCAGAGGCGTGCTGGGGAGCTCAGCTTTACCCTCCTTCAACAACCTCTGTGGGACCAACCATCCACTGTTGCAGTGCCCTGGACCACACCGAAGATCACGGCTGTTTGCCTGGTAGCTGCACATCCGGAGTATGGACTGGGCCTCCAGGCCGGGGATCCCCATGTTGCTACTGACTACACCGGCATCCTACTGCATGCCTGTGGCATCTCCTGTCCATGATCGGACTGCCAGGCGCTTCTTGGGGAGCTGGGTCTGCTACCTGCTGATGTTGGAGGACCCCTGCTGACCGGGGCCCCTACGACATGTGAACTTGGCACCCTCCGATCATGTGATGAACCTATGGGCTATGAAGGCTGCTGCTGTCACGGGGAATCACCTCCTGCCCCGTTTCATGGTGGATGCGCATATGCGTTCCTGGGGATTCCCAGGGACCTCTTCACCTGGGAGGGGCTTGTCCTGGGGCAGCAGTTCCAGGAGCATCCTCCAGCCTCTTCATGAGCAGGGTGTCCTGAACGGCCTCCCCATCGCATTGCCGTTGTCATGCCTGTGCTCTGGGCCACCTCAACCTTTCGCCCCCTGCTTCAGCCCACGGTACTGTGTAACCCAGGGGTAGACTTGCCTGTCAGCCAGCCCCCATCGCCCTGTAGCATTACCGAGTGCCTCCTTCCCTCTTGGAGTGACTGCAACGGTGCACCTGTGTGCTGCTTGTGGGGAACGGGCATGAGCCCCTGATCGCCCTGTCGGCAGCCTCTCTTTGGCTGTTCCCCCCCCGTCACCCCATCATGAATAAAGTCTGTGCCTTTGCCTGTACCACCTTGGGTGCATTTGTGCCCTTGTGCGACGCCAATCGCCCCTCCCCTGGCTGCCGCCCTGTCCTTGTGTGTTGGTTACTGTGATGGGTGGGTCACTGATGTTCCTGCTCGGGATGACTGGGGCTGTCGGGTGGCAAACGTGGTGCGTGCTGGATTCCCCTGTGGGCTCCAGGATGGATCGTGGGTTCGCCCCGGTGGGTGGTGTAGGCCCACCACGTCCCGTTGTGAGCCCTGTCCTTCATTTACTGGTGTCTGCCTGGTATCTGTCTTCCATGTGTGGGCACCCTTCCTCAGGGCTACCCCCTGATTCTCCCTGTGGAGGTGTGGTGTACTGCCTGGCTGCATTGGCTGGGCAGTCATGGTGTGCGTGTGCAACATGTGTGCTGGTGATGTCCCATATCTGGCCATGTCATGGGGCTGGCTGGGGTCTGCTACAGTGTGTCTCCTGTCATCCCAGCCCCCTCCTACCACGCCCACACAGGGTCTCGCGGTTCATGGGCGAAGATGTGTGCCGTGGCTTCATTTGCCCTCGGTCAGCCATGTTGTACCGTTGCTGTGCTGGGCGGGGCTTCCCCACCGTTCAGTGTCTCGCGTATCCGTGTAATTGTCATGGGTGTTTGTTCGGTGTTTCCCAGAGTGGGTGTTTGGCCGTTGGGTGTGCTCACCCACCCATCTTCACCCACTGGGCCAGTGGCGGCATCCGTATAAAAAAGGCCTATATGTCACCTCTCTAAAAAGGCAGAAATTTTTATTGAAGGACTGTAAATAAAAGATTGGGTATAAGGCAGAGAACAAACAGATGTAAGATCAGCATTACACCTTGTGGGATAGAAGCCCTACTAAGAAAGGCAATTGTGTTCCATTTTGGGAATGGTGTAATACAGTTTACTCATACAGGTGTTTTGATGTTTTAAGGACCCCAAACTGTGAATCAGGAGGCGGACCACAGCTGGGGTCATGTCTCAGTTGATATCTTATATATTTTGCATGTCTTCTTTGCTGTCTGGGGTCACAGAATTGTTCTGCAAAACATGAAAAATTCTTGGAGCCTTTGTTTTAATTGCTTGGAAATGAGTGCTCTGACACCAGTCCACATTTAATATAAAGTTTAATAGCTATATGAAGTGTTCAGTTGGGGGCAAAGATTCTGTCATAGGGATTGCCCCACTATGTATTTATTTGTTTCCATATACTATTTAATGAGTAACATGCCCTATACTGTAGTTTCACTTAAGAAGAGTGGCAATGAGTTAACATATTAGACTGTACACAGACTTCCTCAAAGCAATGTCATCGGAGAGATTCTGCAGTTAATAGTCTCGTACTTCTCAGCCTCCTGTTATATATCCAGGCTTCCATCCTCAAAGTGTTGTGCTGGAACAAATCCTCCTGCAGTGCCAGAGCTTGTGCTGGTACATCATTTTAAATATCAGTCAGCACGATCCTGAACTCACTAGAATCAATGACAAAGCACCCCGTGATTTCACTAAGTGAGGATTGCAACCAGAGTAGTCAGCTTTACTAGGCAAGAGAAGCCATAGGTATAACTATATATTGAGATGGATGAAACAGAAGATCAATCAAATGCAGGGAGGAGTCCAAACCCTTTTGACTCTCTGGTACCTTTGCTCATGGCCTACATCGGAGGGGAGAACTCTTGAAAAATCTAGTTCTAAATATTTATACGTTTAGAACTTTTCAATGACACTTGATTGATAAAGTATTTTTCAGTCAAGTCACTTTAATTGAGTGCCCTGTCATGAATGACTTATTGTGTTTGCTCATGCTGCCTCTTGGTACACGAGAGCAGAAATTTAAATGAGTCAAAAAGCTACAAGCATTTTGAATCCAAATGGCTTTGGAGGCTAGTGGGGCAGGAACAGTTGTGGCACTTCATCAAGTGGAACCCAGAGTTGGGCTATAAACTACCTGTGATAATGCACTGCTGCCTCTGACCTGACCACAAAAGTCTCCCTGTTTAAGATAGAAATGTTGTTATTAATGATGTTGCTGGAAGGCTACGCTAAAGTGGCACACTATCACTTATGCTGAATAACAAAATCGCATCAGCAGGGCCTGCCAGCGTTACCACTTAAAATTCATGTCTTGGAGTGCTGTAATGTGTTTATAATGAGATCACTTCCATTAATGTAGAGTTTAGAGTGGAAGCGAATTTTTTGAAGGGAAATATTTATCACAGGGTAGTTACATGCAAGACAAAAAGGGGAAATAATTTCTCTATGTACAGTGAATGGGTTGTGAAAAGGAGCTACCATTTTGCTACCAGGAAGTGCAAATTCTCAGGGCTACTTTTAAGCATTTTAAAACCTAGGCACCCAATTTGCCTTTTTTGTATGCAGGATTGTTACATTCCCTCAAACCTGGCTTTCACTAAGCACATGAGGGCGGCTGAGGGATGTTGATGGTGTGGCAGAAGCAGCCGGTTGGTGTCTTGAGTCATATTTAGAAGGGCAGAGTCAATCAGTGGTGGATGGATGGTTATGTGCATCATTCCTGAGAGACCTGAAATGTGGCGTTCCCCGAGGTTCTATTGCCGATTGTTATTCAGTGTATACATACAACCCTTCAGGGATGTCATGATGAAGCAGCACAGGGTTGAGTATCATTGGTATGCTGATGATACACAACCGTATATCTCTTGCCCCATGATCCCAGTCATCTTGGCCTCTACCTTGGAGGAATGTCAGAGCAAAACCCGGATCTCCCCTCTTTTTGATGCTGCTGTAAAACGTGGCTGTTCTGCCTGGCTTTTGATGGGGACGATGGGGGGAATGGGTTAGGGTGGTTAGGGATGTTTTAATTCCTCGTTTTGAGAATTTTAAGTGTTTTTGTTGTTGATTGTAAGCCGCCCAGAGCTGCCTGGGGCAGGATGGGCAGGGTAAAAAGTTCTAAAATATAAAATAAATAAATATAGCTGGCTGGATGCATCGGAACTACCTCGTGTACAATCTGGGGAAGAACAAGGCGATGCTGGTGAGGAGGGGTAACCGATATGAGGAAGTCCTTGCCTCCTTCAGCACCCTGCATGTTAAGTGGGTTCAGATGGAGATGGTGGGCCAGGTAAGCAATTTGAGTATTGTCTTCAACCCATGCTTTGGTGACCATGAGACTTTGTTTTTTTGTTTTGTTTTTCCAATTCCTTCTTATGTGGGCTTCCAACAGTGCTGCTTTGTCACTTGCTGTTTGTTCAGAATGTAGTAACACAGCTGCTTACTGGTTTGGACAGCTGTCATCATAATACACCCACCCTGCATTCTTTGTGCTGGCTGCCTGTTGAGCAGTAGGCTGAATTTAAGATTGGGCTGCTGGTTTTCAGGGCCCTGTGCATTTTGTAAGCCACCCCTAGCTGCTCTATGAGCAGGAGGGGGCGGGGTAGAAAAACAGTAAATAAAATAAATAATAAATAAATATGAACATTTTAGGCTCTGGCTATCTTTGAGACCTGGTCCTGGGGCCTTAACCCTGATGGTTAGCTCAGCTGTGCTCTGAAACCACCTGCTCTCTGGGGAATCTCACCATCCCGCCTTAAGTGGGCAGGCAATCTGGTGGGCCCTTTGCTCCCCCACCTGTCTAATGCTCATCTCGGTTCCTACTGCCTCCCACTTTAAAAAACACCTGAAAACTTATTTATTCTCTAGGTGCTTTGAGGCTCCACTGCTGGCTTCAGCTCAATGTGTTCTGCTCTCCGCCTTTACATTCCCCTTTATAAACTGTTTTAAATGGACTATGCTTATATTGTTGTTTTTAGGACTGCATTTTATGACTGTGCAGCACTCCGAGCGCAATCTGGTCGGGGAGTGGGGCACTATATAAAAATAAAATTATTATTATTATTATTCGCATTCAACCCTCATTACAGATTGGCAGATTGAGTGGAAAGAAGGACTTGATGCCACCCCCATGCTCGCTCAGATTTGGCCCTGATGTTAGTGTAGAAACAGAGTAGGTACATCAAGGCCACCAGCCAGTGTAAACAATAAATTGAAGTCTAGTTAGTTACATACAGGCCATATTCGCTCTCTTTGGTGTCTTTGTGAATGACACCAACAGGGAATCTCTATGGGCTGAAGATAGCTTGTGGACTAGAGTATGTATTCCAGACTAATATGGAATTAAACCCTGTGCTCCAAATGAGTTGAACGTACATGCAGTTAGGGTTACCACTTCACTCCAGGCTTTTGCCCGTGGGGTCAGGGAGAGGGGGCTGTCGCACCTTTCTGCTGTAACCCTGCCCCTTATGGAGCATTGTGATGTCACAACACTCTACAGGAGATGGGGGCATGTGGGAAAGGGGGCAGGACAAAGGGCTTCTTCTGCACCTTTCTGGTGCAACCCCACCTTTTTGGGGCATCATGACATCATGATGCTTCATAAAAAGGTGGGGCCAAGTCAGAAAGAGTGTGGGAAAGTTCCTAGAGGATAGGTCTCTAAATTATGGTTAGTCAGGCTGGTCGGGGGACGAGACCTCTGACTCCCCAAGGCCAGGAGTGAACAGCTGGGAATTTATCACTCCATTGTGGCCTGTTAAACACTTGCCTGAAGCAACTGAAGTTGGCCACTGTTGAAGACGGGATGCCAGTCTAGACTAGCCATTGTCTGACAGCTCTTGTTGCTTATTTTCTTCAGTCCAGCCACTCGAGGCTTGTTATTTTTCTGTGTCTTACAAAATCCCTTTGAATCCTCTTCCTGTGTTTTCTTTAGCTAGATCTAACCCAGTCTGCTGCCAACAAGTCAGCGAGCCTCTACTGTGTCCTTGGAAAGTGAAGCAGGTGAAGGAATGAGCTAGTTTGCTGGTCTCTAGGGGCGTTTATAGACGAGACCAAAAAGGCGGCTGATCCTTTGATCAGCCGCCTTTCTTGGCGCTCGTCTACTCGCTGCGGCTGCTTTTTAATCCGCGTCGGAGGGGGCAGGTGATCCTGCCCCCTCCGACGCGGATTCCCAAAGTGCCGGCTTTACACCGCACTTCCGGGTTCCGTGGGCGAGTGCGCATGCGCGGAAGGGCGCGCATATGCCCTCGCACTCTG
Organism: Sphenodon punctatus; assembly: GCA_003113815.1. Lineage (NCBI taxonomy): Eukaryota > Metazoa > Chordata > Lepidosauria > Sphenodontia > Sphenodontidae > Sphenodon > Sphenodon punctatus. The sequence continues at coordinate 503,352 of QEPC01014178.1, forward strand.
CACCGTGTCTGAACAGCAGACACAGCATGCAGAGAAGGCGGGGGGGGGGG
>QEPC01014178.1:509868-527402 GCA_003113815.1 Sphenodon punctatus
GGGGGTAGATGGGTTGGATGGGTGAAATAGGAGGAGGATGGCAATGGATTGGGGAGCTGGAAAATGCTGGGTGAGGGAGCCTTCTGAAACGCCTGCTGACAAAACAGTGACTAGCTCAGAAGGTATTGGGAAGGGGGGAGGCAGACAGTTTTGTTTCTTGCTGCGCCCGCCTCAAATCAGCCCCATTGGCTCCGTGCAGCCTAGCCCGTGGCCAATCATAGACTGCCAAGCCAGTGGTCTGAGGCGAAAAGAGATGGTGATTCATCAGGCTGGCTGCTACTCCAAGCCCACCACCCCTGGTGCCTGGAAGTCTGCTCCTAGCTGAGTCAAATGACTTCCCCCTCCCTGCTACATTTGGCCTTCCAGTGACCTGACAGAAGACCATGTTTTAGCCACCCGAACACAACCGAACGCGATTCGAATTGAACGAACTGTTCGGCCATTTTGTAGTTCGGTGTTCGGTTCCGTTCGGTGTGTTCGGCCATTTCGTAGTTCGGTGTTCGGTTCGGTTCGGTGTGTTCGCCATTTCGGCGTTCGGTGTTTGGTGTTCGGTCCGTTCGGTGCGTTCGTGTTCGTGTTCGTGTTCGGTTGTCCGAACAGGCCGAGTTCGGGCCGAACACTGAACTACCGAACCGCGTTCGCCCATCCCTACTGCCATCATTCCAGCCTTCTAACATGGGACATGTGCTGTGTTCAGCCACTCAAACCCAGGAGCTAGCCACAGAGAGAACTCGGGTTGCTGAGGTTTGTTCCCTGGAACAAATCTGGAGAACTCCTTGGCCGACTTCCACTGAAGTCAATGAAAAGATTCGCTCAGAGTTCTCTGTCAAGCTCTCTCTCTCCTCCTGATCTCCTTCACTCCCCTCCTCTTCCTCTTGCACCTGTCACTCTTTCCTTTTTTTCTGAAGTTACCGAAGAGAAAATCGCTCACCTTCTCTCCTCCTCCAAACTATCACTTGTTCCTCTGATCCTATCCCCACCATCTCCTCTGTTCTGTATCCCCTCCATCCATCACATCCTTAATTTATCACTGTCCACTGCAACTGTTCCTGCTACCTTCAAACATGCTGTGGTCACACCACTCCTCAACAAACCTTCACTGAACCCTACTTGCCCTGCTAACTACCGTTCCATCTCCCTCCTCCCCTTTGCATCCAAACTGCTTGAGCAGCATATGCTGTTTTGTTTATGCCTGCTGCTTGGACTTCCTTGCAACTCAGGCCATTCTTGATCCACGCCAATCTGGCTTCCACCCACTTCATTCCACAGAGACAGCCCTTCCCTTATCAAAGTCTCCAATGATCCCTTAATGGCCCAGGCCAGGGGCCATTACTCTGTCCTCATCCTCCTTGACCTCTCTGCTGCTTTTGACACCATTAACCACCATCTGCTCCATGAAGCTCTGTCCTCCTTTGGATTTTGGGACTCTGTTCTATCCTGGTTCTCTTCTTACCTCTCCCACTATCAGTTGGTGTACTTCAGGGCTCAGTCCTGGGCCGTCTTCTCCTCTTCCCTCTACACTTGTTCCCTTGGTGCTCTCTCTGATCTCCTGTGCCTTTCAGTACCATCTTTGTGCTGATGATTCTCAGATCTACCTCTCTGTACCAGAACTATCACCCAGAATTCAGTCCCAAATCTCACATTGCCTATCTGACATCACTGCCTGGATGTCTCACGGCCACTTTAAACTTAACATGACCAAGACAGAAGTTATCTTTCCTCCTAAACCCACTTCTCCCCTCCCACCTCTCTCCATCTCTGTGTAGAGAACACCATCATCCTCCCAGTTCCCTCAGCCTACAGCTTTGGGGTCATCTTGGACTCCTCTCTCCCCTTCTCTGCTCACATCCAAAACACTGCCCAAACTTGTCATTTATTTCTCTATATTATTGCCAAAATCCATCCCTTCCTGTCTGAACACACTGCTACAACTCTAATCCATTCTCTCATCACATCATGCTTAGACTACTGCAACCTTCTCACAGGTCTCCCACTGCGCCACTCCAGTCTATTCAAAATTCAGCTGTGGGACTCGCCTTCTTTGCATGCTTTTACGACCATGTGACCCCTCTCCTCAAGTCACTGCACTGACTCTCCATCCACTTCCACAGACAGTTAAAGCTTCTCCTACTCACCTACAAGTGTCTTCACTCTGTAGTTCCTCACTACTTCTCCTCTCTTATCTCTCCCTACACCCCTACTCGTGACCTCCGTTCATCGGGCAAGATGCTCTTATCTGTGCCCTTCTCCATCATCACCAACTCCGCACTTTTCACCTTGCTGTTACCTTTGGCCCATCCCAGATTGTGGCCAATCCAACACTGGGCCCGCTCTTACCACGGTTCTGGACCTCCGGGTGGCTGGAGGTCCAGAATCGTGGGTATTTTGATTCCTGCCAGTGATTCACTGTGGTGAACATCTGGCAGGCATCAAACTGACATTACGGGAATCACGGCCATCACAGGGGATTCACTGTGGTTGATTTCAGACGTGACGGCGCCGGTGGTGGCTCCGTCACGGAATCACCCGGTGATTCCCCACCGGGATCACCCTGGCACGTCCAACCGACGTGCCGGCTGATCCCGGTGGGGAATTGGGGAGGGGCTGGGGCCGCACGGTGCAACGTGTGGCCGCACGGGGGCCCCCCCCCCATGCTCCCTCGCTGTCCGCCCTCCTGGGAGACGGGCAGGAGCCCACCGCGGATTCCAGACCATGGTAGTCGTCCAGATGGGATGGGCCTCTTCATCGCGGCGGGGAATCACATTCACCACACAATCGGGGCCGGCCCCGCCAGGACCGCCAATCGCGTGGTGAATGTGATTCCCTGCTGCGATTGACGGGGGTGAACATCTGGGGGGGAATTTCCATTCCCCCAACAGACGTGACGAGACCTTGCTCACCCAGTGGGAATCCACCGTGATTGAGCGTGATCTCGTCATGTCTGAAAATACCCAGTGATCTCGTAATGTCTGAAATTACCCTATGTTGTGTGTATCTGTACAGCGCTGCATTGGCCTAGTAGCGCTAAAGTAGTGGCAGTATGGTATGGAGTGAATGTCTGTTTACTCAGCAGCAGGCTTCAGACTTATCACTTTCACTGGCAGGGAGTTTGCTTTGCAGGAAGAGCTTTAGTCAGTCAATTTTACCAGCAGCCTGGAGCTCCACTGTGTCAATTTCACCAGCCAAGTTTGCCTGGAAGGTGGGAACTCTGACTCATCAATTTTGCTCATGGTGAGTTTGCCTTGCAGCCTAGAGCTAGGTTGAGAGTTCCTTCTTCCTAATAGGCCTTGCATTCACAACTCATGATACCCCCATCTGACATAATAAATGAACGTAAAGCAATTCAGCAAAACAAAATGCTTCAAGTAAAGCTTTCAGGTTCCCCCCTCAGTTGGCGCTTTGGGGCATGGATCCACCTTGAGCAGTCTCTGCTGGAGCTCTAAGCCTGGCTCCTCTGGAGTTTAGTTTCCTTTGTGATGCTGAAGTGAGTCTAGCTCAGCCTCCGACTCCCAGGACCCTCAAATTCCCACTGCCTCCTTGTCTAATCCCACAGCTCTGGCTCTAAACTCCAGCCAGGGGCAGAGTTAGGTAGGAATGGACCACCTGCTGAGGCACTCCACTCCAGTATTCATTGCACGCTCTATGCTTGTGGGTCCCAGTGCAGCTGCACCTACCCGGCCTGGGCAGCTCTTCCCAACCAGGAGCTTCTTGCTCCAGTTCCTCCCCTGTCTTTCTCCCCAAGTCCTTGTCCCTTAATGCCTGTTTCAGCCTGGGCTATGCAGACCCCATGACAGTGAGATTTTCATAACAGGATTTTTACTCTCTCAGGACCAAAACCTGAAAGCTTTACTTGGGCAAAGCCTCCATTACATTTGATTCTGCCCACTCTGCTTCCCACTCTAGAGAGTCTTGGCTAAGTAGGTACTTTGCTACTACTTTACAAAAATTGAATTCCTTTTTACAGAACATTCAAACCCTAGCACGTATCTGCTTTTCTGAATTTAGATGAATGGCCTTGTCATTTACAGGGCAGGAGAACTGCTTTTACATTAAATGGAGTTAGAGTGGAATGGAAAAAAAAATCTTGAACCACACACTCCCCCTGGTTTCAGAGCTCATCATCTGGGATTGTCTCCTGGTGTTTGAAATGTGATGATGTCATTATGGCAAAACCTCCATCATAACAGCTCCGAGCTGTTTCAGGAGGGGCAGGGTATAAATGTAAATAAATAAATAAATAAATAATACACTCTACAATAGCATGGACTCTCAGCCACTTTATGCTGTATTTTGCCCTCCTTAGAAAAGATCTGTGGAGTATAGTAGGCTATTATACTCCACTGGTCTTAGGGATGAAACCAATAGCAATCAATACAAATTTGAAATGGTTCTATAGGAATTATACTCAAAACCTATTGAACTCAATACTGATATCCCCTATAGTTTTTGAACCATCCTTCAAAATGCAAAGATTGTCTCGACAGGTAGGACAACTTATTGATCAGTCAACAACAATTCCTATTTTGACATGCTGTATAATATTGTATATAAGGAGACGATGAAGAACAAACCCCTGTCTCTTTAAGAGCAGACTGAGCTGGGTTCTGGTCAGCAGGGTCAATTGACATGCAAGTCAGGATCCTGTCACCTTGACATTTTAGACTGAGATTACACAGGCATTTGAAATGGTAGATGGGGAGAAAGAAATTGAGAAATAACTCTTGGTGAAGAAATGGGATTGTAGCAGATATAGGGAGGAAATAACCAGAGAACAAAGCTTGTTACACTTTCTTCCCAGATAGTACACTTGGTCAAAACAGGCCATTGTTGGAATACTGATGTATTGACCTCCAGGCCTGATGTGACAATGGATTTTGTTCCATCTTTAAGTTCAGAGGCTCTAAATGAATGGAACTGCAGGGAAGAAGGGAAAGAGAAGATGGCATGAAGCACCTGAAGAGAGTGTTCCTGACACGCTGCCTGGGGAAAGTGTTGAGGGGCAGGAGAGGAAAAGAATGAACAGGGGGAACTGAGGATAAGGAAGGACACTTTCAAAAGATGTAGGATATTTTCCCCAGCACCTCAGGCTTCCCTCAGGCCCCTGATGGACTGAGGTTCTTTTGAAATGGGTGAGAAAGGAGGAACTGAGGAATTATAGACCCATTCAGTGCCCAGGAGTTGTTAGAACAAATTATAAAGCAATCAATTTGTGAGCAACTTGAAGATAACAGGATGACTAGTAACAGCCACCAGCATGGATTTGTTAAGAAGAAATTATTCCAAACTAGCCTGGTTTTCTTTGACAAGATAGCTGGTTTAAGGCATGAGAGATGGGACACGATATATTTCAACTTTAGGAAGGCTTTTTTTGACCCAATTCCACATGACATTCTTATTAGTAAATTAGTGAAATCTGAGCCCACCTTTTATCTGCTCTCCCCCACAACTCCTATGCAGTCCTCAGAGCTTGCACTAATTTTCAAAGTAGCCCTAGGGTTGCCATAGATGCAAATTTGTAGAGGGCACTTATGCAAAATACAGGTTGCAGGGCAGCATTGGAGCCAATGCAGTCCTGTATTTCTCATAGGTGCCCTCTACAAATTTGCATATATGACAATCCTACCATGGAAAGGGAAAAGGCTCCCCACCCTGATTTTTGCTTTGAAGGTACAGTATAAGATATTTGCTCCCCCATGCTCTCTTTTAAAGATTATTTCTTTATGTTATAAACACTTACTGGCACGTTTATTCAGTACAGGTAGTGATATCACTTAGATAACCCACTTCCTAGGTAGAAAACGAAAGACTGTTTTAGAATAAAATGGTTGTTAAAACTTCCTTTAAATAAAAAGAATCGCCACTTTAGTCATAACTTTAATAGGTAGTGATTAAAGAAATTGTCTCTGGACTATCTAGGGAAAGACAAATGGCCTATATTGCAATTATTGGTTACAAAAGCATGTTTCCGTTTTTAAAAAGGTACAAACCGAGCAGACTGATCCTCTGGCAGATCATACACACCTTATCGGTTAGCGAATATGAATCCCATTGAATGGGAATGGGACTTGTGTGTGTCCTAAATGATAGCCTTTGGGGAGGGTGGGTTAATGGGTTTTTATCACCCTACCCTTCCTTATTATTTTTTTGTAAATTTTTGTCCTCCCTGTTTTTGTAAGGTTTTTTATGATTGTTTTAATATTTTTTAAATTGTTTAATTAAAAGTTGTTAGCCGCCCTGAGCTGTTTGCAGGAGTGGCGGGATGTAAATATATTAAATAAATAAATAAAATAAATTATTTGCCAGAGGATCATGCTGCAAAGCTCAATCTCCCGCTCACAGCCGCCATGAGTGGGAAGGTGCGGGGTAGAAGAATATTTAAACAAATAAATAAATAAATAAATAATTCTTGCATTTAGGCACCTAAATTAGTGATTTTTCAAAAATGCTAAGCACCTACCAGGTCTCTCTAAACTCTATGGTTCTATCACATGCTTAAATTTAGGCACTTCATAGAATCATAAGTTAGAAAGCGACTGCAAGGATAATCACATCCAAACCCTTGCAACAAGCAACCTTTATTATTATTATTATTATTATTAACAAACATTTATATAGCGCCAGCAGTGTACCTGGCACTTTACAAAGTAATAAAATAGACACGGTCCCTGCCCCTAGGGCTTACAATCTGAGAGACAGGAGCTGGGGGAGAGACTTAGGAAGGGGAACAGAGGGAGAGACAAGGGGTCTAACATTCATGAAGATGCGAGGTCTCAAGTGCACGTACTTGGCTTGGTTATGATGAGAAGGACGGTAGGCAGGTCCATGTTGCAAGGATAAGGGTAAACCGATCGTAGGTATAGGAATAGTGGCTCAGCAGGATAAAGAGTCAGACAGAGCAGAGCGAAAGAGGTGAGTTTTAAGGAGAGATTTGAAGGTATGAAGGGAGGGGGCAAGGCGGATGTGGACAGGGAGGGAGTTCCAGGCATGGGGGGCAGCAAGTGAGAAGGGTAGAAGGCGCTTAGGGGAGCAGGGAAGGCGTGGAAGGGTGAGAGAAGGGACAGAGGAGGAGCGAAGTGCACGGGCTGGAGTATGGAGGGCGATAAGTGCAGAGAGGTAGGGGGGAGCAAGGTTGTGAAGAGCTTTATAGGTGAAGACTAGGAGCTTGTGCAGGATTCGTTCAGGAAGGGGAAGCCAGTGAAGCGAAGAGAGGAGGGGCTGCACATGGTCGAAGCGACTGGCGAGGTAGATGACCCTGGCAGCAGAGTTTTGGACAGAGATGAGGGGAGAAAGGTGAGACCGGGGAAGGCCAGTGAGAAGGAGGTTACAGTAATCGAGGCGAGAGATGACCAGAGCATGAACAAGAGTTTTGGCAGACGAGACAGAGAGAAAAGGGCGAATCTTAGCAATGTTATGGAGGGAGAAGCGACAGGATTTAGCAACAGAGTCAATGTAGGGTTTAAAAGAAAGGGGTGAGTCAAAGATGAAGCCTAGGCTACGGGCTTGGGGGACAGGCAGGATGGTGACTCCATCAATAGTTATTGACAGTGAGGAAGGAGAGGAAGGATGAGGGGGGAAGATAAGGAGTTCAGTTTTAGCCATGTTGAGTTTGAGTTGACGTTGAGACATCCAGGTAGAGATGTCAGACAGACAGTTGATGAGACGAGCTTGAACAGAGGGAGAGAGAGAGGGAGCCAGATCTCCCTGCTGGGAGCCAGATCTATGCCCCTGCAGAGCTCCACAGACTGGAGCATCCTCCAGGGTGGCATGGCCATTTGCCTAGTGGGTGTGGCTGCCAGCCTGGGTGATGGGGGGCCCATTCCATCTCCTGCACCAAGACCTATTCCCACCTAGCTGCACCTCTATGCCAGGTCACTGGTTGCCCATGGTGCCTGGAAAGCAGGCCACAGCGTACAAGTGTAGTGGGAAACCTCCAAGTGCCAGTGAGTGGGTGGCTGCAGGCCAGAAGTTCCCGATCTCTGCTCGAAATCATTAATGAAATGACTTTGTGTGTGTGCCCTCTTTTCTGCTACCTTACCCTGAGCTCACTCTTTCAGTGTTTGAGGGTAGGGAATGGATCAACAGGGCAGACCCAAGCACTGGAAAGGGGGTAAAGACTAGCCATGGGCCTCATTTGGCCCCTGGCCCTGAGGTTCCCTAACCCTGGCATAAATGTTCAACTCTTCATGAGATGAGGCCAATACATGGCAAAAATATGCTGACAATGCCAAACTCTGTTTCCTAGTGCTACTTTTTTATATACTACAATTTCCTTCATTTGCATATTAGGAATTTCTTGATCTTCCTTTTCCTTCTGAGGAGGCACAAAAAGTGCAATCCTGCATCCATTAAAGTCAGTCGCTCGGCTCCTATCAGCTTTAATGGATGCAGGATAGAACTTTAAGCTTCAATAACAAGCTTCATAGCAAGGTCCCACGATCTGCTCTCCAGCCGAGTCCTCTCTGCAGTGGCAAACCCAGCCTGACACACCCGTTTGAGTCTTGGAGGCTTCCTGGCCCCGCTTCACCTTCTGATCGGCCTGCCTGTCAGCACCCCCTATAAGGGAGTGGCAGGAAATGGCTGCTGCAAGCTGGTCAGTGGGTTTTTTCATGTGGACAGCACTCCTGCTTCTGCTCCACCTCACCCCTGGGTGGGCCATCCATTTAAAGGTGGCCCACCAGATGTGCAGGCAGAACAGAGGTGGGACAGGTTGTCCCTGCTCCATGGCAACCCTGCCAGTGGTGCTCCAGAACATCCAGGAGCAATACCAGCAGAGAGGGCAGCCCAAACCTGGGGCACCAGCCTCAGGCGAGGCTGCTGTCAGTCTGCTCAGTGAGCAGCTGCTGCAGCTCCACTCTTGGCTGGGGGTTGGCACCGGGCAGCATAATAGTGTTGTGGACACTCTTGTCTGCAACTCTATGGTGCGGGGGAGGGGTGCCACATGGGTGGGCTGTGGCAGCTGCCGGGTTGTTTTAATCTGACCCGGGTGGGGCTACAAGCAAGCGGACACAGGTGTACACCCCCGGACCTGCTCTGGAGTGACCACTCCTGTGTCTGTATGAAAACACCCAATGTCTCCTCCTGTGTTAACAAACCTGCTGCCTGCTTCTTGATGCTTCTACTCTGCCTCCCAGGACCCAACTTCACCATGTCCCTTGGCCCCCTCCTGGAATCCTACCAGCCACACCCGATCCTCACCCTGGGCCTAGAGGGGTTCCTCCTGTCACACTCCTCCATTCTCTCTGCACAGCTGTCCTCCTAGTCAGGTCCCTATTCCTCACTCACGCCTGGACTGACCATTGGCTTGGATCCCCAATTGGATATTGACTGCATTTGGTACAGTTGTGAGTGTGGACTGACTCCTGGGTTTGACCAACTGTTTGCATTTGACTATGATGCTGGAACTCCCACTCTGGCCCTGATCCTACTGCACCTCATCTCCAGCCCTGATGCTGCACATGACCACCCACGCCTTGGTCTCCGACACAAGGGCTGTCGCACAACCTCACCTAACAGAAGCACAGAGGGCTTCAATTTGTTGTCCTGAAATACTGACCTGCCTAACCTGGAGTCGGGTATTGTGGGTGGGGGGTGGGTTTGGAAATAATTTCTTCTAGTGAGAAATTCCTGACAAAACAACACTTTCCACTGGGAAAAGGTTTTATCAACCATTGTTCAGTTGGCCCAAGTGACATGGATGCTTGGTTTGGAGAGGGTCAGCACTTTGCCATCAGAAAATAAACTTGGGCCTCAAGGTGCAGAACCTAATTAAATAAGCAGATTTGGCCAGCCCTAATAGGAGGAGGCAGAAACAAGGAGCCTTCCTCTTTCCCCCTCCCTTTTCCATGATCCCCACCCCACCGTTATGTAGGATTGACAACAATAATCATAGCTTCCTAAGAAGGGACATGACCATTAGCCAGTCTCCCTCAGTCAACAGAGCTAGTGTGTTTAGCACACCATTCACTGGTGTAATGGAAGGGAGCTGCTGGAAAGCCAGTAACCTCACTAAAGAGCTTCAAGCTGGGCTCTGAAGGAAGGAGCCTAATTTGTTTCCTGTCATGAACCTTCCTGGAGCCAGTGGGGATACAAAGCTTTGCTACAATAGCATTTCACCATCTTTATTAAAGCAATAAATCTATGGTGCGACTGCAGTCCTAGTTGCCCCATCTCAAAGAGGATATAGTAGAACTAGAAAAGGTACAGAGAAGAGCAGCAAAGATGATAAAGGGTATGGAACAGCTCCTACATGAGGAGAGGTTTGATAGGTTAGGGCTCTTCAGCTTGGAGAAGAGAAGACAGAGGGAATATGATAGAAGTTTATAAAAAACATAAGTGGTGGGGAATGAGTAAACAGAGAGCAGTTATTTACCCTCTCAAAAAAGGACTATGGGACACTATGAAACTGGCAGCAGATTTAAAACAAATAAAAGGAAGCACTTTTTTCACTCCAATGCACAATTACATTGTGGAATGTATTGCCAGAATTTGGTCAAGACCAGTAGTATAGCTGTTGTCATGCGCACAGACTAGGGCCATGGTGAGTTGTGGCAGGATCAGGTCCAGGATCATAGTGTAGGTGGCTCACTGCAGGGTTGGGGTACAAAGTGCAAGACAATCAAGAGCGAGTGTCAGCATACAAACCAAAGAGATAGGGAAGACACAGGCAGGGCTGACGGACGGACTGGACACTTTGGGCAGACTAACTCGGGCCAGGAGAAGCAGACTCAGATCAAGACAGGCAGATTCAGAGCAGGGACAGAACCAGACTGAGTTCAACGAGATGGCACAGACAAGGTATGAAACAGGCTGGAGCAGTGATGGTGTTGGGCAAAATGGGCTTCCACATGTGTTGTTAGGGGGTGTATCTTGGCAGATGCCAGACCCCTATCTTGGCAGATGCAGAACTCCAATGCCCAGGCAATCAGGCTCGCCAGAGAGGGGCAGGAGGACTGAGTTTCAGAAGGGAGGTAAGAAGGACCAGCCTCTCACTGGCCCAGAAGACACACCAGGAATGGGGGAATGCAGAGGTGGTCCAGAGTTCATGTAGGCAATGGGACGAGCCATCAGGAACAAGGACACAGGAAGCAACTGATGGTCCACCCAGCTTCTTGTGGCTATTGGCAGACCTTATATACTGGCCATCAGCCAACCAGGAAGCTGGAGGCATGGAGCACAGCTGAGGCGTGTATGTGGCCTGACCAGGGTACTGGAAAGCCATCATTACTGGCCTTGGCCAGAGCACCTTGGTAGTGTGGAGACACCAGTTCCCATTCTCAAAGCCCCAAGGGCTCTGGTTCAAGACCAGCATCCTGACAGTAGGTTTTTTTTAAAGGATCTGATAAGTTCTTGGAGGATTGGTCCATTAACGGCTATTAGCCAAGTTATTTGCGGGATGTAACCTCTGACTGTTGGGGGCTGGGAGTGAACAACAGGGAATGGAGCATGACCTGCTGGGTACCTCGCCCAAGAAACAGAGATTGGCCACTGCTTGACGGACCAGTATGGCACTACTTAAGTTCTTATTTTTAAATGAGAAAACTGAACATTTTGAAAATGTTGACAATAAATGAAATGTGTAGCAGGTTGGCCATTGAAAGGATTCACCAGTAAGTTTTGGTAATGGGGTTCCAGCAGGCAGGCTGGGAAATAGTGAATCCGGACTCTGCCAAATTATAAAACTATTTATTCTACAATCCAAAGTATGACCTTAAATTTAGGAGCAATGGAAAGGGTTAGTATGAGAAATATAAACAATGAATACAGAATTTTAAACAAAACCTAGAAGCTTCTACAGGCATGGGGTACCAAGCACTAAAAAAGTAGGCTCTGCCCGGGATGGGGCTGAATCCTGTCCATTTAGTCAGTGTCTTCTTGCAGCTGCAGCAGTGAGACCCTGCCAGGTCCTTCTACTCCTCTTTGCTGCTGGTCCACTTGCCACTATGCCTGCCAAGCTCTCACTGGCTTCTTCTACTGGCTCCTGTGCGGGGCGGGCCAAGCTTTCTCATGCAGGGGTGCCTCAGACACACTTCAGCAGTCTCAGGGTAATTTCAGACGTTACAAGATCACGCTCAACCATGGACAATCCCCTGTGGTGGCGAATGGTCCCGTAACGTCTGGTTGCTCGCTGCCAGATGTTCACCACGGTGAACCACCGGCGGTGAACCAAACAACCACGCTTTCGAGGATGGTCTGGGCACCATCTCCAAAAGCATGGTTAACTGAACCACAGCCCAGAATCAGCGGACGGTAACGTCTGTTACCGCTGCTGATTCGGGGCCGTGGCCCAGACCCCGGGACGGAATCGGGCGCAGCAGCCGAATAGGCTGCTGCGCCTGCCTGTCACCAGGAGGGCGGGCTGCTGGGGGCAGCGTGGGGGGATGGGGCTGTGCGGCCACACGTTGCACCGTGCAGCCCCACCCCCTCCCCAGATTCCCCACCGGAATCAGCCGGCTCGTCTGTTGATGGGCTGTTTTGATTCTGGCGGGGAATCAAAAAATGATTCCGTGACGGGGCCAATAGGCACCCCGTCACGTCTGAAATCACCCTCAGTCTCTGACAATCAAGTACTTCTTCGCTGATAGCGGCAAACAGTCCTTTCTTGGTCTCAGCCAACAACACCCCTTCTTGGGTCCTGCCAATACTGTTGCCTCTGCTCCTCTTCCAGCTTCCCCAGGACCTGCCTTTACTCCAGCTTCCTCCTCACATTTTTTTTAAATTAATAAAATCTTTTATTGAAACTGTGAGCAGTTACAGTTATTTGTCAGTCAGTTACAGATTCGTACACATTTTGTTCACTCACTTATACAACACTATCTGGTAACTGTTCCTTTTTGCAATAAAATATTATCTTTAGTTAAGGATCATTAAGTCTTCCTCAACCCCATAACTCCCTCCAAATGAACTTTACAAAACACAAACCGAAAACAAAAAACAAAAACAAAAAAGGCCCTTAAGTATGCCCGCCCAGTAAGTATATACTCCAAAAGGAGCAATTTGGTGACCTCAAGTCCTTATGTTTCTAATATATTTCTCTGTCTCTTCCTCCTCACATTTAAAATTCTAGCCAGCTCAAGCAACAGCCTGATCCCTCATTGACTCGTCCCAGCATTTAGCCCAAGAAAAGGGAAGGGAAAGCTGCTCCAGAGGCCCTCAGTGCTGCTGACCAATGTTTACAAAAATGCTGAATCATTTTTGTTCACAGCTCACATCTTCAGAAGATTTTATTTCAAAGACATCCCCCATCCAACCCTCGCCTACAGTCCCACCACCAGTATTACCTTGCTTCTGAATGCTGCTGTTTCCACTGTGAAATACTGTTCCCATAACCAATGTCCCATTATCCGTTACCGAATTTCCATTTCTGCCAGGTACCAAGATAGGAAAATAATCAGAAACACACAAAAAAGTGAAACGGTAAGTCAGCATGGGTCGACAAAACAAAAAATCAGTGGGTAAAACAAAATTGACAATGGTAATTCCCAGCATTTCAGGTAATCGGGTGCTCATTGGGCACTTGACAGCTACCAGAAATTTTGGGTCTTACCCATGGTTAGCAAATTAGCTCCCTGCTTCAGCTCTAAAGAGGACATAGACACACCAGGATGTGGGAGCGCATTATAGCTGGGAATTCGCTTTTGTCATATTTGTCTTCTAATAACAACTTACACTCGAGAACTAAGGATCGAACCAAGTACATTCATTTAGTATGATTAGTTCTCTTGTGGCTGCTGCTTTCTGCAGAACATAACTAAGCAAATTCCAATTTGTTTTGAAGGGGTTTGTTTATTGAAGAGTGATGAAAATGATAAATGCTGAGGAAGAATATTCCTATCATCCACCCTCTCCTGTATTAAACATAATGAAATTAATTACAATAAATCACACACACAAAAACCCAACCAGGATAAAAAGTTCATAACACTGAATTTAAAAAGGCAGGGCTATACGAGATCTAACTAGAAAAAGCAGGGCTACAACAGAGTTGCATCATTACCCCATGAGTTGAGACAATGGGTGATTTCAAACGTGACGGGGCGCGTATTGGCCCTGTCACAGAATCACCTTTTGATTCCCTGCCGGAATCAAAAAGTCACATCCAACAGATGTGCTGGCTGATTCCGGCAGGGAATTGGGGGGGGGGCGGGGGAGGCTGCACAGCGCAAATGTGCAGTCGCACAGCCCCACCCCCTCCATGCTCCCCCAGCCGCCTGCCCTCCTGGAGACGGGCGGGCGCAGTGCCTGATCCCGACCCGGGGTCTGGGCCATGGCCCGGAATCAGCGGCAGTAACAGATGTTACCATCCGCTGATTCCCGGCTGTGGTTCAATTAACCACACTTTTGGGAATGGTGCCCGGACCATCCTTGAAAGTGTGGTTATTTTGCTCACCACCGGTGCTTCACCATGGTGAACATCTGGCGGCGAGCAACCAGACGTTACAGGACCATCCACCACCACGGGGGATTCACCGTGGTTGAGTGTGGTATCGTAACGTTTGAAAATACCCAATTACAAAGGCAGATTATTGACTACATCCAGGGCCCCGAGGGAAACGTGGGTCTGCGATTCGCAGATTTCCCACGGAATTCCCCTCCCCCCGCGGAATCTCCTGGCCTGCTTACCCCAGCCCAGAATTTCCAGCCTGCGCTGGGGGGACGCGGGGCAGGAGATTCCATGAGGGGAGGGGAATGAAAAAACCCTCGGGGCTTCCCCTCCCCAGCCTCCCCAGTTGCCAGGGCTTGCCTCCCCCGCTTTAGATAATTAATTACCTTACCAGAGACGGCAGCAGCAGCTGCTCCGTCCAGCGCGCTCGTACTTCCTGGCCCCTCCCGACGGGGCCTCTCAGGGCGACGTAGGTGGATGACGTCATCCGGCTGCGTCGCCCTGAGAGACCCCGTCGGGAGGGGCCAGGAAGTACGAGCGCGCTGGACGGAGCAGCTGCTGCTGCCGTCTCTGGTAAGGCAATTCCTTTTGTTTTTCGGGGGTGTGGGAGAGTCAAGCAAGCCCTGGCAGCTGGGGAGGGCAAGCCCCGGCAGCTGGGGAGGGGAAGCCCTGAGGATTTTACCAGTGCGGGGGGGGAGGAGGCAAGCCAAGCCTCCCCCCGCATGGTAAATCGTGCCGAGGCGCTGAATCGGGTCCCTGACTACATCTGCCCTAGCAGCACAGTCTGACTCATCTCCAGCTTGGGGGAAGATAAGTGTGTCCTTATTTTTCACATAAACAATTGCAGGGCAATTGTTCAAGAGAACCTCCTATTTGTCGCTACACTTGGCATCTGTGTGGAAGCCTACCTTAGTTATATCTACTAGCTTTCTGATGCAAATTCTAAAGCCTGCTTTTATTATGCCTTTATCATGTGAATAATTTTACTTAGATCTTTTGCAAATCTTATTGTCTAATGTTTTACTTTTTCCCTTTGTAAAATTGTGACAGCTGCAAAACAAACAATAAATGTTTACCTCACTATACCATATCTAACGTACAGCTGTCAGAGCAGTGGTTCTCAGCCCACGGGTTCCAGGATGGTCTTAGTAGGAGGGTCACAGGAGGAGGGGCTTGGGAGGAGAGCACAAGCAGGCCTGGTGGGCAAAAGCCCTGATGCAGCTGTGTCATGCCACCTGCTGTGTCCAGTCCTGCTGCTTGTTCTGGCCATCTGTGCTGCCAAGAGCCCTGGAGGGAGACAAGGGATGTAGCTTCCCTCCCTCTTTGGCTCCTGTGTCCTGATGTTTTCAAACACCATATAGTGGCAGCAGCAGGGAGCTGACATCACCCCTCTCCCTTGCTGCTGCCCAGCCACTCCTGGTCCTGGATTTTTTTTTTTTTTTTTAAGGTGGGTGCCAGATATTTTCTTATCCAGTAACCGATTGAGAATCACTCAGAGGGATATACAGCACCTATTACTATTTGTTTAGTTTATTTTATTTATTTAAAACACTTGATATCCTGCCCCTCCTGCCTCAGGCAGCTCGGGGTGGCTAACAATATTAAAACATCAAAAAAACAGCATAGAACCACATATCAAAAAACAAACAAAACCCCTCATTGGAATACATACAACTAAAATAACCCAATTTCCCTCAACCCACCCCCCCTTCCCCAAACGCCTGGCGGAACAATAAAGTCTTACACAGCTGCCGGAAGGTAAGCAGATCCAAGCAGAGGCAGGCCTTCTTCAGGAGGTTGTTCAGCAGCAATGGCACGGTTACGGAGAACACCCTCCACATGGTGGCATCCACCAACAACGTGGGACTTCAAGGAGAGCGCCCCCAGAAGACTGCAGAGGCCGGCATAGGGTCCAGGGGATAAGGGGATCCTGCAGAAAAGTGGGACCCAGACCATCGTTGGACGTGGACGCACTCGTCAGCTACCAACCTGTCTCTAACCTTCCCTTTTTAGGGAAGGTTATTGAATGGACAGTGGCGATCCAGCTCCAGGCGCATCTAGACAGCATTGGTTTCCTGGACCCTTTTCAATCTGGGTTCCGCCCCGGCTATGGCACCTAGACGGCGCTGGTGGCCTTGGTTGACGATCTCCACTGAGAGATGGATGCAGGACGTTCGACATTTCTCGTCCTGCTAGATCTCTCGGCTGCTTTTGATACCGGGGACCATGGGATGTTGTTGAGATGGCTGCGTGACCTGGGGGGGCTGGACGAGACCATTCTTGAATGGTTCCATTCATTCCTCTCGGGGAGAAGCCAGCGGGTAGTGCTGAGAGCTGAAACATCTTGCCCTCGCACTTTGTCCTGCGGCATTCCGCAGGGTTCCATTCTGTCTCCATTATTATTTAATGTTTATATGCAGCCCTTGGGGGAGGTTGTGAGAGGGTTCGGGGTGCGTTGTCACCAATATGCTGATGATACTCAGCTGTACCTCTCTTTTTCAGCTGACCCAGACCCTGCCGTCTCGTTGCTATTCCAGTGTTTGGAGGCCATGGCAGAATGGATGTGGCAGAGCAGACTGAAGCTCAACCCCAATAAGACGGAAGTGATGGTGGTGGGCAGAGCGAGGGAGGTGTCGGCCCCCGATTGGGGGGGATTCGCCCTCCTGTAGCTCAACAGGTCCGGAGTCTGGGGGTGGTGCTGGACGCGGATCTCCGCCTGGAGCAGCAGGTGGAGGGGATGTCGAAGGCTGCCTTCCACCAGTTGTATCTGGTGCAGAGGTTGCGTCCATACGTCTCTGGCCCGGACCTGGCCTCCCTCATCCATGCCTTCGTCACCTTGAGGCTGGACTACTGCAACATGCTCTACGTGGGGCTGCCCTTGTTCCTGGTTCGGAGGCTGCAGCTAGTGCAGAATGCGATGGCCCGCCTCCATTCAGGGACAGGTTGCCGGGACCACATAACACCTGTGCTCCAGGCTCTGCACTGGCTGCTAGCGATGGGACCCCAGGGCAATTACCGGATACCGGATTTCCGGTTCTCAAAGAACCGGATTCTCGGATTAAATCCGGTATCCGGTACCGGTTTTATTCCATTGATTTCAATGGGGCACTGTGTCCCCATTGAAATCAATGGAATACAATTCCTCCCCCCTCCC
>QEPC01014178.1:529008-542748 GCA_003113815.1 Sphenodon punctatus
TCACCTCTCGGACCTAATCTCCCTACGCACTCTGCTCTTCCTCTGTCCCCTCCCTCACTCTTCCTCGTTTCTCCTGCTCACCTAACTGCCTTCGACCCTTCTCCCTCGCTGCCCACTATGCCTGGAACTTCCTCCCTACCCACATCCGCCTTGCCCCCTCCCTCCGCTCCTTCAAATCCCTCCTCAAGACCCACTTTTTCCTCGCCACCTTTCCCAATGCCTGCTAGTCGTTCCCCATATACTTACTGTCTGCCCTCCTCTACAGACTGCTGCAACCAACCTGCTTGTAACCAAGCCAAGCACACGCACCTGAGACTTCACATCCGCCTGAACGTTTGTTTGTCTTCTCCCGTCTCTCCCACTGTCCCCTCTCCCTGTCTCCCCCTCCTTGTCTTTTAGATTGTAAGCCACAGGCAGGGACCGTGTCTATTTTTATGTTCTGTACAGCACCAGGCACATGGCTGGTGTTATATAAATATAATAATAATATCCTCCTACCCTTCTCTATTATTTTTATCCTTTCCCTGTTTCTAAGATTTTTATGACTGTTTTTAAATATTTTAAGGTTGTTTTATTTGAAATTTGTTAGCCACCCCGAGCTGCTTGCAGGAGGGGCGGGGTATAAATGTATTAAAATAAATAAATAAAAATAAAATGTAGGGCCTTAAAGGTCAAAACCAGCACTAAAACCCCGCAGGGTTCGGTGGTGTCCCCCCTCCTGCTCAGTGTATATATGCAGCCTCTCGGTGAGGTGATCAGGTGGTGTAGCATACGGTGCCACCAATATGCTGATGACACCCAGCTATACCTCTCTTTTTCAACAAACCCAGACCCTGTAGTTCCGTGCTTACTCGGTGTCTGACAGCTGTGGGGGATTGGATAAGAGCTAATCGACTGAGAATGAATTCTGACAAGACAGAGGTGATGCTGGTGGGTAAGGCGATGGAGTTAACAGACCCCATAATTGATGGGGTCGGTCTTCCATTGGTTCCCCAGGTGCAGAGCCTGGGGGTACTCCTTGATGCACAGCTCCGCCTGGATTCTCAGGTGGAGGCTGTGGTGAGGGGTGCCTTTTGCTAATTACATCTGGTGCGGCGGCTTAGGCCGTATGTTTCGGACTCTGACCTGGCCACCATCATCCATGCTCTTGTCACCTCGAGACAAGCGCCAGGTACATTGCTGGTGCTATATAAATGCTAATAATAAATAAATAAATAAATAAATAAATAATAGACTATAGTAACACACTCTAAGTGGGGCTAGGCTACCCATGGTGATGGCCCGGAAGCTGCAGCTGGTGCAGAATGTGGGAGCCCATCTCTTGGTGGGACTGGGCTGCCGGGAGCACATTACACCAGTGCTCTGTTCTCTGCATTGGCTGCCGATCGTCTTCCAAGCCTGATTCAAGGTGTTGGTTTTAACCTATAAAACCCTAAATAGTCTGGGCCCTGTCTGTCTGCGGGACCGCCTCACCCCCCGGGTATGGACTAGCCCCATCGGTCATCAGGGGATACCCTTCTTGTGGTCCCTCGAGTCTTCCGGGGGGCCATGCAGGGGAGGGCATTCTTGGTGACTGCACCAAGGCTGTGGAACTCCCTTCCGGTGGGGGTGCGTCTGGCAGACCTTTCCTCCTTTCGAAAAAGCTGTAAGTAATAAGTAAAATAGTTTATTGCGTGACATATGCATTGCAGTAACAAACAAACACAAATACAAATACATATATAAATTCAAGTACAAAAACAGCAAATGGTAAACTAGCAGGTTACATTGTCAGTATTATCGATTAAGAGCCCTATTTGGCACTACAACCCATGATTAGCCATTTCCCCAAGCTCTGGCAGCGGTAAGTGACCTAGGAAATGGTTCCTGAACCGGGCTGCCTGGAGCAAAAATGCGGCAACATTCCTTATGACAGTGGGATCCAAACTATTAAGGCTTAGAGTTAATAGAGCATAATCAGTTCTGCCTGGGTACCTTTCTAGAAAGGAACCCAGAAACTTCTGACGCAAGCCGTCATACAAGTGACATCTGAGCATTATGTGCCCAATAGACTCAACCTCCATGTTGTCAAATCGGCATAAACGCTCATTGAAGGGGATCCCCAGAATCCGTCCTTCTAGGACTCTAGAGGGGAAAGCGTTGAACCGAGCGCCACAGAACAACTGTTTCGCCCTTCCAGAGATAGGGGCAGTCAAGTAAAAGGCGACCTGCCCCATCTCTGGAATGAGCATCAAATAGTCCTGCATATGAGGGGATGCCCTAATCCCACCAACCTCCAGCTGTCGGCCTATATCCCCAGATCGGGACAACACCTCCTTTTTAAGGGAGGCAAAGGGTTTATATGTTGTAAGTATTCAGGAGCAATACCCATCTCTCTTATCTGAGCCTCAATCTTTGAGGACCACTGGTCAACAAAGGGGTCCTCCAGAACACCCCTTATTAAAAGTGAACCCTGCCCAGTGTGCATCTTCAGCCAAAATTTCAGGGCCGCCTCCCTAGCAACCTGGGACCACGCTTTTTGGCCCAGCTCTGCTAGTATAGCAGCCAAGGGAGTACCTCGCGGGATCCGCAGGAGCATCCACAGAAATTTCGACTGGACTTTGTCCACTAGATCAGAGAGAAAGGGGGCCCATAGCTCAGCCCCATATATTATATTATTATTATTATAAGCCTTTAGGAGTTGGGCCCTGGCCTTGCTATTGTAGACCTGAAGGGCTGGAAGAATCATTGTCCTACCCTGTTTAGCAAAAAGTCTACTTACAGCCTGGGCAGGAACCCACACCTCTCTAAGGTTCCTGCCAGGTACCTGACCCATGGAACAAAATGCTTAAGTATCAAAATGTCTGGACCTGCTGTATCAAAAAGCCCTCTATAGACCAGGTCTGAATTTTCAATTTGGGGGAAAAGACCAGTACTTTGGATTTATCATAACTGATGTTCAGGTGGTTTACCTTGCAAAAAGTTACAAAGGCTTGTAACTGACGCTGGAGCCCCACTCGAGTCTGGGATAACAATGCTACATCGTCGGCGTAACATAAACAGCCGACGGTGCATGTGACTAACTTTGGCGGGAAGAAACGAGCGTCAGCCATAACAGGGATAACATCATCAATGAACTAATGAAAAGGGGTGGGAGCCAATACGCATCCCTGCCTAACCCCCAGTGAGGTGGAAACTGGGGGAGTGATATGACCATCACGATCCACTTTAATCACTAATGATGAGTGAGCATGCAGTGAATAAATCAGAGCCAATAAATGCTTATCGATGGAAGAGGCCTGAAGCTTTCTCCACAGAGCAGTCCGATCCACCGAATCGAACGCTGCCCTGAGGTCAAGAAAGGCCACATAAAAGGTCCTGTTACGTGCTTTATACTTAGCTACCAAATGTTGAAGAACAAAGCAGTGCTCAATGGTGGAACGTCCCTGTTGGAACCCTGCCTGTTCGGGAGAAATTACCTTGGCCCAGCCCATCCAGTCTACCAATTTCCCTAAGAGGTATTTAGCATATACCTTGGATACTACTGACAACAGGCTGATAGGCCTGTAGTTAGCCAGATCGGATTTGAGTCCCTTTTTGTATATAGGGACTACTATGGCCTTATCCCAGACCTCAGGAATTAACCCAACGCTGTTAATGGTGGTGAACAGGCTGGCCAAAACTGGAAGCCACCAGTCCTTGTGATCCTTTAGGTACTCGGTCCGTATAAGATCTAACCCTGGGGTTCGATTATTCCTAAAGGATTCCACCACTGCCTCAGTTTCCTCTTCCCGTACCAGGGGCCACACTGGGGCCTTTCAGACCCAAGGACAAAATGTCCCATTGCTGGTCCTTGGCTCCACCCAGGGGATTATAAAGCTTATCAAAATGGGCCGTCCATACTAACGGGGAGAGCAAAGGGGCAGTCGGTTTTGACTCCCCCCTAGTCGAAACATTGACCAACTGCCAAAATCTCTTGACATCCCCTATCAAGGCAGCCTGCAGGACGGCTTTCCATTGATTGCCCCAAAATTCCCTCTTTTTGCTGTTGAGCAAAGTCCTGTATTTCGCTCTAAGGGCTATATATTAGGGAGGTAACGTAGTTGCCCTGCTCTTCCTATAGTCAAAATACTTGGTTTTGAGCGCGATCTTAGCCAACCTACATTCTTTATCGAACCAGGGCTGGTTTGTTTTTGGGCTATACAATCAGGGGCCCGCCGCAATCCCTGTATGTAAGCCCTAAGGTCCTGCGTTATTTGTTCATACAATTCTACGACCTCAATGGGATCTTTGGATGTTAACAGCCTTTCACGGAGGAGGAGGACAGATGACCTGGATTCATAATCTCTTCATGCATCCGAGAGTCCCTCATCCCAACATGAAGCCCGTACAATTTCAAGATCCTCCACATTAGGATCCATTGTGATTTCTGAGATCTATATGCTACTTGGGGCTAGGGTTGAAGTAGACAGGGAGAGTTCCAGGGGAAGATGGTCCCCCACCAAAGGAGGGCCCAGAGCAAAGTCCACAATATGAGGAAGAACACCAGCAGGAATCAAAACAAAATCCACAACGCTGGGACCCTGATGTCCAATAAAGATAAACTCACCCTCTGGGTCATTAAAACCCGAACCATTTAGAGCATAAAGCTCCTGAGTTGCTAATAGCTGAGCTAATCTGATCCTTGAGGGGTTAATTCCATGATCTTTTGATCTCCTAGT
This sequence comes from Sphenodon punctatus, assembly GCA_003113815.1. NCBI lineage: Eukaryota > Metazoa > Chordata > Lepidosauria > Sphenodontia > Sphenodontidae > Sphenodon > Sphenodon punctatus. The sequence goes on from QEPC01014178.1 coordinate 533,709, forward strand.
ACTCAAGAGATTAGTTGGAACATAGGCCCGCCCATCATAGTAGGGGGCCATGGCCTGATCGTCTGCTCCCATACGAGCGTTAAAGTCACCAGCTATAATAATTAAGCCCTTAGGGTACTTAACAGACAGCTCCTCTATTAATTGTTCCAACCTGTCCCACATGGAAGTCTGGAAGGAGCCAGCATTGCAAGGTAGCATATAAAGTGTCAGGATTATATACGTTACAGAGACGAGCCTAGCAACAAAACCCAAAATCAGCTGTTGGAGCATTATGATCTCAATGAATTGGAAAGGAATTCTTTGCGATAAAAAGACACCCAGACCCTGCCCTTAGGCATCCAGTGGACCACTGGAAGGGAATAGGCCACATAGCCCTCCAATTCTAGGGGATCCTTGGACCAAATTTCCTGGATTAGAATGACCATAAACCTTTTTATATAATGCAAAAAATCGGGATCATTGCAATGCCTGGCCCACCCTGCAACATTCCATTCACATATTGTAAGGGACTTAGAAGGAACTGATTGGGATAGTCACTGGGATGGTGGTGTGTCCTGCCGACCACCACCCTGGGTTCCTGGAAAACTGGAGTCAATTCCTACCTTTAGAGCGTCACCTAAAAAATCTTGTTGGTTATCACCTGGCAACTGCCGCATTCAGCCACCACTAGGGGAGAGCGAGCCACCACTTCCCCGGGCAAGATCATTATTTCCACAAGCTTGTGGGTGCTCCTCCTCTTGGCAAAAAACTATATGAGATTCTGGGGGGAGGGCTTCCAGCTGGTTTGAAGCTTGCACCCCCAATCGTGAAGGTTGGGCAGAAGCTTGACAGCCTTCCCTACCCTCTGATGTCTCACCCAGGGGGGAAAAAACCCAAGCGAGCCCTGTGACCAGTGGGCGGCCCCTGTGGGGTATGAGGTACCAAACGATTGGTGGCCAACTGGTGAATGGACCACCTGGGTTCATCCCTGGATGCTGTAACGGGGGGGAGGGAGGGACACAACAAATAACCCCTTGGCTGTAGCTGGTAACAAAGGGGTAAGACTTGGCTTCTGCCAGGCGTTTGGCAGGGAAGATGGGTAGAGGGTGGGGGAAGGAGAGGGATGGGGGTGGTGGTGTAATTTTATAATTTTCTGGTTTTAGTTTGTTGATTGTTGTTGTTGTAAGCCGCCCCGAGCTGCCTGTGGCAGGAGGGGTGGGATATTAAATCTTTTAATAAATAAATAAATAAATAAATAAAGTCCTGGAAGACTATTGGCAGCAGTGCAGTGCATGCAAAACTAGAGTTATGTGCCCACACCGGTCTGGCCCCATAAGAAGCCGGGCTGCTGCTTTCTGCACCAGCTGCAGCCTCTGGACCGTCACCATGGGCAGTTCCATGTAGAGTGTATTACAGTAGTTTAGTCTGGAGATAATCAAAGCATTGATAGTGGCAAGGTCCGTATTGGAAATATAGGGTCAGACCCTTCTAACCAGATGTAATTCGCGGAAGGCACCCCCAGCCACAGCTGCTACCTGGTCATCCAAGCGCAACTGCAGATCTAGGAGCAACCCCGGGCTTTGAACCTGAGACACCAGAGAAGAGCGAATCCCATCTGTGATGGGCATCCCTCCCTCCCCCAAATCACTGACCCTACCAACCAGCATCAGCTCCATCTTGTTGGGATTCAGCTGGGCCTGGGTCAGATGAAAATGAGAGGTAGAGCTGGGTGTCATCAGCATATTGATGGCACCGCACCCCAACCCCCCTCACGATCTCACCTAATGACATTGAACAGGAGGGGGGGACAGAACAGAACCCTGCAGCCACTCCACATGGGAGGCACCGGGGAGATGATTCCATAAGGTAACGAGGTAATCAGTGGTGCGGCCATCAAGGTCAGAGGGTAAATCCCCCAGAGCATTCTGGAACCTGGATGGTTCCGTAAGCCTCTGGGGGTGGACCAATCTAAGGCCCCGCACACTGCTGGGGCAAAAGAGCACTGGGATGCACACCTTCAGGAGGTAATAATCTGACCATGACAAGGGTGAAATATCTACACCCTAATCATAGGACCCCCCCGCCTCAAGGCCAGTGCAAAACACCAAGTCCAGAGTGTGTCCCCTCTCATGTGTCAGGCCATATACAACCTGGGACAGGCCCATGGGAGGCCATGAACTCCTGCTCTGCTCCATAAAGGCTGGTGTTGGCGTGGTTGTTGAACCATGACATCCAGGTGCACATGGGCCAGTATGCTTGAAAATTATCCCTTTCTATATAGTCATGAAGTTTGGAACACACCTATTTTCACTTCCAACCCCATATTTATGCACCACACAAACTATTCCATGCATAACTGCGCACATAAGGTTCCTTTGCTTCTCCTGTTGCTGCTGCCCCATAACAATGCACGTTTTTGCCTGGGTTTTTGCTATGGCCCATTTGGTAGCACAGAGCGGCAGTGCTTCTGGCTTTTATAGGCAGGGCCAGCCTTAGAGTTTGGGGGACCACACTTCATAGCCCCACCCACCCCTTTAACTAGTTCCTGCAGGGCCCTGCTCACCCACTTTAGTAGGTGATGCAAGGGGAGGGGGACAGGGCCCCGCAGGTAGCAACCATTTTGGGGGTGGGGCTGAACGTCACAGGTAGCATAAATAGGTGAAACCTGAAACCCCCGCAGGGCAAAGCTCCCCACTGGTGAAGCTGGCAAGGCATGCTCCCCTCTGACAAAACTGATGAGGCAAAGTTCTATGTTGCAAGGCAAAAAAAGCGCTCTTCACTGGTGAAACTGACAAGACAAAGCTCTTCTTTCCACAGCAAAGCTCTCCACTGGCGAAACTGACAACCACAAAGCCCTGCTGCTAAACATGTGTTGATTCCATGTCATGGTTTCAGCTGCCCCGTAGGTCTGCTGGTGTGTTCCTCGGGTTTGTTCTGGCTGGGAAACAAACCTCTGCATATCCATGTTTTCACTACATGGATTGCTCCAGGGTTTGTGTGACAAAATGTAATGCTTCCCTTGTGTTAGGCAGCTGGAACAGTAAGTGACCCCTACTGTGAGAGACAGGATATTGGGCTAAATGGGCCATTGACCTGATGGCAGCTCTGGAGTTCATATCTTTTTTATTGCAAATCTGAATGCTATTGACAGGGATATTTGTGTGTGTCAGAACAGTGCTGAGCACAACTTGGGCTTTGGGAAATTTATACTACCTTTCTGCCTCCTTTCTTAAGGTTAGGGCAGTTTGAGCCTGGTTTTCTGTGCATGCAAGTCAGAGCAGCCTCAGTACTTCTCTATATTGTGATGACATGCCACAGATCCATAGGAGACTCTGCCACTCTGTCAGGGGAGAAGGGGAGAAGGAACCCTAGTAAGGAAATAGGGGTGAGGTAACCTATGACTGGAGAACAACTGGAGGAAGGGCCCAGGGAACCCAGATAGAGGAAATACCAGAAAGGAAAACCTCTCAGCCGGTCTCTTGAGTGTTGTGAGACTACTCTCGTTTTACCAGCCGGGGGACCCGGCCTCAGAGTGCACGGCTCATCATTGAGACTACAGGATGGAACAGGAAAGAGTCCAAGGGGGGAAAAAGAGGCAGAGAAGTTCAAAGAACCACAAGAGGGGATTCAGGCATGGGAGAAGCGAGATAAGGACAACACAAGGGAGAAGCAGGGCCGGGGGGGGGGGGGGGGGGGGGGAAGGTGCTGCAAGGCCCGGAAAGAGCAAGGCCAACAAAGACTAAGAGGAGCACCATATCATGGAAAACACAAGACAGCAGAAAANCAGGCTAGGGAGAAGCAAGATAAGGACAACACAAGGCAGAAGCAGGGCCAGGGGGGTAACAGCCCTATAGGAAGGTGAGGCAAGGCCCGGAAAGAGCAAGGCCAACAAAGACTAAGAGGAGCACCATATCATGGAAAACACAAGACAGCAGAAAATGCAAGACGAGGAAGGGCGACGGGGGAGTACTAGGCAGTGGGGGAACAGAACGCAACAGGGAACAGGGCTAGACAAGGTTATGGGGGAGCAGGAGGTAATGGGGGAACAGAACGCAACAGGGAATGCGCTTAGACAAGGCTATGGGGGAGCAGGAGGCAAATGGGGGAACAGAACACAACAGGGAACAGGGCTAGACAAGCTATGGGGGTGCAGGAGGAAATGGGGGAACACAACACAACAGGGAATGAGATTAGACAAGGCTGGGATCAAGTATCTAATAATAAGCAGGTGGAAAGCTGGGAAGGAAGGCCTCAGGACAGAGGGAGAACAAGGGATAAGGAAACTGGCTATAGGGGAAACTGAACACCCTAGCAGCGTTCACAAGGGAAGGGAAGTCCACAAGCCTGCTCACAGTCTTGTCAATGGGGGGGTGGGGGGTGGAGGAGCTGTTGCTCCCACGGCTTCCTGTGGCCACACCACAGGCTATATATCAACCTGTGGCCAACCAGGAAGCCGGGAGCCAAAGTCAGGGAGACAAGGCACAGCTGGGAAAAGGCGTGGTCACACAGGAGTGGGGAGCGGAGACGTGGAAAAGAACCCAAGCGTCTGAATGCCCCCGGAGCAGATTTAATAACAGTAGAACATCTAAAAGAGGCCCCAGATTGGTGGGCTAGGGTGTTAGCCCTGATTTTTACCCACATGAATGCCACTGGTGCCTTCCCTAAAGGGTGGCTTAAAAGTATTGTGGTCCCCATTTTTAGGAAAGGGGACCCAAGGGCCCCGGGGAATTACCGCCCAATTAGCTTACTGAGCATTCTTGGGAAGCTCTATTCGAGACTCTTACTGAAGAGGATGCTTGGTTGGTTGGACGCTCAAAATATCATCATGCCAGAGCAAATCGGATTTCAGAAGGGCTGCTCTACAGTGGACCATATACTGCTTTTGTCCTGCCTTGTGGGGAAATCTCTTGGTCAGGGAAGGAAGGTATACCTATGCTTTGTGGACCTAAGGATGGCATTTGACTCCATCTGCAGGTCCCAGCTGTGGCATAAGCTGGAGGACCTGTGGATGGAGCCGAGGCTGCGGTTTTTGATACTTCACATGCATGAGAGCAACTCCCTGCAAGTCAGGTGTACCAGGGAGGGGGCCCTGTCAGGCAGGGTTGAGGTTGCCAGAGGGGTGAGACAGGGTTGCCTACTGGCAGCAGCCCTATTTAACATCTTCCTTAATGATCTTCCCCCTCGTTTGGATGAGGCTGACTCCCACCCCCCACAGATTGGGAATAGAGGGGTAGCATCCTTGCTTTACGCGGACGATACCGTCCTTATTTCCCGAACACTGGTGGGTTTAAGGCGGGCGATGCAGACGATTGAGGCATATTGTAACAACGAAGGCCTCTCCATTAATTATGGGAAGACAAAGGTGTTAATCGTGGGCGCCCGCAAGCACGGGGAAACCCACAAGTGGACGTTGGATGGCCATTCGATCTCCCAGGTAGATAAATTTAAATACCTGGGAGTTACTTTCTCTAACGTGATCATTGGGCCATGGTTAAGAACCAGGCCAGCCAGATGGTAGGAGCCATTCGTGGCTTCTATTTTGGCAGAGGGGGCCAGCTGGTACTCCCCTCGCTTTGCTTGTTTCGGGCGAAAGTTGTGGCACAGCTCCTGTACGCTTTTCCGGTCTGGGCTCTGGATTTTCTAGAATTTCTGGAAACGACCCAAAACGATTTCTTGCGGGCTATTCTGGGGGTCCCGAAAGGAACTCCCCAGGTCCTTTTGAGACTAGAAACAGGATGTCTTCCCATTAGGGTCTTTGCTCTCCAGGCCCTAGTGAGATTTTTGCTAAAAATAGAACTTATCACACAGGGGGAGAAGTCTCTTCTGGGGAAAGCCAAGGAGGTGGGACTACTCTCCTCTTGGCAAAAACAGCTGGAAGTGGTGCTGGGGAGTTTGGGATTTTCCCCAGAATATTTGGCTGACAAGGGGCCCAAACAGGCGATGGTGATGGTAAAGCAAAGACTGGCAGATCAGCAATTACAATTAGATGCCGAAATGCAGAAACGACAGAGGGGCAATCTGCAGTATATTTCACCAGTAAGACCTTTATCTGAGACTAACTATTTGATCGCCTGGTCCAACTTCTCAGTAAGACGGGCTTTTACGCGCTTGCGCTGTGGGGTTTTCCCCTCGGCCATATTGGAGGGCCGATATTTGGGCATTCCATTTTCCGAAAGAACGTGCTCACACTGTACGTTGCAGATCTTAGACACGAACGAGGACATCTTGTTGGTCTATCCTAGACATAATGGGATAAGGGGCAAGCTCTCTGCGGCCCTTAAAGAATCTCAAGTAAGTCATCCCTTTATTGATTGCCTCAGATTATGCTTAGATGCAAGAGCCTCCAAATTGACCTTAGCAGTAGCGGTCTTCGGCAATCTGGCAATGCACGTGAGAAATACAAAGAAATCCAGAGAGGCCTGGAGTGGCCCCAGAGGGGGTTCCGACTGAAAGCCAAAAAGGTTCTGGAGTGGGCCTGTTCGAAGCTATGGGAAGGGATTGAAGGCAAAAGCAGGATTTGTGAGTATGTATTAAAGGGTTATTTCCAAGTATATTGTTATTAATCTTGGTTTGTACTGGATAACGGAGTAAGATGTTTTTTTTAAAATGTGTCTGTCCATTTGTTAATTTTGTTATTTATGCCAATAACTTTATAGTTACGGCAAATAAAGTTTATTCATTCATTCAACCTTCAAACGTCTGAACCTGGCCATTCTCCCCACCCAGAGTGGCACCAGCCCTTAAGGCAGCGCTCCAAACCCTCCAGGGCTGGGGGTTCAAGACCCAGTCCTGACACACTCTTTTGATGCCCTTTTCTACCAACAAAGTACCGAGTGCACATGTAGGGGCTTGATTCATCCAGGATCTGGGCTATGGTTTCCAGAGTGGAAGAAAGGTCAGATCAGCTCAAATGAGGGAGTGCACAGGAAACTAAATGTGAGTGATACATTTTACATATTTTCAAAACTTTTGTTCTTTTAAAGCCTTTGTAGCCTGTGAAAGAGAGGGGGGGGGGGAAAGAGCAGTCACCTCCTTCATCTGACAGCATTTCCCAGAGCCTAGCAGTGTTCTATTAACATGCGCCTTGCTGCTCAGGATATGAAATGGGAACCAGAGGGACTTTCAATCTTCATAAGCACTACGAATCTCTCTTCCGAGGCTATGCTTTGGCACAGATTCCCGGGCACACTAAAAATTACATCCCATAGGCAGACTTGAATGTGTTTGCGAGAAACCCAGCTATCGCCACGCTCCGATATTTTATTTAAAAGGTGGTGCTTTATTCCCTTTTAATGCTTGGATATTTTTTGTGAGGGAGATATAAACAGCGACTAGCTCTCTCAATGGTCCCGAAAAACATTCGCAGCAGGATGCTTGCTTTGCAGCACTCAGCTAATTGGCTAATTTTGCACTGATGGATGTAAATGGCACAGTTGGTAATTCATGGTTAGATGCTTGCTATTCACTTCTTTCTATTACTTAAAACACAGAGACAAAAGCCCTCAAAGTACTCATAAAATACCTTTGCCCGTTTAAAATTATGCCTCAATTATGTTTTTGGGCAGCGTGTGCTGCAATAACTGCAATATAAACATTTTATGGCAAAGGAATACATTTCAGGGCATCACAAATGATGCATTCTCAGACAAAGGTAGCACACCACTCTGCCATCTATCAAGGTTATATTCAGCATGAGAAGTGAAAGGAATATCTGAGAGGAATGTGCTATCCGTCGGATTTAGCTGCTCCGATCCAAATCCACCTGATCGGGTATGGGGCCTGTTTTACGGATGGATATTGTTCAGTTCATTAGTTGTTCAGCCCAGTTTCTGCTCATGTTCTGTTCATCCATCCATTTGTTTGGTCTGATTTGCTTGTCATTTGATCTGGTTTGGTCACTGTTTGGTTCGGTTTTGTTAAGTTATTTTGTTTGGTCTGGGTGGGTTCAGTCAAGTTAAGCCTTTTCATCCAGTTGGTTCCTTAGCTCAGATTTGTCTAAAAACTGTACAGGCCTTTCCAGCCTAACGCCTAATGAAACCACTTAAAAATTCCTCCAAAAATGAACTGAATCCCTTAAAAACTGGACTGAACCCCACAACCTTGAACCAAATGTCACAAACCAAATCAACCCCCAATCCAAACCTCCACCTGAACAACCCCAAGCCAAACCTCGCTCCAACTTGAACATTCAGCTGCCAATTCAACTGGGAGAATAATAACTGCAAATAAAATCTTAAATATTCATTTTCTCTTTATTCAGCATATGTTACAGGGAAAGGACACTAATTTATTATTTATTTTATTTTCAGTACTTGTAGCCCCTCCTGCTCAATGGCAGCTTGGGGCAGCGAACAAAATGCATTAAAAGAAATACAAAAATATAAAACGCTATAAAAATAGAGGTTACTTATCAGTACCTCTGTTATTTGAGACAGCGCCGCGTATTCTCACTATTGGGATTCACTTCCTGCTCTGCAGGTACCAGAAAAACCTCGTCAGCCGTTTCCAGGCAGAAGATGGCCTGGAAAGATCTAGAACAAGGTGAGAGCTCCGTACCTCCCTCCCCCCTCCCGCTCAGAGAAAAGCACGGGCTCCAGTTCGCGTGAGAGCGGGAGTCTATAAAAGGGGGCGGAGCCCTCACCGCCTCAGTTCCTTCCAAACCTGTCCCAGGAAGACCCAACAGGGTACCTCCGAGACAGAGGGGAAGGTGGGCGGGTCGTGAGAATACGCGGAGCTCTCTCGAAGAACAGAGTTACTGGTAAGTAACCTCTATTTCTTCTTTGAGGATCTCCGCAATTCTCACTATTGGGAGAGTGAGTAGCAGTAAAAAGACATACCTCAGGTGGAGAAAGTCAAGGAGGTTAGTCTAAGATGGAGTGTAAAACTGCTCTGCCCACTCCTGAGTCTACTCTGGCTGCCAGATCTAGAAAATAGCGCTTGGTGAAGGTATGCACCAAGGACCATGTGGCAGCCTTGCAAATGTCCTGGATAGGGACTCCACGGAAGTTGGCAATCGATGAGGCGACTGCCCTAGTGGAATGAGCATGCAGATGAGAGGGGG
>QEPC01014178.1:557842-575017 GCA_003113815.1 Sphenodon punctatus
AACAGCTCCGCCGGGCGTGACTTCGCAGACACTAGGAGGACGGCAAGGAACTCCTTCCTTGCTGTCCTCACAGCCTCAACATAGGACCGCAAATGGGCCCTATGGAGAAGATGGTCGGAGTCAGATCCAGTCGCTCTAGCCTCCTGCCTACACGCTTCATACACCGCAGCCCCTCAGTAAACCAAGGAGTCCTGCGGTGATGAGACCGAGGCAGAGGGCGTCTCAGAGCCACCCTATCAATGGCTTCCTCCAGCAAGCTGTTCCAATGCTGGACCAGCTCATCCACAGAGTGACCGTCCAAGTCCAAGGTTAACTCCCCCAGGACCTCTTGGAACTGCTGGGGTTGCATCAGCCTCTGAGGGTGGACCATCCTAACTGGTCCTTTCCCCTTCTGGAGGGGGTGTGCTAGAAGACTGGCCTGAAGGAGATAATGGTCCGTCCATGACAAGGGCACCGCTGTAACCTCCCCCACAACCAGACCCCCCGCCTCAAGGCCAGAACCGAAGATCAGGTCGAAGGTATGCCCCCCCACGTGGGTCAGGCAGATAACCTCCTGGGGCAAATCCATGGTTGCCATGGAGGCCATGAATTCATGCTCCGCCCCGACAAGGCCGGCATCAGCGTGGATGTTGACGTCCCCCAGAACCAAAGTCCTAGAGGCCTCCGAGGCCAGCTCTGCTAGAGTGGTAAGGGATGCCGCCAGGCAGGAAGGGGCCCGGTTGTACCAGCAGGGCCTCAATACCCATAATCTCCTGAACTGGATGCCTCCGAACAGGCCACTCCTCTCTAAAAACAATAGCTACACCACCTCCCCGGCCGTCTGTGCGGGGCTGATGCTGCACGGCATACCCGGCCGGAACGAGATCCGCCAAAGTTGGACCGGTCAACTCATCCAGCCAGGTTTCCATGATACACGTGTGGTCCATGGCCCCATCCGAGATTAAATCCCAGATAATTGGGGCCTTGCTCATAACAGACCTCGCATTTAACAGCAGCAGCCCCCCCACGTATGGACCTTGGACCCAGCTCCTCCCTCCCCCTCAGCAGGGGGTTTGCAACCTGCACTTCCCTTAGGTACCTTAGTCCCCTAGGGGCACGTGCCATCCGAACCCATGGACCATACCACCACCACCCCAGCACGACCCCAATGGCCGCGCCCTCCAAGCTTCTCGCCTTTACCTAAAAGACTATTCATGGCCTTGCGCCCTCCTCCCCTCCCATCTCTCTACTCCTCATCTCTCTACACTAGTCTCCCGGGCTAGACTCCTGTCCAAAAGCTCTGCTTCTCCTCTACCACACCACCCTTGCTTGCTCACAACTCCGCTGCTCCTCAATGCGTGTTCACCCATTCTTCCTTGCTGCCCCCCATGCCTGGAACTCCTCCCCGTCCTGAATACATTCGCTTCTCTCCCTCCCTCACAACCTTCAAATCCCTCCTGAAAGCCTGCCTCTTCCATTAGGCCTTCCCCAGCTCCTCAGCCCCTTAAGTCCTCTTCCTTCCATTCCTTTCCCAATGTAAACTACATAACTAAGCCAAGCACACGTACCTGCAACCTCATGCCTTCATGAATGTATTCTCATCTCTCCCTCTGTTGCCCCCAACCCTCATCTCCCTTCCCTTGTCTCTGTTAGATTTTAAGTCCCCTGGGGCAGGAACCCTGTCTATTTTCAACAGTTGTAAAGTGCCACATACATTGCTTGCACTATATAAATGAATAATATAATAATTAATAACATTATTTAATCCACACTTGCTGCTGGTTTTCTTTATGTGTCTAGGAGAAAGGATCCAGGACTCAGTCAAAAGCCCTGGGGGCTCCAAAATGGTGGCTTACTCTGCTGCACCACCCCCAATGCTCAGTCTTTGGTCTCTCTCTTCCTCTCCTGGCCCCTCATCATCTGCTGAGACCACACCGCCACTGGCCCCAGATTGGTCTTTGCCAATGTATAAAGGTGACCCAGCTGCCATTGGAGGTTGGGTGGAGCAATATGTCTCGCTACCATGCTGCTTTGACCTGATCCTGTAAATCTTGCAGAGCTTAGGGTCCTGACCAGAGCTGAAACGAGTAACCATTATGGCCAAATATCACAGTGTCTGGTTTAGTATCCACTTAATTGGATTACTGTTTACTGAATTACCATTTATCTTTCTTTCTTTTAAAAAAAAACTCCCTCCCTTTCTCCAAACTGGTCCAGCTATGTGGTAATTCAGTACACAGTAACATCCGGTATTCTGGTTTCGCAGCTAACCTCCATGGCTACTAATTGTTACCAAATAACTGTCAAACGATCTGGTATACTGGATATTAACGGTGGATACATTTTTTCCCTATCTGTTTCAGCTCTACTCCTGACATGAGGGCATGGTCATTTGCCTCAGGTTTTATGTCATTAAACTCATGGAGTCATTTGTTTTAGCTGAAAGCAGTGGCTGATGTTGCATGTATGATGTGAATTTTCAGCATGCATGCTTTCTTTGGCATTCTGCTAGTAGCATACATTGCCATGCTGGTGGTAAGCTTGTATGAAAAGATTGTCTCAGTCTGGCTTTGCCTATTGCAGCTCAGTGTTTGCATAATGCAGAGGCAATTTAGCTGATCACATTTAGTGAAGCTTTGCTGCTATTTAGTATTCCACTTCCTGTTCATTTGCATGGGTTCTCTGAGCAGTCTCATTTGAAGCATTTTGTCACTCTATCACCACTTTATCATGAATTAGTCTTTGAAGAGTTGATATTTACTGGAGTCTGCCTTTTTGTCAACTGCTTTTCATGATTCATAATCAAATAGGGATGTTTTACACCTTGCAGTTTTTGCTACCTCCAATTGCATTTGAAGTGATCCTGGAACTTTGCCAGGGTTTCCCCATGTCCACATACTACTCGAGGATAAGATGGCTCTTCCCTATCCCAGATAACAATGTGTATACTTTTGCTTCATTTTCCTTTCATCCAGGCAGGAGGCAATTTCAGAGTTTCCTTGTCTGTGATCTCTCCTGGAGAATGTCGAGCTGCCAAACATGTCTCCCTTTATGTCACAATGCTTGGGAACAGGGATCTGGAATGGTCCCAGTGTCCTGAATGTAGGCATAGTTTAGTTTTTGCACCCTACTTCCGATTCACTTCTGACACCATCTTTCCATTCCATTAATTTATTTATTTGGCTCTTTATCCTGCCTTATCCCAAAGCCACGATACTTATATTAGAAAATCAAAGGCCAATAAAACCAATTAAATATCTGCTTCTTAATCCCCAGCCACCAAAAGTTTGCATAAACAAAACTGTTTACATTGTTACTGAAAAATGCACAAGCTTGAGCTCTGGAAGATCTCTGCAGAGAGAGACACAACACCTTTCAATTCCTTACCCCAGCTGTGAGGTCAGTGCAAAGTTTGCAAACATTAGTCCATTCCAGCTGGCATGTGCAGAACACATTGTCTTCACTTCCTGCCTCTAGAGTTCTCCCAATTCCTCCTCTAGTTCCAGAGGAGTCCTATGGTGCTCCCTAGTGGGACATTTCTTACTATAAGAGGTGGATGAGTGACTCCACTCCTAGAGTGATTGCGCACCCATTGACATAGGATCAGCTCAGACAGGCACACACACACTGTCTGACCCCATGCTGGGGGTGTTGCCCTCAATCCTGACACATACTTGAAAGGCCCGTTCTTTTCTTATACTTTGGTAACATGGTGGTAGCATGTCATGCCAACAATTGTCATTGCATTGGAGTGGACTGAAAATGGATAACTCCATATCCTAATATTTTTCCCGGTCAGAGCAAGGTGGATTAAGAATGCTTGGGGCCCTGGGCCCAAAGAGCACGGGACACTGTGGAGTTGGAGAGAGAAACCAGGAGCCATTTTAGGTTTAAACACAGAGCTCCCCCTTCCAGGAAACCCTGTCTTTATTTTTCTTCCCTGCTTACAGACCCTTCTGGGCTCTGTGGAGGACCAGAGAATATGATCACTCCACAGACACAAAGATTGTTGTCCTAACCACCACCCTCGATAGTACTGCATCCATACTGCCTTTCTCTCTGCCAACGATGGCATAATCCCCCCAGACAGACAGACAATAGGGTGCTGCCAGTACCGCCTGCTCACACTGAGCTGCACCTGCAGAACAGCACCAGAAGGGGCAGCTTCCAAATGGGTGGGGCCCTGTGTTTCTCGGGGCTCTGGACCTGGGACCCATGGGTCTATTCATGAGTCTACCCCTGGTTGCTGCCTCCCTTCTTTTTCATCCTTCTACCCTAGGTAATTAGGGCTAGATGGAGTCTTTAGCACAGCGTCCATAGTAAGGGGCAATGCGAGCTACTGCTCCGGACCGTAGGGATTTCCAAGAGCCATCACACCATCCAGGGTCTTAGTGCACCAACTGAGGCAAGGGTGGAATACAGTGCACACTTCACCATGCTACTGGTCCTCATTCCACATCTGCTCTTGGGTTTGATCTGCTGAAATCCAATAGCACACTTGCAAGGATTGCCATTGTAGCTGGGCCTTATACAAGCTGCAAAAAGGGAGTCCTTTCTCTCTGCTGTACCCTCATATGGCAAGGGAGGGAGAGGGCAAAATCAAGGACACAGTAACTGGGACATTGATAAGGCTATAGTAGAAACTGGCAGAAATTGAGTTATTAAATACCATTCCCCTTTTTGACCCACCCTGGCTAGGAGTTAATAAAGTCCTGTCTGTTAGCGTAACATGCTGTCTATTAATTATCATGGCTAATTTGAAAAGCAATGGCAGAAACGCCATACGGAACATTAGTTCTTCTAATGAACTTACTGAGCATCTCTTGCTTTCAGTTATAATAATTAGAGTTACACTTCCCTGCCCACCCTATCGAGACAGCCCAGGACTTATCCATTAGCTTCACATCATTAATTCCAGAATGGGTTTTTTAATTTATTTATTTTTTAAAATGAAGGTTGGTTTAAAAAAAACAAAAAACCCCAAACCCTCTATATTAACATTTAATAATCAAGTAAATGGACAATAAAGATAATCAGCCACTTCTGACAGTTGTATCATGTCAAATAATTGCACTAATCTTAAAAAAGGTGAATTAACATGCCAAACCTTAACAGGAACTCAGTGTTTCCAGAGATGGAGAATCTTCTCTCAGAAGCATTTACAATTATGGGGAGGGGTGGGGAGAAGAAAACAGTTGAAGAGCTTCTTTTCTTATCTAGAGAAAATGCTGCTGGCTGGTTGAGCCACTGTGGGATTAGTCCCTTCCTGAAGCCAGCAGTCTTTCACTGACTCAAATGAAAGCCAATTAGATCTCGACTTGCGGAGTCTAAATCAGGGGCAGCCAAGAGGTAGATCGTGTTTTTTTTAAAAAAAATAACTGTGCATGCACAAAATGGCCACCAGACTGTTCTGCACATGCACAGCCATTTCCAAAATGGCGGTGGCAACACTGCAGACATTTTGGAAATGGGCAGACAGTCTGCACGTGCGTAGCAGCCATTATGCACATGTGCAAACTGGCCGACCTTTTCCGAAATGGTTGCGATGTTGCTGCTGCCACTTTAGAAAAGAGTCCGAACATGTGCAGAACAGTCTTGTGGCCATTTTGTGTATGCAGAGTTATTTTTTTAATTTTTTTTTAATTCTTTTAAAGTTTTTAATTGATTTAATTATGGATCCATAATAGGGATCTGTAATTAAACAATGAATTAAAGATCCAAATCTGGAATTAAAGTTCTGAATTCAGAATTCCCTCTGGTCAGCCATCCCTAGGAGGAAGATCATTGTCCGAGAGATTGCCTCGGGGGAGGAAAGTGGGGTCAGAGCCCCAGGGAGTGTCTCCGGGGAGGAGAGGCTCTAGAAGAGCTCCTCCAGTGCAGACTGGGAAGGCTCTCTCTAAAGGAGAGTGCTACTCTCCACTCCTGAAACCAGTTGCTGAGGTGCTGCAGAGCTGGGAGCCAGCAGGAAGGGTTCTGTGGATCATATCCCCCTCAGTTCTGGCCACCACTGGTCTAAATGGCTTTGTAGGCAGCTGAAGGTTATGAGAAGGCTACAAGGCATGGGAAGGGGAGCAGTTGCTGCAGCGGATCCAGCTCAAAGAGCCACAGCCAGATAGTACCCCTTGCAGCTCTGGGAGTAGGGCTAGTGGATCAAGAGAAGACTGGTGGATGAATGGTTTATTTTGTTACTGTTTATGGACTTTTAAAGATGTTGCTTTAAGAGAAAAAACTGGAAATAAATAAACAAACCCCTGCTAGGGAAAGGTTAGACTGGACTCTGAATCGATCTATTCACAGCCCAGAGTGGCAGATGATTGGCCTGACCCTTTTGAGACTAATTATCCAAGGTGGGTGCCTTGTCATAACAACACATGTTCAATAGACCAAGGCCAACATTTTCAAAGAGAAACCCAAATCTGTATTTAGCCACCTATGGAAAAGTGAATAGATCTTCAAAGAGCAGTAAGCACCTACAAATCCCATTAAAATCAATGAAAGCTGCAGGTGCTGAGCTCTCCTGAAAACAATCAAGTCACTTTTATTTGGCTCTCTATTGAGAATGCTTTCCAGCGCCTGCATTAGAGAGTCTCTAATGCAGGCTCTGGCGAGGATTCTCCCCTCTTGGTTTCCGTGCCAAGGAGACAGGCAAAAAGGATAGTGTTGTCATGTTCTTTTTATTAGAATACTGTACACTGTAGTAGAGGTCAGAATCAGACCCCAGGTTCCAAATGAGACTGAATTGGCTTGGAATACAAACCTCTAATCTTTATACAGTTAAAATAATCAGACCTTGTTTACTGGGGCATAAACAGATGTAGTAGTCAGATTCAAGTTTTAGCTATGGAAATGATTAACTGTCTTATTGACATCCATTACAAATGTGAACTCAGGGAAAGTGGTAGCTCCTTAAGAGGTTAGATGGTTCTGTTTAATTAAGGGAAGATGGGGTGTTTCCTTATTTTAGAAGGGGTAGCTAGTCTCAATGGCCCTAGGCAGCGCCTAGCTGCTTTGCTCATGGAGCACATGGCTGAAGGGGCTTGCGACGTAAGTTTGTGGGAGGTGGTACAGTTTTTCTAACAGATACAACGTGCTTAAGTTTGAAATTGTTGGCCTGTCTCAAATAAAGCTCCTTAATAAACCCTGCTTTCTAGTCACGTGACCTTCCAACAAATCTCACGGAAGGAGTGGGGACACCCAGACCTCACAACTTTTGTTCATGGTATACAATGTGCTTATTACAACTGTCCAGGGTGGGGATGCAGGACACAACTTAATCAAGGTCAACTAAAAGTTTTCCCCACAAGATAAACTAAACATGAACCACACCTTAACCAAATTTAGACAAATGGCTGGAGGGCAGGAGCACCCATGGGTTCCTAGCCAAGATGGCCAGAAGATGCAACCCCCCAAGCTCAGGATGTTCCTCTCACTGTCCACAGCTGAGAGTGACTTGGAGAACAGAGATTAGACCATAGTGGCCCTCTTTTTCTGGGCTTCCCAGGGTCGGCCTTACCGTGGGGCGGCAGCCCCGGGCCCCACTCCTGTGGGGGATCTGCACTCGGGCTCCCCAGCTCCCAGCCTGACAGTGGTTGGGAGCTGGGGCCCCTGAGCACTGGGCCCCCGGCCAACTCTGACTGACAGGCAGCGGAGGAGGCCAGCAGGAGTGAGGGAGAGGCAGAGGCCCCACCTTTCCCACACTCCATGCCCTCCGCTGCCTGTCACAGTCTCGGCCATGAGAAATGAGGGGGAGAGAGGCAGAGACCCTGCCTCTCCCTCATTTCCCCTGTGCGAAACAGCCAGGCAGCGGAGGGGGCCAGCAGCGTGAGGGAGAAGTGAGGGAGAAGCAGAGGCTCCGTCTCTCCCACACTCTGTGGGTACCCCCCTGCCTGTCAGTCTCTCAGCCAGAGGAAATGAGGGAGAGGCAGGGCCTCCCTCTCTCTCTCGGTCTCTCCCTTATTTTTCCTGACCGAGACCGAGACTGTGACAGGCAGCGGGGGGGGGGGGGGGGGGGGGGGGGGGGGGGGGGGAGCAGAACATCCGTTGACACCAGGCAGCGCAGCGGCAGATTTAATCTGCTGCCATGGTGCCCACCCCCCCTGAGGCTCAGAGTCCAGCACGGGGTCCAGGCCGGTGGTGGCGGCGGATCAGGTAAATGATCCAATGGCCGCTCAGGTTTAGGAATGGGCAGAAGGGAGTGCCCCTCTGCCCATCCCCGAGCCCAGGCCCGGGAGCGCCCCCTGAGCCGGGGAGCCACTCTAGGTCTGCTGGTCGCCACCAGCAAAGTTACCAGCATCAGAAAAGGGCCCCGCCTTTGTTCCCTGCCCTGGGCCCCGCTTATACTAAGGCTGGCCCTGGGGCATCCTCTGAAGTATCTGGTGCTTTGACCTCTGTCAACAGTACACTGGTAGGGGTGGCCCAGCAGGTGCATAAGAACAGGCATATCACATGAAATGCCCAGATGCTGCAGCACAAGAGACAGGATGGGAACTAGGGCTATGAGTTTGCTTCCAAAAATATTCAAAATTCTGCAACCAGGAAGCCCAAATTCAGAGATTAGAATTATACAAGTTAAATTGCATGTGTTATGCAATTTGTTAAATGCAAATGAGCTTCCCAGCATGCTAATCAATCAGTTTTAGACATCTCATATCTTATACACACACACACACACAGTCGGGGGTTCTTCTGTACAGCAGGGATACCTGGTCCTCTTCAGCAACTGTGGCAGGAGTCCTGATGGCTAAAGAATACTGAAAAGCACATTAATTCCAACCTTGAACAGTTTCAAGAAAACCAGAACAATAAAACCAATCACATGTGCCCATATTGTTCCTTCAGAAGAGTGAGATTCAAACCTTGATCTTTCAGTTAGGGGCAAAGCCCAGATGTTTCAAGATGAGAGGGAGGTGCTGGAAAACAGGTCCAATAGAGCCAGAGGCCCACAAGTCCCTTGTGTAGAAGTGGATTCTCAGTAGGAGCAGCTATGAGGAGACAGTATCATCTGGGCCTCCATTGCAAAATGCATCACGTCAGTGATTCAGTGGCTATATCATCCCTTCACTTGTTTGGTACGTGGATGCTTCATTATTCATTACTTCAATCACTTTGGAATTTTGGTGCTTCTTTTGCTTCATTTATTTGGCTCACTTTGGGTGATTTCAGACATTACGGGGTCCTGATTCACCACAGTGGATTCCCGGCGGGGGTGAACAGATCAGCCACCCCCCGTGATCAAGGAAAACCCTGAACAGACATGACGGGATCGGGACCACGGCAAGGAATCGGACCACGGCCCAGGGCAGCGCAACAGACATTACGCCCATCCCGGGCCGGGCCGTGGTCAAAGCACTCGAAAAGTGCCTGGGCGGCTTGTCCCGGCTGCTGTCGTGTGCCCTTTAAATCTCCCTCCCCTGTCTGTGTTGTTGCTGGTTGTCTGGCAGCGATGCTGCGTGCTTTGTCCCTGGCTGGGAATCATTGTCTTTGGTTCCGGCCGTTGGTTGCCGTTCAGACATTACTTTTTTTGTTTCCTGTTGGGAATCTCTTTGACCACGTTTTCGGAAATGGTCTGGGCCGGAGGTCCGGAAGCGTGGTTGATTTTGACCCCATGTGGGTATTGACTGTGGTGAACATCTGGCAACCGCCAAACAGACATTCAGGGCGCTTTGGCCCTGCCGCGGAATTGAGTGTGGTTCACTGTGGTTGAGCGTGATCTCGTAATGTCTGAAATCACCCTTTGTTTTCCATTATTTCATTTTTCAGTACTTTTTGTGTCTTTTTCCTGCATAATGTCATGCAGACAGACCAACCCAATAAAACAAAACAAAAAACTCCAAACCCCCGCCCCCCCAGACACACACTACTAAAGTGAACAAAGCACTGAACACCAAAGCAGAAACCAAAATAAATTTAGCAAACAAATGGTTTCAAATTCAGCCTCAAAATTAGCTTTGCATAAATGGATGTGAACCAGCCAATTATTCATTCGTTTGAATAAATTGTTTAATCTCCAGAATGGTTTTATGTAGTTTACGCAATGAGCAAGCAGCTTGGGGGGTGGGAGGACAACTTGCAATATTAAAACTCTTACAATCTAGCTACATCAATGACAGGTATTCAAGAGACTGGTGACTGTGATGAACTTTTATTTTAGAATCTCAGACTGCTAAAAACAGAAGTACCTCTAAGGCTTCTCTTCCACTTTTCATGGTATCTGTTTTGTTAAAAAAAAAATCAAAAGCAATCCACTCTGTCAAAGTAAAGGCAGTATGCAAATGCCAGGAGCAGCATCACTAATGGAATCCGAGTTCCCTGGGTCATATCATGAGTCACTGATGCTCACAAATGCAACTCTCTGTTTGCTAGTAAGAGCTGCTGGTATAAAGCAGAATGGGGAGGGGGAGGGGGGGAATCCAAGTTGAGATGTCTGGCTCTTATTGTCCAACCTCCTGGTTTTATTAATGCTGTTCCAATTAGTTGGGGAAGAAGGTAATAAATAGCTACTTCATTGGCTCCTGCCAAAAAAGTTCTGATAGCATTAAATATTAGATACCTGCTGCAAGCCAGAAAATCATATAATGGGCCAAATTCCTCCCTCTGATCACTCCCTTGATGTTATCATAGGGTGAAAACAGACATGACGCTAACCACCCTTTAACCACCCTTGGTGGCCATTTATGCATGTTTCAGGGCTGCATAGGGCACCAATACAGCCCTGCAATATGCATAAATACCCACCAAGGGTGGTTAAAGGGTGGTTAGCGTCATGTCTGTAACCCATAGTTACAGCTAGTTACACCTTCTTAGAATCAGATTCGTTAGCTGTAGTGAAATGCAAAAACAATTTTTTTTAAATGAACGATACGACCATTATAAGACTCCATGACCACCAAGGTCAAACTAGAGCATCCTAGATGAGCTGGAACAGCTGGGAGGTGTGCTCATACTAGACAGGTGTCCATTTGTTTGAAGCTGGCCAAATTTCTGAAGCGTGTTCAGCATGCATTTGGCCACACTCCTCTATTAATCCATGGAATAAGTTTTATTGGCTCACAATGAATCTTTCGCCAGACTGGGGATCCTCAGAAGAGCACGAGAATGACATCTGATAGATAATCCCCCAACTTGACTGACACACAAAATAATGAGTTATTTTAAATTGCAGTGGTAGAGGGAGCCAAAGGCATAATGAAACAGGGCCCGATAATACATTACTCCCAGAGTCTGCATTATTCTGTATAATCTAGAAAGAGGCCCAAGCTAGACAAGGACATTTATATGGCCAAATTAAACAAGAGAAAATGAAGGCTATATTGCTCAGCCTTGCTGAGATTTCCCTTGTGGCAATTTACGAGCAAGCTAACTCTTATTGAGTCTTGTTTAACAAGACCATGTATGCGGCTAATTCTCTTTTGATAGATATTGCAACAACTTTATGTGGCTAATCTTTTCTTTTAACTGGGCCGGCTGCATTGGTAAAAGTATTCATCGCTTTTTCTCAGCATCACAAGGGGAAAATGAAAAAACCCCTCTATTTCAGAGAGGGTAAAGAGGACACAACCGGGATTACTCGCATTGCGATTCTGCTCTTTTGATGTTGCTTTTGAGCTATGTTTCTCATGTCTTCCTGCAGGAAGGTAGATGGACTAAGTGAAAGACGCTGGCAGCCTTTAACAATGCAGAGATTTTCAACATATGCAGAAACTCCCGTGCTGGTGGCACAGGGCCTTTTTCAACTTCCACTTGCAAATCAGATATGTGGCATCCTCTTTTTACAGCACTGGGATATTTTTAAATGGTGCACAGACCAAGCCCAGAAATATTTGGAGCATACATATTCTTGTCAAAATGGCAACCATATGGCATCATTCATCCCCAACCAACTACCTAATGGGAAAACACAGTCACTCATGAATTTTCTGTCCCAGCTATCATTCTTGTCCAGAGAATCTACAGATGCAGATCTTTTCTGACTCCTGACAGCAACTCCTTTGGACCCAAGAGCCCAGGTTTCAAATCCCATTTTAGCCATGAACTCGCTGGGTGGCCCTTGTACAAATCACCATCTCTCAGTCTTCGTTCATCTGTAAAATGGGAATAATGACCTACCTCACAGGGTTGTTGAGAGGGTGAAGTAGGTAAGGATTGTAAAGCACTGTGAACACTGAAAGAGCTATATTAGTAATGTAATTAATACATTTGGGTACTGTATTATTAATATACTCAGTTGCTTCAGGTACTCCTCTAAAGCAACCAAGAGTGGCCACTGTTGGAGACAGGATGCTGGACTTGATGAACCATTGGTTTGACCCAATATGGCCCATTATATAAATTACAAGTGCTATATTATTAATATAATTATATCCCATATAATTAATAATATAGCACTTTCAGTGTTCAAAGTGCTTTACAATTCTTATCTACTTCCACCGCACAACCATTTTATGTAAGGACCCAGGCTAGAACCAGCAGCCTTGGGGTCCTGGGCATGGTGGCTGGCTCTGCACCACTTCCTGCTGGCCAGGGCCTAGTATTGACTAGGAAACCTTTGCTGGTGCCAGTATAGCCACACTCCTCCCTTCAGCCCTGTTCCACACACCCCAGCTTCCTGGTTGGCTGCTGGCCTGTACATAAAAGGTCAGTCACCACTTTGGTTAGCTGGGTAGATCAGTCACTACACCCCTTGGGATGTGCCCTGCATCAAGCTAGCTTCTGGACTTGTGCTCTGATTCCTAACAGGGTTTGTTTTGTCTCCTTGGACTGGCCTGACTCTGCCTGGACTCTGTTTTGGACTGGTTTCTGACTTGCTTCTGGATCCGCTCTGTTTGTTTTCTCTGCCTGTTGCCAGTCCTGAATCCCTACTTGCTGTTTGGTTTTGCTTGCCTGCTTCATTGCCCACCTCGTGTGTGTTTGTTCTCCATTTCCTGTGCTTCATGTGTTAGCCCTGAGTCTGCCTTGAACCCTGGATCCTATGGACCCTTCAGATTGCTCCTGCATCGACACACCAGCACCAAGATCCTGGACCTGATCCCACATGATGCACTGATTCTGCCACCACACTCTGTGCCCGAGTCCTGTGTTCCCAACACCCTGTGAGGTAGGTCATTATTCCCATCTTAGCGCTGAACTAAGGCTGAGAGGTAGACACTTGTGCAACGCTTAGGCTACCCAGGAAGTTCATGACTAAAATGGGATTTGAACCCAGGTCTCCCAAGTTCAATACCTTATATCCACTAAGCTACTGTGGGCATTTTCACTCAGGACACTCTCTACCTCTACCCCACCATACATGTTGCAGGGCTACAGTGTTTCTCTGTGGGTGCCCTGTAACATGTATAGTCGGGGGTGGGGTGGGGGGGAAGTGTCTTGTGTGAAAATGCCCACTCTGTTGCCTTTCGACGTATCTGTAAGACTTGGCTGTTTGCCCAGGCCTTTGGCGGGGAGGGTGGGAGTTAATTTTTGAGGGGGGGTGTTTTAAATTTGTTTTAATTATTATATTGTAGATTTTTTTTTTTATGTTTAAAAATTGTTTTTATATTATCTTGGAAGCTGCCCCATGATGCCGTAGGCATGGGGGGGCAGCATATAAATAAATAAATAAATAAAATAAAAACAAGAAAAGTAAATTTCTAGCCCCGATAGCTGCAGAGATTGAAAACATGAAACTTAACAGCTCAAAAACCAGAAAGCAAATAAAATGAGCACTTAAAAAAAAATCCTATCACTTTTAATCTTATTTGGGAGAAGGGGTTTTAAATTATTTTTGAACATATGGGACTGGCAATAATGAGTTGGTCTGGTTACCTTGTTTTATCATGGTGTTGAGTCACAAGCTCAGCTGCCTAACTTTCCTTTTCTATACCTGAAAAGTCTAATATTTACATTTAGGTTGCTGGGGCAGTGTAAGCTATCACCACACCAATCTAGTGTACTAGTTACTATTTTAAGAACATGATCCTAAACCTTGCTGTAGAACTAACTTTTAGAAGCAATTGTGATATTTCCTTATGGAAATGTTCCAAGGAATTTAATAGGGTAAATAATGGAGTTATTCTAAAACCTGTCAGCTTAATAGAGATTAATAACCTTCCTGTAGAGTTTTGACCTTTTTTGTATAAAGCTATTGCAGGGATAGAAAATCTGTAGAGAATGTATTACAGAGCCATGGGTGTAGCTCTATAGTTAAGGCACGTTCCACACACTTGTTAAAATCATTATAAAAACAAGATGATTTATCCTATGACTGTAGTATTTTGTAGAAAGGATCGTTTGGGTGAGGGTTAGAAGCTACCAAAATTTCAGACAAATCAGATGAACACCAAGCAAGTTACAGATCTTTGACTTTTGGAGGCAAAATTGTTTTTGTTTTTTTCTTTAATGATGCTTTATGTTGACAGAAGTGTGTTTTTAATTTATCTATTTGGAGGTGTATAGGTGTCATAAATTTCAAGTGTGCATTCTAGTGCATTCCTGAGTTAGATATTGAAAATCCATCATGTAGCTTTTAAGTTAAAAACATCATAAGTTTCCATGTTATCCAATGGAGAGAGTGATATTTTTAAGTTGTCAGGGAATCGTGCAGAAATTGTTTTTATTTATTTTTATTTTCTTGGATTTTTAGGCCACCCCCTCCTGCTATTATTATGTTGGAAGCTCAGGGTGGCTTCCAACATAATAAAAACACAAAATATCAAAACAACAATAAATCCCATATAAATTGTGCAGGTCATGCGCATTAAGAGCAACTAGAGCCCAAAACACAACATGCACGAGGTACCTGTGTGGCCATTAGATGGCGCACACAGAGCCCATGGCAGTCGCCGGAACCACAAATGGCCCACAGTTCCATTCCAGGCCATGCCATGGCACACGCTGGCCAAAACAAAGGGTGGGACAGGTACACCTACATAAAATGTACATATGCTTCTTCTGTAGGATATACGTAGAGAATTTATTATTCAGAGATGCTCCTGTACCCTCATAGGGAAGAGTTTTGAAATTTAAGTAGTGCACAGAATGTACATAATTTGTATGTACGTTTCCCCAAAAGTACATAATGTAAAAGTGCTGGAAGCTGACAAATGAAGGAAAATGATGAAAACACCAGAAATTGCTGGAACGTAACTCTGTTCATTTTGCGTTAGGGCAATGACAGATTGATTAGATTTAGTGTGGTATTTGGAAACTGGGGTGTTGTGGGTTGGGGGGAGGAAAGCAGATCTTGGGGAAGGGCAGGTTCATGGCTATGGTGGGCAGAGGGAATGCTCATCCCAAGTCTGGGGTTACTTAATTCAGCCCAACCCACATGTTCATGCCTTAGCTCACAACATGTGTTCATGCCTCAGCTCACACAGCATCCTCCTTGATCTCAAGTATACTGTCATGTGGGGAACATGGATCAGAAACGCATGTTCCCAGTCCATGTCCATCTAGACACCCATTCGTGAGTGTCTATCGTACTGTTAGTTAACATTATGTGGGACCCTACATGGTGGGTGTGGGTGGGTGCTGATGAAGTACTGTACATCACCACCCACTGGAATTTCCCTGATGGGAATGAATGGAACCACTGAAGAGCTGTCCCGTGGACCCCATTCCCAGTTCCTGCAGTCATGTCAGAAACCTCATGATCAACTGTACCAAAAGGCCACCAAAAGTTCCAACAGAATCAGCAGGGTACAGGTTACCCTGGTCGATCTCTAGGCATAGATTATCAACTAATGCCACAAGGACAGTCTCTGGCAGTGAACCATACAACCCAGGAGTTCTGAGCTAAAGCTGAATATATATTCAGTAAATTAGCCCATTTCAATTTGGTTCCAACAAAGCGGCTATTGGGTCATTCTTCACCAGATATCCAATTCAAATATTTCAATTGTTACTTCCTTTTTAGGGAACGTTATTGAACGGGTGGTTGCCTGACAGCTCCAGGCTCACCTTGATGCGATCAGATTCCTGGACCAGTTTTAGTTGGGCTTTCGTCATGTGTATGGCACGGAGACTGCACTTGTGACCTTGGTTGATGATCTGTGCCTTGAGATGGACAAGCTTTTTGATCACCTATTTAGACTGCCACACAAAATCTGCTCCCCCTTCAGGGGTGGCAACATGAACATTTGTTCATGCTGCTCCTCCACATAATAAGAACATATGAAGTGCCATACTGGGTAAGACCAATGGTCCATCTAGCCCATCATCCGGTCTTCAACAGTGGCCAATCAAAGTGGCTTGGGAGAAGCACCCAACAGGTCACAATAGGGGATCCATTCCCTGTTGTTTCCCCCCAGCACCCATCATGTTCCTGTCTGGCTAATAGCTTCTAATGGATCTATCTTCCAGAAACTTGTCCAAACCTCTTTTAAACTCAACTACAGTACTGGTCCATACCACAGCCTCTGGCAGTAGATTCCACAACCTAATTATACGCTGAGTGAAAAAATATTTTCTTTTATTTTAAACTTGCCACCCATGAGTTTCATGGAGTGTCCTCTAGTTCCGGTACTAGCTGAGAGGGTAAATAACTGCTCCTTGTTTATTAGTTCCACACCACTCATGATTTTATAGTCCTCTATCATATCTCCTCTGTCATCTCTTCTCCAAACTGAAGAGCCCCAACTTACCAAGCCTCTCCTCATACGGGAGCCCTTCCATGCCCTTGATCATTTTTGTTGCCCTTCTCTCTAGCTTTTCTAGTTCAGCTATGTCTTTTTTGAGATGGGGCAACCAGAACCGCACACAATATTTGAGGTGCGGTCGCACCATTGATTTGTATAGAGGCATTATGACCGCCTCAGTTTTATTCTCTATCCCCTTCCAAATAATTCCTAACATTGTTTGCTTTTTTGACTGCTGCTGCTATGCACTGCACTGTGGATTTCATTGTATTGTCCACAACCACAACTCTTAGTTTAGTACCCAGCATTGTATATGCACAGTTTGGATTATTTTTCCCTACGTGCATCACTTTGCACTTGTCCACATTAAATCTCATTTGCCATGTAGATGCCCAGGCACCCAGTGTCGTCAGATCCTGTTGCAGTTCCTCACAGTCTGCTCATCTTTTAACTACCTTGAATAACTTGGTGTCGTCTGCAAACTTGATCACCTCACTCTTAACACCCTTTCCCAAATCATTAATGAATACATTAAACAGCACTGGTCCCAATACAGACCCCTGAGGCACACCACTTTTTACATCTC
>QEPC01014178.1:575715-595966 GCA_003113815.1 Sphenodon punctatus
GGGGAGACAAGGAGAGGGGGCATAGGGAGAGACAAGGGATAAATAACATTCAATTTGCCCTAGAACATCCTCCAACATCACACTGATTTGTAACAGCTCTTCCAATTCCTCACCCACAGCGTGGGTGCCTCCCCAAAATCCTCCGCAGTGAAGACCACTGCAAAGTCCTCATTCAGCTTCTCTGCAATGTCCTTATCCTCCCTGAACGCCCATTTTACTCCCTTGTCATCTAATGGCCCAACTGACTCCCTAGCAGGCTTCTTGTTTCTGATGCATTTAAAAAAGTTTTTGTTGCTTGTTTTTGCCTCTTTAGCAAGCCTCCCTTCAAAATCTCTCTTGGCCTGCCTTATTAGCACTTTACATTTACGTTGCCAGTGTCTACGCTCTTTCGTATTATTTTCATTGGGACTAGCCTTCCATTTCTTTAAGGATGCCTTTTATTGTAGTAAGTTGTTGTAGTAAGTACTACAGGGGTGATTTCCAGACCCTCGTAGTTAACATGTAGAGCCACCCATCAAGGTTTTGAGTCAATGACCGGCGCCGCAGTAACGGGACTATTCTGGAGTAAGTAATTTCAGGATTGTAGCTAGTGTCAGGCACTCGGAGAGCATAAATCTCCCTGATTTAAAGCAAATAGGAGCTGAGCCATTGACCTATATTTATTTATAAAATCATTTAATGCCCCGCCCCTCCTGCTCCAAGCAGTCCAGGGTGGCTTACAATATTAATGACATGAGGAGAGGACTGCTCCTTAAGTGGCAGGTCACAAATCATTTAAAAATAGGGGGATTCTTCACTTGTTGCTCTCCTAGTAACCCCCTTTGGCAGAGGTCAATGGAGAACACTGTTGGAAGCTGGTACTGGGGACTATGCACTAATCTTACAATAAAACCACTCTGGGAGAGGAGAAACAGTGGTTGTCTTTTAACCCAATCCTGAAAAAACTTAAGGCAATGGGCCCCACTCCCCACTGCTCAGAGGACAGCTGAGACACCCTTCACCTTCTGAAAAGCTTGAATGTATTACTCCGGCAACTTGTAGCACGTCAAAGATTACAGAATAGAAGTTTCAATACAACATTGCTCGCAGTCACGGAACAGATGTGACCTTTAACAAAGGGTTCCTGAATATTTATAATCCAGGGAAGGGTGGACCGATAAACGTGTGACGACAATTAAAAAAACCTGCTGTTTATTCTCAGTGATAATTTCTTGAGGATTCTTCTAGCAGAGTTACGAGGGAGGGGCTGTACAATAGTAATGCTGCCTAGCTTTTACCTCGTGAACTATTCATTGGCAGCCAGGGGGAGGAAGGGGGGAAATTCTGTGGAAACATCTGAATTTCCCACCTTTGCCCTGGAAGGTCTGTTGAGATCCAACAGTTGATGGCAGCAGTTGTTGAAAATGGCTGTCAAACATGACATGCATATAAAAGGTGAAAGTGGTGATTGAGTTATTTACTACAGAAGGCCAAAGGCTTGCTGACATTCATGAAACAATTCTACTGTCAGTGGGTGTTCTTGTTTATTTCTTCCAATAAGGACGTCACTTTCAACTCAAAGGGTTACATCAATACATTAAGCAAACTGAAAACTTGCATATGAAGCACTCATCCTCACAGGGACATGCTTGAGGTACTGCTCTTGCTTGACAGTGCCCACCCTCACATCAGAGAAGCAGTCTCATTGTTTGGCTGGACTATGCTGTCATTTTCTCCACATAGCCCAGATGTGTCATGCTCCAAGCACCATCTCTCTGGCAAAGATAGACCACATGGACAACAGCTTTAGGATGACAGTGACATGTTGCAGGCTATGTAACAGTGGCTGCAGAAGACAGACAAGGAATTATACCATTCTGGAACAAAACCTTTGTTCAGCAGTGGAAAAAGGTCCATGTATATATGCTGAAATACAGCCATGAGTTCAGCAAAGATGTAGTCTTTTTCATACAAGTTTCAAATGTGTAAAGTAAATTAGGAGGCATTATCTTTGTACCTCTCTTATACCATCAAAAGAATTAGGATTTCATGACATATTTTGGCAATTCTGATGGAATGGATTTGTAGGGTGAAAACAGACATGACGCTAGCCACCCTTCAACCACCCTTGGTGGTTATTTGCATGTTGCAGGGCTGTATTGGTGCCCTAGGTAGCCCTGAAACATGCATAGATGACCACCAGGGTGGTTAGCGTCATGTCTCTTTTCACATGTAATCCTTCAGAAATTGCAAATTATCTTTAAGGAATATATCAGTGTTAAGACTTTTTTTGCCAGACCCAACACCCCGAATTACTGGTGAATTTCTTATTTGCGTATGAAACAATGTTTACGGGTGAATAAGCTTATTTTAATGCACATCACCGAAATTCCATTTTTATAATGTATCGACAGAAGACCTGTTTTTAAAAACCCAGAGATTGCTTTATCAATCTCCATTTTGTGTTTGCTGCTCTCTGTTTTCCTCCTACAAATGATTAATGTGTGCCAAAGCTGATAATAAAATTCATTTTGTGAGGAGAGCATTAGCAGCACCGTCTCTGGATATCGATGGAGGAGTTTCATTAAATACTGTGCTCTGTTTCCATTAAATACCAGGCTACACAACAGACCTGTTTGACTGCACACAAATGAATGCGATTAGCAGATAATGCGGGCACCTCCAATTTTAAATCAAGTTCTGTTGTGTACTCTGTTTTTCAGTAAAACCATCATAAAATCCCTGAGCAAAAGGCCTGAAGCAGTTCTCTGCTGGAATTGGTAAGACTGAGTTAATTAAAGCTTATTAAAAAAAAACCCAATGAATCTGAAACAGAAGGGTGTGTGCATCCTGAATGAAATGAGGCATCAGTAGTTGGTGGGAAGTTGGCTAAAGGAATAAGTAACTTTTTCCATGACACTTGCATTTCTAATCAAATCCCAATGAATGATACTGCAGCTGCACACCGCTGTGACCTGTAGGTTTAGTTTGGCTGCTCACCTATTCACATAATCCCAACCAGGAGTACCTTAGAAGTCTACTCACACTGCAAGCCTCTTCACACACACACACAAACACATACCTAAGGGAAACCGGCTTTCCCCCCCCCCAGCAGTTTCACCCCAAGTGCACATAGAACATTCAAGTATTTCCAGGGAAAGCCACAAGATGGAAGCAGCTACCAACCAGCCAAACCAGCTCCTGTACCAAGGGGCAAATATCTCCTGCCCTGGTACTCTTGTACACGGGAGTGCTCTGTGGTAGCTTGCTTTGGGATGGTAGCAGGGAGCAGCTTTTCCATTTCGTGTGTACACACTACAGCAGTGTGTTTCTGTGAGCCCAGCGAGGCTCTGCCGTCAGAGAGGCTGCAACATTCCTAGAGCAGGGGGTAGATTCCAAGGTCAGAAGGCACCACTTCAGTTTGGCTTTGCTTGGTTGCAATTTAGCTTTGTCTTCCAAAATGCTGTCACTGAGCATGTTCAATGAAGCCCCACTGTTTGTTTAACGCTGAGTTTCCTGTTTGCTTCTGTGACTTGTGCTAGCATAGAGGTGCTAGCCTGAGGTTTACACACCATCTGCTTTGTGGTTTTGCAGTGCCTTAGTGTCTTGTACCCGTATGATCTCTCGCTGAACCACACATAGGGCAGCTGTGGTAGAGACAGGCTTGCCAAGTGCAACTGTCTTCAGGATCTTTCACTCCAGGGGGTGAAAGGAGTGCTTAGGGAGGATAAGGGCATTGCAGAGAAGCTGAATGAGTTCTTTGCTTTGGTCTTCACTGCAGAGGATGTTGGGGAAATACCCACGCCTGAACCTTACTTTGTAGGTGATGAATTGGAAGAGCGGTCACAAATCAACGTGACTCTGGAGCAGGTTCTAGAGCAAACTGACAAACTAAATACTAACAAGTCACCAGGACCAGATGGTATTCACCCTAGAGTTCTGAAGGAACTCAAATATGAAATTGCAGACCTACTCTTTAGAAATTTGTAACCTATCGCTAAAATCTGCCACCGTACCTGAGGACTGGAGCAAATGTAACCCCAATATTTAAAAAGGGATCCAGGGGTGATTCTGGAAACTACAGACCACCAGTAAGCTTGACATCTGTGCCAGGCAAAATGGTGGAAGCCATCATTAAGGACAGAATTACAGGGCATGTTGATAACACATGACTTAATGGGGAAGAGTCAACATGGATTTAGGAAAGGTAAGTCATGCTTCGCTAACCTGTTTGAATTCTTTGAGGGTGTAAATAAGCATATGGACCAGGGAGACCCGGTAGATCTAGTGTACCTGGATTTCCAGAAAGCATTTGATAAAGTCCAACATAAAAGACTCTTGAGGAAATTAAAAAGTCATGGGATTGGTGCTGCTTAATGTATTCATTAATGATCTGGAAAAGGGCATTGAGCGAGGTGATCAAATTTGCAGAGGACACCAAGTTATTCAAGGTAGTTAAAACACGAGCAGACTGAAGAACTACAACAGGATATTACGAGACTGGGTACCTGGGCATCTACGTGGCAGATGACATTTAATGTCGACAAGTGCAAAGTGATGCACATAGGGAAAAATCATCCAAACTACACAATGATGGGTACTAAGCTGGGAGTTACCATTCAGGAAAAGGATCCGAGAGCGATTGTGGACAATACGCTGAAATCCTCAGCCCAGTGTGCAGCAACAGTCAAAAAAGCAAACAGAATGTTAGGAGTTATTTGCAAAGGGATAGAGAATAAAACTGAGGATGTCATAATGCCTCTATACAAATCAATGGTGCAACCACACCTGGAATATTGTGTGCAGTTCTGGTCGCCCCATCTCAAAAAAGACATAGCTAAACTAGAAAAGATACAGAGAAGGGCAATAAGAATGATAAAGGGTGTGGAACGGCTTCTGTACAAGAGAGGCTTGACAAGCTGGGTCTCTTCAGCTTAGAGAAGACAGAGGGGACATGATAAAGGTTTATAAAATCTTGAGTGGTGTGGAACGAGTAGATAGGGAACGGTTATTTACCTTCTCAAATAGTACTAGAACTAGGGGACATTCCAGGAAACTAGTTGCCAGCAGATTTAAAAACAAAAAGGAAATACTTTTTCACTCAACGCATAATTAACTTATCAAATTTGTTGCCAGAGGATGTTGTCAAGACCAGTAGTATAGCTGGATATAAAAAAGGACTTGGTAAGTTCTTGGCAAGTTGGTCCATTAAGGTTATTAGTCAAGTAGCTTACAGGATGGACTTCTTACTGTGGGGAGCTAGGAGTGAACAACGGGGAACAGATTGATCATTGTGACTGTTGGTTCTTCTCCCATGCGATCGAGATTGGCCACTGTCTGAGAATGGGATGCTGGGCTTGATGGACCATTGGCCTGACTCAGTATAGTACTACTTATGTTCTTATCTTCCCAGGGCCCAGGAGATACTACTTACTCCTACAGACCGTGCCTCCTTTACAGGCTCTCAGCCCTGTCCCCATTCTTACACACAGAGTTATGTTTATATATTTATTCAGTTTACCCACATAACCATATGCATCATTCACCATTATATTTAGATACTCGTGTATATGCCCATCTGGGCTTGGGAGGCCAACCCACCCATCCATTCCGGACACTCCTCCCCTGCCCTGGATTCCATAAACCTTTCACTAGGTAGCCCTATTTTGGGCTGTTCCTCTTAGGGATTGTACTTATTTCCCTTCTCCCAGGGGTCTAACACTTTCCCCCCTTCTTACCCACTGTGCTCCTATTGATTGTGGGGGCAGCTTGATGGCTGACTCCCACCTTAATTCCAGGCTGTTTATATTTCAGCATACCGGTCACAGGTCTAGCCGTACAATTACTCTCTGTTTTTTTCTCCTACTAAAGTGTTTCTGCCCTGGCTTCCATAAAATATCTTCCAAAGCTACATAAGCATGTGTAATGCCACCGCATGTTCCGGTCTCATGAGGGCTCTCCACCAGCTTTACTTAGGCAAGTGCCTCTAAGGCCGCTTTTAGACGTGCAGCTGGGATCAGGCGCGGGACCGGCAAAACAGCCGCAGCGCTGTTTTAGATGAACCGGAAGCAGAAGTTGTGCGCGTGATCTGGGGCCGCGCATTCTTTGCCGACCGCGAGTGAACCACCCTGATCTCTCTGGGGTGACATACGCAGTCGAAAAAGAATGCGCATCGCCGGATCATGCGCACAACTTCCGTTTTCGGTTCATCTAAAACAGCGCCGTGGCTGTTTCGCCGCTCCCGCGCCTGATCCAGCTGCACGTCTAAAAGCGGCCTAAGTGTTCTAATCTCCTTCAAAGCCTCTTCCAGTTGCACCCCTACCAGAGCAAGCGCCTCCTTATGATTCCTTGCCCTTTCTTTAAGCGGTTTTGGCTTCTCCAACTCTAGTGGAGCAAAAGCGGTTTGCACCGTCCTCACGTGCTAGAAACCGTACTCCCCTAGAACCATCAGGGTCTGGGTTGCCTGCCGCATGAGCCCTAGAAATCCCTGTTGTCTGAGTTTCTGTATGGGTTCATTCCCTTCTAGGCTCCCAGTGAGACCCAGCATTTCTTACCGTCCTCTGCTATAGCCTGTACTTGGGCAGCCAGGTATCGTACTGAGGGCTTAAATCTACCTGAACTTCCACTGATTTCAGAGCCTTGTTTTGTGAATTGAGGCTGACAAGCATCTGGCAGCCAAAATCTACTCCCTTGGGCTTCTCAGTTCCCTGTAATAGGGAGCCTATGACAGTCAGTACTGTCCATTTCTTGCCCCAACCATCTATCCTGTCTGCTCTGTCAGGACACGTGTGGCCGATTGCTGTATTTAAGTTTCTCAACTCCCTGGCTTTCTGTTTGACTCTTTTGCTAAGTCAAACTTGATGAAGCAAATCCTTCTGTTTGAACTCCCTGTTCAACCCGTCTCTCCATTTGCATTCCCTGGTTAGCTAAAGCATGCTTGCCATTCCCTGCCCCCCCCCCCCTTCCACTGGCTCACCAAATAAGGCAACACCATCACATCTGTCCTGGCATTTTGCAGTGCCAACACAGCTGAACTTGCCATGGCCCTGTACTTAGGGTGGTCAGATATGCAAATTTCAGAAGACATGAGAAATACAGGCTGCAGGGCTGCACTGGAACTAATGCAGCCCTGCAACCTGTATTTCTCATGCATTCTCTAAAATATGCAGATCTGGCCACCCTACCTGTACTAGTCCTCCTCTTTCCTGGATTAGGGTCACGAGGCTCAACTGAAGGCGTTGCTTCTATTTCTGGGACTTCCCCTTTCTTCATTATTGGATTGTATAAGGTACCAGCAGTTTCTAAGGTGGCCGGTGTTTCTCCTACAGCCTGCCTATGGGGGGGAAGAGTTTTCCCTCATGAACCATCTAAACCCCCTTTTAATTCTCCCAGCTGGGTACCCTTTATATGCACCCATGAATACTTCTCATTTGCTACAGGTTTCTTAGGCCGTTTTCAGGCGCCCGCGGCGGCGCCCGCGCTGGTTTCTCAAAAAAGCCGGCAGCCCGTTCCACACGTGATGCTGCTGCCGAATACACGCATGCGCGGGCGATGTGCATCCATTTCCGGGCGTGAACTGAGCGGGTCGGCGATTAAGGCTGGTCATGCATGGCCGGAAATGGAAGCGCATCGCCTGCGCATGCGCATATTCGGCAGCAGCGTCACATGTGGAACGGGCTGCCGGCTTTTTTTTTAAAACAAGCGCAGGCGCTGCCACGCTCGTCTAAAAACGGCCTTAGTCTATGACCATGTTACCCACAACCCCAACAGTTTACCTGGGGTCCTGGACCTAACCAGGTTTTCCCTGAGCACCCCAGTTTTCCCCGTTGTGACAGAGTGAGCCCTCATGAAGCCCCACGAGTCCAGGCCCCCATCTTCCGGTGAGGTTTACAGTCCCATGTGAAATGTCCCTATAGTCCACAAACAAAGCAGTCTCCCTGGTAGAAGTCCCTTCCTTTGGTACCTGGAGCTCGCTTGACTGGGTTGAGGCCTTGATACAAAGGCTTCAGGCTGCTGCTCCTCTGCTGGTCTCTCGCTCCGGCCTTGCTGTCCACTGCCAAAGCTGGAACTCGTGTACCCCCCATCTCAGAAACTCCTCCAGCTCGTTGGGGAACTCAGCACTCTGGTTTGGGCACAATCCTTCACTTCCCCACACAGTCAAGGATGAGCTCTCTGTTCTTGCCCCACTCAGTGGTATAACCTCTTGCTCAGAGAGGGGATCATTGCCAAAATTCTCCACTGCTGTAGTAGTGTGGGCCCTGGCCTGGGTAGTTCCCCTCAGGATCAGGGGAATGTTTGATTTATTCACCACAAATACAACACCCTCCTCCCCCTGAAAACTTTAGGGGCCTTCATGAGTTTCTTAGGACAGAGCTCCTCTTGCTCAAGTCCCCCTTTCAGTCACCTCATGCTCCTGCGCCTCTCACTCAGAGCCCCCTTGCTTCTCAATCAAGTATCCCAGCTGACCCCCAGCTCATCCAGGTCTGCTTTCCCTCAAGCAGTTCCCTTCAAAGTGAGCTTAGCCAGAGGCTTTAGCTTCTGGACTGCCTTGGCCATGTCCAGCCGAGGTGTGCCTCTGTGACTGAATTTGGTTCCTTAAAGGGCCAGTAGGCAATTGAGCATCTGCTCTACTACACATTCCTTCTTCTTGGGTCTCAAAGTCAGCTACAATATTACCCCTCAGGTCCTCGCCTCTAGTTTAACAGCCTCAGACACTTCCTCTCATGCTCTTGTGTGGATAGCCTATGTGCCTTTCCTGATTTTAGCACAGCTTCATCCTACTTCTGTAAGGTACTACACTGAAGGTTGATTTTCAGGGCAGGGACTGTTGCAGGGTGTGGACACTAACAGTATGGAAACCAGGCAAGATCAGGCAACAAACCAATTGGGAAAACCAAACTGCAGAGTCAAAGTATAAGCTGAGACAGTTGGGAATGAAGTAAGCTGAGCAACTGAGCTGAAGGGGATAATCCAGAAAGTGAGGTCCAAAAAGAAGCCAGGAGGCTGTACCACTAAGCTAGTCCAAGGAGGCTTGGGAAAAGTGCTGAGGGTAAAGACCAGAGGCAAGGGATGGAAACAGAACTAGAGACAGGTTCAGAGAACAGGCTCAGAACATGCAGCGGGCCAGGGATCAACAAGGGAGCCCAGGAGCAGATTCAGACAACTCCAAACAGAGGTGTTGGACATTTCCTCTTTCTGCTGGGCAGGTCTTAGATGCCACAAGTGGCCAATCAGATAGGTAAGAGTTGTGACTTGTGCTACTATGGGAAGTCCCTCATAACTCAGGTGACCATCTGTCCCAGTTTGGGAGGGATGTTTGTGGCTTCAGCACCCTGTTCTGGTGTCCCGCCTGGTTGAGTAAAAGTCCTGGCACATATTTGTTAGTTGGAGATGTTCTCTCAGCTGCCTGGCTTGTTACATTGTATTGCACATTTCTCTCCTCCTGAGTGCTGTGACTAGGAGCACATTCACACATACATTAAAATGCTGCTTTTCCTAAATGCAGTCAATTTCAAAATGCACTTAAATAAACCCATGCACTCTTCACATATGGGTTTATTTAAGCACATTTTGAAATTGACTGCATTTAGGAAGCAGCATTTTAATCATGTCGCTACACAGTGCCCCGCTCTCTGGACCAGAGCTGAGAGCTGGGGAAGTGAGGCGCTGTGTAACTGACATGATACTAGACTAGACTAGTCAGTATCGTGTCAGTTACACAGCCCTTCGCTTTCCCGGCTCTAGGCTCCCGGAAAGGGGAGAGGAGCTGAGCCCAGGAAGCGAGGCGCGGTGTAACTGACATGACCTAGAACCAAGGAAGCGAGGCGCGGTTTAACTGATGTGACACTGACAAGAGGATTTATGTGGGTCATTTCAAATGTACGCTTGTAAAGGTAGCTTTTTGCTGCCTCAGTGCACTGGAAAAATAAACAGGAGAACTGCTAAATAAGCACATGGAGTCTTTCCCACATCGTTCTAATATGCGGGGGAAAGAAAGAAGGGCTGATTTAATGTGTGTGTGAACATGCTATCAGGCTGCTTGCCAATGTTCAGGAAGAGGTGGAGACTGTTGCGAGTTTAACTCGTGTTAGCATGGTGATGTAAAATCCTCAGTTGTGTGCACAGGGGTTTTGGCATTATTTTTCCATGCTCCTGTTAAATTCAACAACACAATACAGGGCTGGATTTTGAGCCCTGTACTGCATTATTGAATTTAATGGGAGAACGGAAAATTAATGCTAAAACTTCCACGCACATGAGCGGGGATTTCACCCACACTAACATGAGTTAAATTCACTCCACTCATTCAGCAAGCACCCTTGATTGATTACCCTTAATCACCCTGCTAATGTGACCTGAAGGCCTTCGCATGGACTTCCTTTGGGCTGGTTGTCAGGGAGATGGAGGTACAGCAGCCGCTGCTGTGTGCCTTCCCCTCACTCAGATGTTTCCCTGGTACAAGCTCTGGCAGCTTCCCACACTGCCCAGGCAGGATGCCCAGTGGACAGGAGTGCCAGGCAGCAGGCAAGGACAGATAAGCTGGGGCTGGAGGGTTGGTATGCCACTGGGAAGTTCCAAGGGCACACACTAAAGTCCTTACTCCTTTGAGAGCCCCTTACCACTCAGGTATGCAATTGCACTAGAATTACTGTTTCATCAACTAAACTATCTGGGGACTAAAAAACCCATAGGAGCAAGGGTTGGGAGCCTCAGTCCATGCATTCCATGGCTAAATTTTATGTGGCCCCTTTCCTGTTCCTTGGTCTGGCCCCTGTGTTGAGATCCCTCCTTGCAGGAAAAGGGCTGAGATAGCCAAATTCTTCCTCACCTGTCCGTTTCTCCCCCACGCCCCAATCCCTGTTTCTTTCAGAGGTCTGTGCCTTAGCAGCCTTACTACCCCCAAGGGGAGGATTACTCCAGGGGCAGATCCAGGAGGGATGTTGGAGGGATGGGGGCTAAAATCATAAGCTGGCAATCATAACATTATGCAAAATAAGTTTCCATTAATGGGGAAATAAATGCACTATTTAAGCAGTACTTTAAACCATCTCTTTTCAATTATTAAATCAAGAAATCAATATATAATTAATATTTAAAATCTGATTATTATGTTAATTGGCCTAATTGTTTTGAATGAACTATTATAGAAAATTGGATACTGGGTGGAATGACACTGAGAAGGGAATGACAAGGAGGCTACCAGGAGGACATAAAATGAAGCGGGACAGGGGGAATGATGGGGAGGAAGCCTGTGGGAATGAGGCATGGGGGTGGACAGAATGACATGGAA
Organism: Sphenodon punctatus; assembly: GCA_003113815.1. Taxonomy (NCBI): domain Eukaryota; kingdom Metazoa; phylum Chordata; class Lepidosauria; order Sphenodontia; family Sphenodontidae; genus Sphenodon; species Sphenodon punctatus. Next base: position 586,985 of record QEPC01014178.1, read on the forward strand.
TGGGCCACAAGGAGCACCTGGAATGAAGGGGATTGACAAGGAGAAGGCCATTGGGAGTGGCTGGAGTGAATGTAGGCTGGGTGGAATGTCAAAGAGGACACCCTTACATGTGGTGATCTTCCAGACTCTGACAAAAGGAGACTTATTATAAGGCCACAGTTGTGGCCCTGTAGTTCAAGCGGTAGCAAACTCACATTGAACAGCACCTATGCTGTTCAATGAGTCAGCAGAGCAAAACACATCTGGATGACATCCATTCTAGCTTTCCTCCAGCAACACATGTGTTCTGCAATTACAAACAATGAAGGGGAGTCCAGGGGCAGGGTGGGGGCTGAAGGTGTGTGTGTGTGTGGGGGGGTCCCCATCCCTCACCTGCCTCTGCCTGCTAGTAGTGCTGCAGCAGCAGGACACTTGGGACACCGATCAGACTGGGAGATAAAGCTGTTTGTTTACAAACTCCTCCTCCCCATGCAAGTGATCAGAGGGTTGTTGCCTTGTAAAGAATGTTCTTCGAGATGATTCCACACAGTCCCACAACTGGGTTGTGCATTCTCACCCTATTCAAATAGACCATGTGATGGTCTCAAGCTCCTCTAGTATAAAAAGCACTGACTCTCCCCCTCAGAATGACACTTCCTTCCAACCCTTTCTAGGAATATAAGAAAAAAATGCCATGCAGGGCTGGAAGGGTGGGTGTTGTGAGAATGTTAGAAGTCATCTCCAAGAACCTGGTTTACAAGGTAGCAACCTTCTGTTCTTCGAGTGGCTCCTCAAAGGTTGTTTTTACACTGCTCCGCTGGGTGGTGAATCTGTGGGTGGGGCATGCACACAGCCGCACATGCATCCCCACTCAGCTGCACCCACAGAGCAACCCCTATTTTCCCTGGTTGCTCTGTGCATGGGGACGAGTGGGGGGGGAGTGGGGATGCGTTTTAGGCAGGCGCATGCACACAGCCCTGCGCACAGAGTCATTCACACGGGGCTCCCCCACCCATGAACACACAAATCTGCATGTTCATGGGTGGGAGAGGCACGTGTAAAAAGGGCCACATTCTCACAACTGTCTTACTTATACTATCTTAGGTTGGAATTTAGGATGTAAAGCAATATCTGTTCTATCTTGGAAAAGCTGCAAATATGATTCTGAGATTATTATGGCTGCTATTTCACTAAGTCTTTTAAAGTTATTGTTAACAGGACTACCATCTTTAAACCCCCACCCCATAACCAGTTCATTTGTGCTTCCCATATAATCAATTCACACTGCCCCCCCATCCTTAACCATTTCATTTGTACCCCTGCCCCCCATATAAATCAATTCACACTGCCCCCCCATCCATAACCATTTCATTTGTACCCCTGCCCCCCATATAAATCAATTCACACTGTCCCCTACCCATAACCATTTCATTTGTGCCCCCAGGACAGTGTGAATTGAATTGTTATGGGAGTGTGTGTGCAAATGAAGTGGTTATGGGGTGGGGGCAACATGAATTGATTATGGGCCACAACTGAACTGGATCTATATCTATTCTTTCATAGCATAACACATTTAATAGGTGGCTGCATTTTGGGTGTCTTATGTGTTTGATAGCAGCATACCCAAAATATTTATTCATTAATAAAAAAATTATGACAGATGAAATTAAACTGTATACATTCCACATCACATAAGTATTGTTCAGTCACCATACCACACATATGTAGCTTAATTTCAGTTAAGTTCTAATTTTTTTTAATTAATGAAAAGAATGTATAGATTGGTCTGATATTTAATTAAGTTGCCTTAACATACAATTTACTGTCATGTTAACATTTTAGTATAATTTATAATGCCGCCTTAACAAGCTTCTTAAACCAAATATTTTTTGTCTAGGTAATAGGTTTATTAACAAAACATTACACTCTGGGTGTTTGCAAGGTTGGGGCGAGGTGCGTATAGCCTGAGCCTCAGTTTGTCTGCTTCTCTTTAAGCAAGTTGCAGTGAGCTTTTCTTTCTTTCTTTGTACTCTTCCCAAAACCTCAGTAACCCTTTCTGGGCTACAAACAGGCACCTTTTTCTAGGTGCCTGGTGTAACCTCAGGCTAAATGTTAAGAGGATGCTGGATCTGCCCCTTCAGCTGTTCTGACCTAGAAGCTGAATCAACAAGGGCAGTTGTCTTGTACATTACTTATATTGTAAACACATGTATACAAAATTCAAATGCCAACAACGGGCTATAGAATGTATTTACAAAAAGTGGGTATAGACAGACCCCTCATGTGCCACTTGCCGTATGTAGGAGCACCCCTGCTAGCTTACTTTGAAGAGTTTAAACATAGATGTGAAGACCTGTCCTTTTGGGTGATAGAACATACGATGGGTTGTGAGAGACTTTAAACAGACTTTTCCAGAGGGAGATGTTCTGGATTTACAAGTTTAACTCTGTTAAGTCTGGGGGGGTTGAATGATTCTTTAGAATTGAGTTGTTCTTTGTAAAACAACTGTTACCACATACTTTCCCTCTCCCCCCCCCAGGTGAGGTTGTTTTTTGATGAGTGTTTTGAGAGTCTATTGAACCAACCATGGTCTTTACCAGGTGTGTTGAGTCATTGGCGAGAAGTTTTGCAAAAAAAAGGCTTATCAGGGGTCTGCTACCCTGGTTTCATTTGGTGCTAGTGAACAGCTGGAGAGAGGTATTTTATTCTGTTGTAAGAATGGCACCTTCGTGTGTTAAGCATGGGTGGAGTGGAGAGTGTAAACAAGGTAACTTTAGGGAGATAGAATTTGAAGGTATTTTCCTTCATACTGTTTGGAGGGTTGTAAAAATCAGTATTAACACCCTTTGTGTATGCTTGGTGCCTTCTGTAATAAGAACTTGACCCCCGTATTGGAGTTACTAGGATTGTTTTTGATTTTCTGTAAGGCACTTCCAGTTTTCACCCAGATAGAGAGGCTTTCCATGTGGGGTATGTATTATTAAGTTTGATAGCAGGAATGGAGGTATGTGTGAGGGATTTTTTTATTTTATCATGGTTTGGTTTATTACATACATTCTAATAGAAACATGCAATATTGTCATTATTTATGGTAGCTTTCTGTGATTTTCCATGGTGCATATGAGACTGTGGAAGCATCTTAGTGGTTGAGGGTTACCCCTTGTTCAAGTAAATAGTTTTATATCCCCTTACGCTGTGGGCCTCAATTTCCCCAAATTTTGAAGTCAATCCTGTACAGTTTAAAGTTTTAACTAGGACAGGAAGAAGCCACACAATTGCTTTGCATAGGAGAGTTTAGTGCAGGAAAAGAAAGTGTTTGAAACTCAAATCCCAGGAGGAGAGGCTGAAGTATTTGAGTTTGTTCATTTTGGAGAACACTAATGGGGATTGTTTTACAATGTTTTCAAGACAGACCTTGCAGTATTGCGAGAGTGCATGAGATCATAAAATGATACTGATGAGCCTATTTTTTTTTTTGAGCTGCTTGTGGCATTTTGATATTTGAGTGATACATGGTGCCCCACATAGATATTGAATTTGTTCTGGTCAGGCATAGGGAACCTTTTCTTTCTCAGGGGCCACTCTGAAAATTGGTACAAGCTCAGAGGGCCACACAAAGGTTCTGGGTGGGGGCATGTAAAGGATATGCTCAAGGAAAGGAAGGTCCAGATCATGGATCTCTCTCTTATCCTTATGTACATGCCCTCATCTGTGCTCCCCTACCCTGAACTATAGCAAAACTACTTAATGTGTCCAGTATTTTATTTATTATACGCTTAACAAAAAATCCTGAAGACTGCAATTAAACTTTATCCTCCGTGCATGGAGATAGGGGTGCATTCATGTGCACTGGAGTATGCACACTGCCATGGGATTTACACGGGTGGCACCCACACACGAACACCCTGATTTCCGGGTGTTCATGCATGGGTGCTGCCTGTGTAAAGCAGGCCAATGATGTGGGGTCACAAGTTAAAGGCTAAAGACTTCTTTATTGTAATTTTGTAGGAAAGAGTCTGCTTAAAAAGTCATCTTCAAGTAATCAGTTTCCCTTTGCTCATTTAAAATAAATAAAATAAATCAAAGTTGGACACCAGTCAGACACAGACAATTATATTTTATTTTTAACTTAATAAAACATTTTTGCTGGTAACTCGAATCCATTTGGTCTTTTACACTACTAGGGTACATTTTTACAGAGGTGCTATTAGTGGAATTGCATTTGAACTAAGTAAAGGGATAGTCAGAACTATTAATTAGAAAAGTTTACTCTTATTTTCAATCTTCCCTTCTGAGCAACGTCCAAAAAGATGCCAAGGCTTCTCCTCGAACATGGTAATTCCTCAGTAACAGTTTTCCATCCCTTAAAGTGATGAGAACAATCACTAGAGCAGGGTTGCAGAAATAATGCCTTCTCTCTCAACAACTACATCAAAATCCAGCCAAGAGGAAAAGCACACACAGTCATGATGATCTGTCCTGTAGATTTGGTCCCTTTCCTATTGGTGAATCTGTTCTGCTGATATGCATCCATGTGGAAAACTGCATGAATCTGGTTCCTTTGATGCTAGTGGAAAAGCTTCCACTGGCTTTCATGTTGCAGGAGTGGTGCCTTTCAGTAGTTTTCATTGATAGTGGTAGGCAACATGTTCAGTCTACACATTGTAGACACATTGCTAACCATTTACAAGCTCACACATTCCTATTGAATTGCTGTATCTGCTGTGCTGATCTTGCAACAGATGATTGGTTTTACTATTGGTTTTGCTGTTCAGTTTTGATGATGCTCTATCTTAAAATCCAGAAAGCAAGGTCTTATTTTCTCAAGAGTGTTATTTTCCTTAGAGGAAAGCTCAGTGATGTGGGCACTTGCTGAGTCTGTCAGCAAAACTGGGGGGACGGGGCAATAATGAACATGGAATTTTTCTGTAATTGTGGAAATCGTGCTCTTCTGCTCCACAAGCAGTAGACATTGTTATATTGCTTACAGTATAGAACTAATCACTCACCTACAGTTTTGTGTAATCCCGTCCATCCCCCCCTCCAAACACACAGTAACCCTGCCTTCAGGGGCAGCAGTACTTACTTTGGGATGCCACTAAGATACGGGGTGGGGAGATCCCACAGGGAATGAGGGAAGGGGTGGGGGTTATCTGGGTTTTCCTTAAAAAAAAACCTCCCCTAGCCAGCAGTCAGGTCAACCTCTGCTGCTAGCATGCACAAAATCCAAATTTGAAAAGTTTAAACAAGGAGAAGATAGTCTCTCATTGTCATGTTCCCTGGGGGAGAAAACTGGATGGTGCCATTGTGTACATTTGTATATTACCGTTTACACAAATTTTAAAATAACCTATTTCTTAACACTGCAGCTTGGTTTAAAAGTCCCTTACTTTTCAAACAACAGCTGCATAGCACTCCAATGAACAGACACTCTACAAATCCACAGACCATCTCCCCCACCCACCCAAGAACAGCTGTCAACCTGGACTCCCAAAAAGGATCCCTATCATCAGTTTCAAGGTGGTCAAACAGGAGGCCGCTCTACTACAGTAGGTAACTGCACTGTCCTTTAAACGTCTACAGAGGCAGAGATCCTCAATGCCCAGCAAAGCCCTTGTTTTCTCATGATCCGAGCAGCGTATTACTCTCACTGTAATGCCTGACTATTATTTCCCCCTGGAATAGTCTGTGCAATTTCCTGGGTAGTGACGAAAGGCTGCAAGAGCAGGCCTGTCAGGTTTCATTACTGCCATGCCACACTGTGACACAGACGATGTGTGCACTGAATACAGAGAAGATTCTGCTGCTTCTAATCTCACCTGGAGTGCACTTGTTTGGGTTTCACTTGGGGCAATTAATATCTGGAACGAATACCAAATTCAGTCTATTCATTTTCCTACTAACACAAATAAGTAGCAATATTTGTTATTTTTGCTTTCATTCATTAGTTCAATTATTTTGGCTACTTTGTTTATATGGTCTCATTAACCTCGGTAGTATTATTTAGTGCTATCTAACCCTTACGTTCCATTGTGCTCCCTCGGGTTTGATAGGGGCACCCTCTTCCAAGTTCCATCATTGCAGCAGAACCAGACACCACAGGAATGCAGAGAGGCATTCTCAGGCCACTTTTAAACAAGTGCCGTGTGCTTGCAGGATGTCATCATGTGACTTTTCAAATTGCCATGGGCAGCTTTTAGACACGACTTCTTGTGCGTCATAGAGGTATTTAATCTGCAGTATTAAAAAGAATGCATGAGCGGTGATGACGTGCGAGAAGTCTCATCTAAAAGCCACTCACGGTAAATTGAAAAGTCACATGATGACATCCCGCGAGCGCACGCCGCTAGCCTAAAAGTGGCCTTCGTGGCTGTTCCAGTTTTGGAACCCCCTTCCCTTGGAGGTTCACCAATGCTAGAGCATTTTCCAGAGGGAATGTAAGACTTACATATTTGACCAGGATTTTAGCAGGTGTGGATAGGGTTTCCAGTGAGGGAGGGTTTTAATGGGATGTTATTTTATTTAATTGTTTTTATATAGCCCCCTCCTGCCCAATGGTAACTCAGGGTGGTGAACAATAGATAAAAATAAATATATAATATAAAAATGTAAAATAGTATAATATTAAAATCATGAGACCCAAAAAGCAAATGTCCCAATTACCCCTAAACTAACTCCCCCTGCCCCCCCATCCCCCTCACCAAAACAGCCAGGTTTTACATTGACTACAGAAGGAGGGGCGATTGAGTGTGTGGCAGAGTGATGCCATAATAGGTTAATACATCATTAAGAAGGCGCTAAGACGGCTGCCCACAGGAAGCGGAAGTGATGTAAAAAGGGGTGTGGCTTGAAGTATAAAGAAGAGCCAGTCTGCTCCTGACTAGCAAGGAGACACGTCTCTAAAAAGGGAACATTAGTGCCATACTGGTTCAGACCAGCAGTCTACCTAGCCCATCATCATGTCTCTGACAGTGGCCAATCAATCATAGTGGTTTGGGAGAAGCACCCAACAGGTCACCATGGGGGACCCATTCCCTGTTGTTTTCCCCCAGCTCCTGTCATGTTCCCTGATCCTGTCTGGCTAATAGCTGCTCATGGACCTATCTTCCAGAAACTTGTCCAAACCTCTTTTAAATTCAGCTATAGTACTGGCCCTTACCACAGCCTCTGGCAGTAGATTCCACAACCCAATTATACACAGAGTGAAAACATATTTTCTTTATTTGTTTTAAACGTGCCACCCATGAGTTTCATGGAGTGTCCCCTAGTTTCAGTACTAGCTGAGGGGGTAAATAACTGCTCCTTGTTTATTAGTTCCACACACCACTCATGATTTTATAGACCTCTATCATATCTCCTCTCAGTCATCTCTTCTCCAAGCTCAAGAGCCCCAATCTACCAAGCCTCTCCTCATACGGGAGCCCTTCCATGCCCTTGATCATTTTTGTTGCCCTTCTCTGTAGCTTTTTTAGTTCAGCGATGTCTTTTTTGAGATGGGGTGACCAGAACGGCACACAATATTCAAGGTGTGATTTGTATAGGGGCATTATGACATCCTCCATTTTATTCTCTATCCCCTTCTGAATAATTCCTAACATTGTTTGATTTTTTGACTGCTGCTGCGCGCTGGGCTGAGGATTTCATTGTATTGTCCACAACCACCCCCAGATCCTTTTCCTGAGTGATTACTCCTAGCTTAGTACCCAGCATTGTATACGCAGAGTTTGGATTATTTTTCCCTATGTGCATCACTTTGCACTTGTCCACATTAAATCTCATTTGCCATTTAGGTGTCCAGGCACCCAGTGTCATAAGATCCTGTTGCAGTTCCACAGTCTGCTTGTGTTTTAACTACCTTGAATAACTTGGTGTCATCTACAAATTTGATCACCTCACTCTTAACACCCTTTCCCAAATCATCAATGAATATGTTAAACAGCAGCGGTCCCAATACAGATCCCTGAGGCACCACTTTTTACATCTCGCCATTGTGAAAACTGACCATTTAGTCCAACCCTTTGCTTTCTACGTTTTAAACCAGTTTCTGATCCATGATAAGACACTACCTCCTATCCCATGACTTTTTAATTTTCTCAAGAGTCTCTGATGAGAAACCTTATCAAATGCTTTCTGGAAATCCACATACATTATGTCTACTGGGTCTCTCTTGTCCACATGCTTATTTACACCCTCAAAGAATTCCAACAGGTTAGTGAGGCATGACTTACCTTTACTACATCCATGCAGACTCTTCCCCATTAAGCCATGTTTGTCAACATGCCCTGTAATTCTGTCCTTAATTATGGTTTCCACCATTTTGCCCAGACCAGATGTCAAGCTTACTGGTCGAGTTTCCAGGATCGCCTCTGGATCCCTTTTTAAATATCGGGGTTACATTTGCCACCCTCCAGTCCTCCGGTACAGTTATGAAAAGATTGTGTTAGACTGCACCCTACTTAGCTTTATATTGTAACCCACCTTTTAGTTCTATACTTAGTAGCAGTACATGTATGTAATATGATTAAATGAAACCATTAGTAATAGAGGTATTTTGTTAGATTAATTAAGTATGTTGCTTTATAATGAAAAGCATGATGGTACAACCAGAACAGACTAGCCAGCTTAAACCATGAGCCTCAGATCAGTGATGAGGAAATGCTGCCTCATGGAAAAGGAGAAAGGCAGTTTGGAGAAGTTTAAGTAAAATAGGACAACAAAATGTACAAGCATAAGATAATACCAGTAACACTCAGCAAACAATGGTTCTTGATGATGCCAGACAATGGGTATTGGCTAGCTAACAGCCTTGCGGACACCAGGGTGTGTGAGGAAGACCCTAATCTCTAGGGGTGGGAAACCGGTAGAATGCGGTATCCGATAATGCCGGTATCGGGCGTACCGGCATTATCGGATTCGACCCGGTAATCCGGACCCGGTACCAGATTTCGGGGTACCGGTTTTTTTTACATTGCAGCCATTTAAAAATGGCTGCAATGTAAAAAA
>QEPC01014178.1:603557-628620 GCA_003113815.1 Sphenodon punctatus
GGGGGGGGGGGGGGGGGGACTTCCCAGGCTGTGGGGAGAATGTCAGCCGGCAGGGGGGCCCAGCCGAGCTGCAACTTTGAGGGTTTTTTTAAAATGGGACAGGCGGCCGCGCAGCGCTGCAGCGGGCTTAGCTGCCATAGGGATGGGCCCCCCAGCCATGATGGGCCCCGGGACAAATGTCCTGCCTGTCCCTATGGTAGCTACGCCCTTGCCAGGTAAGCAGGAAAGACATTGTATAGTCTTGCATACTGTGTTCCCTTAGGCTCTATGAAACCAAACTTTGCCTTGCTCTTTCAGCCCCAAATCTTCCTCTTTTGAAGGTTAGCAGTCCTGAGACTGGCACAGTTTAAGACCAGAATAACTCCAGTAGCATCAACATCATCAGCTTGGATTTTTGTGAGTGCAAATTAATCCCATCCAGTGTCTGCCAGGCTCTTGGCAGACAGAGCACAAAGCTATTGCATATTGTTTTCAGATAGATCAGCCTGCTCATGTACTCTGAACAATCTATACTTAATAAATTCCATTTAAAAATAAGACATTTTATGCCTCTCCGGTTTTGTGACTTTGCTTGCAAGACATTAGTCGGTTTCCTCTTTTCCCTTCACTTGCAACATAAAAGCGAACTATGACTAATAAATAACCTCAGGCAATCTCCAGTCTGATTCTACTTTCTCCTTCACTGTGTTAAATGAGAGAATATATATCATCTCACTCCACAAGCACAGGAAAAAGACCTGGGAGCCAAAATGTAGAGGGCAACAGGAGAGGGCTATACCTACCATTGGCCACAATCCCAAGCAGGATGCGCGTGAGATCCGTGCGGCACAATGCAATCCCTATGGAGATGAGAGTGCAAACTGCACGCATGTGCTCGCACAAGATGCGTGCAGAGCATGGGATTGCCCCCAATGTCATCCAGTTTGTAGAAAACGTATTCAGTACCAATATTCAGCTATTCCTAGAAAATACTGTTCCACAGCCTGGGCAAATAAAGTGTGCGAGGCTCTCCCACTAAATGGTTATTTCATCACTCCAAGAAATGTCCTACCATAAGAAATGTTGGCCTCGGAGCCAAAGCTTTTAGTTAGGACATGGTTGGTGAAACTTGCCCTCAGCATGTGTTTTTGCAGGAACCAGAACTCAAACAGCAACTCAATTCTCCTGCCAGCCAGGACCTTGCGATCCTCCCCGCCTAGCCCAGGGCAAGCTCCTATCTCCTGAGCCCTCTGAGGCAAGGCCCTCCAGCTTTCTGTCTCTCCCTGGTTGTCTGCTAGTCTCTCCCTTGGGCTCCTCAGCTCACCCTTATAAAGCCAAGGCTCTCCTGGTTTCACAGCCACACCTAGCCAATTAAGGTCTGTTAAGGGGTGCTAGCAACTCTATGCTTGGTCCTTAAAGGGCCATCTACTTACTAGGGCTCCATATGGACTACAATGTGCGATAATAAAACAACCAGCCTAAAAACATTAAATAATGGAGTTTTTACTGCCACCTAGAACTCCTTCCTTCTCCCAAGCTACTACCCCCAACTTGCCCTAATACAGCCTTTGGAGAAAACCCAACCTCTTCCTCCATCACAACTCTTTTGCATACACCAACACAAAATGTTGCCTTCTTCAAACTGCCATGGCACCCTCCAGTTCTTGATCCTCTAGGCAATTGGTCTTTCAGGATTCCGTTTGCTCTCTGGCACCATCTCCTCTCTGAGCTTGTTATCTATTTTTTCCCAAGGCAACTGGAAATGAAAGTAGGGAGAACAATGAGCATCCTAACAAGATTAAGTTAGGACATGTATTCAAAGCCAAGGGCTGGGAGTCAGAAATGTCCAGGGGAAAGGCACTTACAGTTGTGTTCACCTGGAAACCTGTCAAAAAATCATTAACTAAATGAAATTTGATAAGGAGCGAGCTTCAATTGGACTACTCTGGAGTAGGTGGCTTGAGGATCATGCCCCAAATCTTTTACTCATTCTAGAAGTTCTAGGAGGAAGTTTGTGTTTTGTAGGACATGTCAGATTCTAGAACCATAACTGGCCCATCTGATCTTCAAACTTCTAACTAAGAAAAAGGGTGGGGAAAGGTTGTTTTTATTAGATGGCATTATACAGAACAGAGAGCCAAACATTTTTTTGAGACAAATAGAAAATCTAAGTCACCCAAGCACATCTCCCCAAGGTTGGTGCATAATGATTTACAGACATCACAAACACCTACCTGTCTATTCTGATTCTGTTCATTGCCTTAATTCAGATTAATAACCCCTTTGACAATAAATAATTTATTCAAAAATAGATCTCTTTTGCCTCTTGACACCAGCTGTCACTTCCTCTCATGCTGTTTGTATTCCAACATCCTACATGCTCCTGCTGAGGTGTGAGTTCCCACAGGACAATGGGCCTTGTAAGTGACCCAGAAGGGCATGACTAGTCAGAAAAACCAGAAAGTTCTTCAGCATCATAGCCAGAACAAAGAGCTGCTCTTACTTAGGGCCAGAACCAGATATCTGCCTACTGTGCAACTGCATGGGGCTTCATGAGCGGCGGGGGTGGGGTGGGGAGGCTGCCCAACAGAAGCCGTAGAGTCCATGACTAAACTCAAAAATGACAACATGAGCACAAGTACTGGCATAAAATACCAGTCCAAGGGACTTCAAATGTGGAGTGTGCTGGTCTGTGGAGAGCATGCAGTTATTAGGAAGGGGGCCCATGCCACCCTCTTTTGCACAGAGCCCCCAACTTCCCTGAATCTGGCACTGCTGTAACGAACTATGATCTTTAAGTCAGTATGGCTCCCCCTCGTGCTTGAGGAAAGGATCCACACTCAGCAGGATCCTCTGGCGCAGATAGCAACACATATCCAAGTCCTATCAGAGTGAATGGATCTTACCCCTGCACAAACAGGAGCACCAGGGCTATCTGCCCAAAGGGCCACAATGGCAGGCTAGAAACTTAAACTAAAGTCATCCCCAACAGCCGCGTAAAGTAGCAGAATCTCTATATGGCCAAGAGTCGCAAGACGCAAATGCATGTGTGCACACAGCGCCCTCCTCGGCTTTGTGATTGGCTAGTGGAGTCTGCTCTGTGGTCCTGCCTGCTGACATCCTAAGAATTTCTGTGCAATGAAGAAAGACACCAGGACTATTCGTCACATGGGGCTCAGGACCAGCCCTGACCAACGGCTGCACTTGAACTGCCCAAGAGTCTCCTGTGGCTCCTGAGCCACCATTTAGCGGACTCTCTGAAGTATACCATTATCACGAGCAAGAGCTCCCAAACGCCTTGCTTCTGTGACCCCATTTTTACTTTAGACTTGAATTCCACAACACCAGGCAACAGCAAAAGCACACAAAGTATATCAGGTATCAGTTGGAATCATAAGGACACCATCTGCAGGTGCAGTTACCACTTGTGGGGTTGTGACCCATAGGCTGTTTTCAGACAGACCCACTTCCCGGCCAGATTCATATATACTGGATGGAGCACCCAGCGCACTTCCGGTGAGGGGTAGTGGTGATCACACAGCAGAAGATAGGTATGGTATGGATTTGCACCTGCACCCCACCCACCAATGGCCCCACACAGAACTGGGGAAAACCTGTGTTGCTCTGTGCAGGGACATGGGTGCGTGAGTCGTAGGAGCATCAGATGGGTGCCCAGGTTCATGAGGGATGGGTGGACCCACATGGTCATGTCCCATCTAAAAACAGCCATAGTTTAGGATCCTCTGGGCTCAGGCCTTTACCCTTCCCCAGAAGGCTTGTTGGCTTTTAGGTTTACTCCATTAACATCTATTTATACTTGACCCAGATGAAACAGAGTGGATTTGATATTTACAATTATTCACATTTTCAGATAGCTATCCAAATTTCTGAATATTCACAACCAAAATGGATATTTGAACACCCACTTAAAGTATTCCAGTTCAGTTGCATCATTTATTTTAGTTACTCAGTTCAGTCATTTTGGCATTTCAGTTACCTTGTTTGTTACTATTGTGCATTTGCAATATTAATTATTATTATTAATATACCAATAGTGTGTCTGGCACTGAATACTCATTATCACAGTCAGGCTCCTGCCCCTAGGAGCTCACAAACTAGAATGGACAAGGGAAGGACATATATTTATTTTATCACATTTCTATGCTGCCCCCTCCTGCTCACACATCTCAGGGCAGCCAAAGAGGGATATGTTCATGAAGCTGATAGTTGCAGGTGAACATGCTTAGCTACAGGAGAGAAGGGGGATCCTGAAGGAGGAGACCATTTAAAGAGAAACAAAGGAGCAACCTATGGGGTGAGGAGTTATGAAAAGCCTGGCAGAAAAGTTAGTTTTTTAAAGCAGTGGTTTGAAGGTTGCAAGGGAGGGATCAGGGCATGTGTGTTCAGGAAGGGAGTTCCAGGCATAGGGGGCAGTTAGTGTAAGAGAGGGAGCAAAGACAGTTAAGGGAGCAGGAGATTTGGGAGGCAGATGAGGGTGGTGGCAGAGGAAGAGCAAAGTTTCCAAGTGGGAACATAGTGGGAAATGAGGGCAGAAAATTAAATGACCGACCCAAATAACTGAAACAAACAAAATAGCCAAAATGAAATAGCTGAACCAGACAAAGCAAATAGCAGTTCATATCGGCTTCATTGGATCTTTGTGGAAGCAGGCAAATTAATCCGATATTGTATTCACCACAAATGTTAGTTTCAGCTCTAGCCATGACTTTGGGGATAGAAGGCTATTGTGAAAGGATTCCACAAAGCAGCAGGTGGGCGAGAGACAACATCTGTGGAGGCTTATAATGACTACAGGTTTAATTACTCATTAGGGATGCCTTGCAGCATACAGCCACTGGTCCTTTGTGCTAGTAGCTTTTCGCAACCGGAAGAGCAAAATAACCATCACTTTCTCTTTTTCTTTTTACAAGCTCTTCCTTTCACCACCCCAGCTGACCTGATTTTATAGCCTTCTATCAGCTCATTCCAGAAAAGGAATTGTGTTTCTTGTTGCCCTGTCATGCACATTGTGCACTTCCCAGCAGGGTTCAAGCCAGAGCAATATTTTCTATAAATAAGGCAGGGCAGGCTACCAGCCTGCAGTGAAGGTGCTGAGGGTAACTAAGCAAATTATTTCTTGAACTAAGCAAGCCAAGCCCCCTCTGTACATCAGCAATCTGGTGCTGCACCTTCAGCTGCTCTCAATCACTGGCACTTTTGGAGACTGTCTAAGGCAGCAGCAAGAAAGCTGACAGCATGTAGAAGGGCCCTAGCCAGTCCTTCAGAGCGGTGCTTCATAGCTGGGATAGTACAATCCCTCCTCTCACTTCCAGCACCAAGGAGACAGGCCAGACAGATATAGTATAGTCAAGTTATCTTTATTAGAATCCTGTACATAGTAGTAGTGCAGTACAGGGTCTAGTCCATGTTCAGACCAGACCACTGTATAGAGCACATGGCAGCCTGATCTAAGCTTCAGAGGAGACTGAAGACTTGACTGGAGATGCATACAAACTTCAGATTCTTACACATATAGCCACAATCAAATCCTGTTTACCCAACTCCAGAGTGTAAACAGATATAAGTCTTCAGATTGAGTTTTACCTATTAAAATGATTAATTTGGCTAGTCTCACCCATGTTAGGGTGAGGCTAGTTGGAGGAGTTTAGGGACTTCCCTTAGGAGTGGCAGTCCCTTTGTTAGGAGGGGCACAGTTTAGCACCTGGCTGAAAAACAAGAGGTTTGCTCTTGAGTGGGAAGCATACAGGTCTCCTGACAGATACAATACCTTGCTCTTCACTCTTATATGCTGCTCTTCTTCATCACCACCACCCTCAATAACACCTTTTGTGGTGGTGCCTGCTCAGCATCATAACTGTAGTGGTTGTGAAGTGAGGCAGTAGGGCTACCAGGAAAGGCACCTCTGTCAACCAGAGTGGTACCCAGAGGAGTAATCAGGGCCCCAGCTGGGTGACTTTCAGTGTCACTTAGCCCATGCAGTTATTTACTTGGTAAACCAGATCTGGATTAACCATTATGCTGACTATCCCAGTATAACAGCGTTGTGGTGGTGTGCAGTGAGGGTTGTCAAGATCAGTCCCCTCAAAGTACACAATCACTCAGGAAGTAATAATGTCACCAGTTTATTTGTATACAGTTCTCCACCTTAGCTAACTATGCCAGGCATGCAACTCCTCCAGCCCCTTTAGTCTCTTTATCCCCAAGCCTAGTCAGGTCACTGAGTATCTACTGACTGGCTTTTAGTAAACAGTCTTTTACCATCTCTTCCATGGCAGCCTTCAAGCCTTCTCTCTGTCAGGAGGAGCAATGAGCCTCCTTGGATTCCAGACAGCTTCTTTGTCTCATAAAGCATCAGGCAATCACACTACTAAGCTCCTTTACCTTCCAAGTCATCAACCAGACTGAGATGCAGCTGCCTCAGCCTTCTTAAATAGCTGGGTAGCCCCGCCCAGCTACTTCCTCTTCCTGTACTCAGACAGCTGAGTCCCATTAGCCTTTTACCCATCACTTAGTGGCTTGCTAGCCACTTTCAGGCTCCCTTAAAGGGCTAGCAGCCCTCTTAGGCTGCACTCTGTTTCACCCAGTCTAGTGGATTCCCCCACACTCCTGGTGTGTACTGATGACTCGGGCTGCTTGGGGAATCCTTCTCTCCATCATGAGCAGCAATGAGCCTCTTATGATTCCATAGAGTGTGCACCAGCCTGTCTGCCTCACCTGAGTGCCACCACTCCAGGACTCTGGAGCTTATACTGCAACTCCAGCACACACAGAGCCCAGCTGGAGAGACAATGGAGTGCCATCAGCCCTGTTTATTTCCCAGCCTTGTTCTTCCCACCCTGCTTCTGATGCTGGTTTTTCCAATCCTGACTATGATGCTGGCTCCTTCCCCAGACACAGCCCCTGTGTCAGACTCAGGACAGGTTTTAGGAGAATCTCTTCATGTGAAGGGGGTGGTGGAGGTGAAAGGTAAAAAGCGAGGGCTTGTAATAGGGTGCAGCCATTCCCCATGAATCCTTGCAGGCCCCAGCCTGAGGCTGCTTTTCCACAAGGGCTCTATTAGCGCTATTAATATTTCAGCGCTATCACTAACTCACATGAGGTAAGAAGGGGGAACCCTTCACACTTCCGCAATGTTGCATTACTTACCCGATCAAGACGTCATTTCAAAGACTATTATAATCCTTTGTCTGTCTTCAGATATGCAGAAGGGCCATGCAGAGCATCACAATCCTTCCTCTTTCCTGTCGACGACTTCCACTCAGCCGCTTTATGGTAAAAGGGGTGGTTGGAAGACCACTTACGTTGTTAGACATCTGCGCCACATTCAAGATTTCCAGGGGGCACAGTACGCGCAAAAAGACATGCTTTCAAATGTTTTTAATTTCTCACAATAAGAACACCAGTCACTGTAAAGGTAGGTTTGGGGTGCCCTGCCTCCCGCAAATACAATTTCCGGAGTTCGTGCAGCTGACTCAAAATAGTACATTCCCGCAAGCAACTGTATAGCATTAAATTAATAATAGCAAGAAAAAAAGTCTCATCAGAAAGCAGCTCGAGTCATCACTACACACTGGGATGTCCTATGCATTTCCATACACCTCTTTAAGAATGCTGTATTCATGCTCTCTTCAGAACCCAGATGTCCACAATTGGTGTTTCAATCTACTAATCGGGAAATATCGGTTATTTCCATTCTACTACTGTAGATATGTAGGTGGCCTGAATGGGATTGATCTTTGGTGTGAGGTCCTCTAAATTAGGGAGGCTAGAGCTTTTAGAAGCTGTCTTGGGATATTTCCATACGTAGCAAGTGAGTTCTGTGTTTGGGAAGGCTAAGCTTCCTCAAGCCTCCAGTACCCACTGTCCCAGGTATTTCCCGCTCTACAGAAAGGGAGAGAAGCATGCGTAGAAATCTGTAGCAGGAGTTCACACATCCTACCAGGACATGTGGGAGCACCTACGGCTCTGCCTGCTATAGCCCTGGGTTCTTCAAGCCAAGATTCCTTCCGGCAAGCTGCTGGCAACAGCCCTGGCTGGAAAGACACCAGAGCTCTTGCCGGCAGTCTAGAAGAGGTTGATTTCTGTCGGGGGGGAAGAGGGTAGTCTTTACTGACCCCTGGTAGACAACAACCCCCTCATTGTTCACCTGCAGCAGCTCCAGCCAAGCAGGAATGCTGCAGTGGGTGTTAAATCTATATGTCACACTGGCCCTGTGTTACCCAGAACCCGAGACAGTTGTTTTGACACTTAGCCAAACCACAGAGTGCTAGCAGAAATTGCTTTAGGGAGACGGGGGTGGGGGGCAGGAGAACCCGTTCACCGTACCCCTTTCTGACATGATCCTGCCTCTTCTAAGCTTTACGACATCACAGACCTTGGGAAGGGACATGGGGAAGGGCCTGCTCCACTACTTTCTGACATGACCATGCCCCTTTTCCAAGCATAGTGACATTAGCCCCTGGCCACCAGCAGATGGTGGTCAGCAAGCCACTTGTCGCGCTCCCTATAGGAGAGACA
This sequence comes from Sphenodon punctatus, assembly GCA_003113815.1. NCBI lineage: Eukaryota > Metazoa > Chordata > Lepidosauria > Sphenodontia > Sphenodontidae > Sphenodon > Sphenodon punctatus. Next base: position 612,075 of record QEPC01014178.1, read on the forward strand.
AGGGCGGGGAAGCGCACACTCCCCGCAGTAGCAAGGTTGCTGCAGCGGGATGCAGACCGGGGCTCACGCCGGCGGGAAAAGCAGCCGGGCCTGTCCGGGGTTGCCCCAGGCAACAGGCTTCTGGCCAACCCGGAGGCGCAGCATGGAGGGCCCTCCCATGAAGGGGAGGACCCTCACCGCCGGCCAGGCAGCTCCCTTGTCATTTGGCGAGGGAGCCTGGAGCCGCTTTTGCCGTGGCACACAATCCGGGACTAGGCCAAGGCGGTGGGTACAATCCCCCAAGGTTCTCGGAGATGCTCCCCTCTTCCCCCCATCCTGTTCTCATGGGGATTGGGCCAACAATGCCCCTCTTCCCCCCCGGTTGTGTGCACATAAGACACTCGGTACCAGCTTGGAGGGAAAGGAGGGAAAGGCTGGGTAGAGGTCCCCACGTGGGGAAGGCAAAGAAAAAGAGCCGTCCCAGCCCGGCACTGCGTCTGGTTTGGCCCTCACCAGCGGCTGTGCCCGGCATGGGGAAAGGGAGGGGGTGTGAAGTGGGCCATGCCCCTGCAGCAGAAGGCGGAGGAGAATAGTCCTGCTCTCCCTGCAGGAGCGGCTGGTGGGCTGCGAGGCCATGATGGAGCGGATGGCAGCTGCTTAGTTGGGGCACCCGCCAAGGGCACAGTCGGTGGCGCTAGCCACACTCCCAGTAAAAGGCCCAGGGCGGATGGAACACGGGGAGCAGAGGCCCACCCCCCTCGGGGGGCATTGGGCCCAGGACATGCCCGGGCCCGTCTAGGGAGGCCCAGATAACTTGCCGGCCCCCACACCTTATGCTGTGAGCTTGGAGGGGCCCCCAGGACCCCCTACAGGGGAACCACGATGGGGGGGCAGGAGGGTAATGCCCCCGCCCAGGTACCGCAATGATGTTTCACCCCCTGCCACCCCTATGCACACAGGACAGTAGCAGCCCCCTGAATCAGCTAGTGTGGGGATGGCGGGGGAGGTGGGACCACCGATGGGAACCAGCCCCACTACAGATACCGCCTCCCTCCCGCTGTGGATCTGGGCGGAGGGGGGGGGTGCCCTGTCCTTCTTCCAGAGATGAAGCCTCGCCAGCGCAGAGAGCAGAGAGGAAAGCAGGGAGTGCAGGGAACAGGAGGACCCAGAGATGCTAAGGAGAATTGAGGCGCTGGAGCGTGGACTACGGACTATGGCAGAAGACTACCAGCCACTGGATCCACGTCCCCTGGTGACAGTTTACGCAGGTACGGGGGAACCAGGAGTGGTAGGGTAAGCCCCCTGCTTACCAAGGCATGGAGGCGGGGGGCTTGGTTCTCATGTTGGCTACCCATGAAGGACAGCAAGGGGTAGTGCCCAGTGGGGGAGTGCGCCCATCGGCGCATCGGGTTATGCACCCCCATCGAGTGCGGGAAGTGAGACACCTCGACTCTGGTGGAATGGGGCCTGGGTCCCAGCCTCCGGGCTGGGGGTTTCTTCCACCAGTGGGGCATTGGGCGTCAGCTCGCCACCGGCACACTGGGGAGCGACCGGGCAACCGGGGGTCTGGTCCGTTCCCCATGGGGCTCAGGCGCTGCAGGTCTGGGTGTAACCGAGGCGGTCAATCGAGGTACATAGGTATGGGGGAGTGCCCCCTCCCACCTCTGGGTGGGGGGTACATGGAGGTTTCGGCCCTGTTAGGCGACCATTTACTTCAGCCCACTAGGGAGAGGATATGGCGGGGCGAATACGTTGATACATTCACCCTCCTGCTCATGGACCCTATCCCTGACCTGAGTGACAAGGAGAATAGAAACGCTTTCGCCGCCCCAAAGCAGACAGGAATTGGGCGAATTGGACTTTAGTCTTTTCAATTTAACAGGGGGTGATAGTCCAAGCATACCCGGACATGGCGTATGCATTAATGAAATATGCAGACATAGTCGGTTGTGCTTACCACACAGGACCCCCGTGGCCTGGCCCAGGTAATGACGAGGCTTTTTGACATAGGGCATCATACACTCCAGGTCTGAGGTGGGACATGCATGCCCACGATCTATGGCTGAATTGCATGAGCGACTCAACCACAGCATCCAGGGCAGACAGTGGGCACATACTGACTAAAGGAGGGGTGACCCACGCTAATGACCTCTTTCAGAGCGAGGACCGCAAGGCCCAGAGCACAGGAGGTGCCCAATGCTGGGAATTCGCACACTCAGGAAAATGTAGCCACAACAGATGTAAATCCCACCACACTTGTGCCATTTGTAGGGTGTACCATGCCACGATGGCATGCAACAAAGGGAGGCAGCCATGGCAAAGGGGAAAAGCCAATCAGGCCCCCAGGGCAAGAGCAATCAAGAAGGACCCCCTGGGGGCGGTTCGGGAAAGGGCTCCAACCCCTGTTAAGGTAGAGAGGTTAGAGTGGGCATTATGGGACCACCCAGATAAGGAGGAGGTAGCGTATATAGTAAGCGGATTTTGTGAGGGGTTTAAGATACCAGCAGTGGGGGTTCAACAACAATCAAAACCAGCCCCTAACTTTAAATCAGTGCTAGGAATGGAACGTGTACAAGCCAAATTGGATAAGGAAGTCTGGGAGGGCAGAGTGGCTGGGCCATACCAGATCCTGCCGATGGAGGGCATGGTAGTCTCCCCACTTGGTGTGGTACCAAAGAAGGCCCTGGGGGAGTTCCGGCTTATCCACCACCTCTCCCACCCCCGGGGAGGATCAGTAAATGATGCCATCCCGAGGGAACTCACTGCCGTCCACTACGCTTCATTCTACAAGGCAGTATGATTGGTAAAGAGTGCCGGCCCTAACACATTGCTCACCAAGTGCGATATCAAATCTGCCTTCCGACTGCTGCCAGTTTACCCGGAGAGTTTTCACTCCTGGGTTTTCAATTTCGAGGTCAGTATTACTTCGACCAAGCCATGCCGATGGGCTGTTCAATCTCATGCTCTGCATTTGAGCGTTTCAGTTCCATGGTTGAATGGGTGGTCCAGCAGCAGGCCGTTGGAAGGGAAATTACAAAATACCTCGACGATTTCCTCTTCATCGACAGGGCAGGGACAGGGGATTGTGCAGGTCTAATGGAAACTTTACACAGGGTGGCAGATGAGCTGGGGATTCCTTTGGCCCCAGAGAAAACAGAAAGGCCTGCCACCATTCTCACTTATTTGGGAATAGAGCTCGACACAGTTAGGGCTCTTTGCTGCCTACTGAAGGATAAGCTGGACTCTTTGCAGGCCAAAATAGCTAAGTGCTATGCCGCCATAAAGATCACGGTGCAGGAGCTACAGTCCTTGGTAGGGAGCCTGAATTTCGCTTGCAGAGTGGTGGCCCCCTGGATGGGCTTTCCTGGCATGTTTGTACTGCAGACTGAAAGGGAACACACATACACACACCCTGCTCACTATCATGTCAGGATCACTAGGGAGATGAGAAATAACCTCCAGACTTGGACAGAATTCCTCGACGAGTTTAATAGGGCCAGCTTCTGGCAGGAACAACTCCTGCTCAAGGCCGAGCTCCAGGTTCACTCAGACGCGGCAGGTGGTTGTGGATTCGAGGTGTGTTTCCGGGACAAGTGGTGCATTGCCCCATGGCCGCCAGAGTGGTCGGAGCAAGGGGTCACCAGGGACCTGACATTCCTGGAATTTTTTCCAATTGTATTGACAGTACACCTCTGGGTTGCTGATTTTGCTGACTGCTCTGTCCTGTTCTGGTGCGACAACATGGCACTAGTGCATGCGATCAACTCCCTGTCCTCAAAGTTTCCTCGGGTCATGAAGCTGGTTAGGGGATTAGTGTTAGCTTGCTTGAGGCATAACATTCTGTTTGTTTCCAGGCATGTACCTGGCATTAGTAACGGGATAGCCGATGCCCTCGCTCGCTTCCAGATGGAGCGTTTTCACTCCTTGGCACCGGGAGCCAGCCTGTCGCTGGAACCCTTCCCTCCAGCACTGCGGAGCCTTGGATCCTAGAGCTGTACACCATCATACAGGGATCCTTGGCAGCTTGAACCTGGGCGGCGTACTCAAGGGCCTTCAGGGAATTTCAGGAATTTCAAGCACAACGGGGCTGGGGAATGGGCTTCCCCATCACTGAAGTGCAGATGTTGCAGTTTGCCCTTGCATTAAGGTACCGTGGGGTAGCTGTGGGTACCATCGCCAGTAGACTGTCTGCACTGGGGTTCATGAGTGGCTTGGCAGGGTCCCACCGCCCAATAGAGGTTTTTTTTTGCTGGAGAATATTGGAGAGCTGGTCGCGAGAGCAGGCCAGAGAGCCAGATAGTAGGGCCCTGATCACACTGCCTTCCTCCTTAGAATAAATATTGCCCTTAACCATGTTTGTTTTAACTCTTTTGAAGCATTATTTTTTGCAACTGCTTTCAAGGTAGCCTTTTTCGGAGCCTTCCACATGAGCAAGATGTAGCTGAGTCTGGGCGGGATTGCACAGGGCGAGCTCTTTCCATCAAGGACATAAGGCTGGGCAGCAACACACTCTGCTTGTGCCTGCAATGGTCCAAAATGGATCAGCACAGCAGGGAACACGCGGTGACCCTCCACAGGGTAAGCTCTCCTGAATTATGCCCCATTCGAGCAGTGGAGGAGTACAGTAAGTTCCGACCGCCATTAGCTGGTCCCCTTTTTTTTAGGCACGGACATGGCCCCCCTGTGACCCAATACCAGCTTACTGGGGTGCTCCAAAGGGCATTGAGCTACCTCAGCCTCCCACCCTCAGAATATGGGTCACACTCTTTCCGTATTGGGGCAGCATCCTTCGCAGCCGCAGCAGGCCTCCCAGAGCAGGAGATACAAGCAGTAGGGCGGTGGCGCTCTCGGGCATACCGTACGTACATCCGGGATCTGGCACGCTAACCACTGTATTCCATCTGTTCATTGAGGTGGGGCGCGGTCTCACAGTAGGAGTATGGTATGGATAATCAGACACAGTCTAGTGCGATGGACCGCAAAGGCTGCGTGCCAGACTCGCTGGGGAACCCAACTGGGATTGGCGAACAGAGCGGAGATTTGCTGGATGGGACGAAGTGGAATGCGATGGCATCAGCTCCTCCCCATGCTATGGGCGGTGGCAGCTGGCAAGCCGCCAGACTTTGTGGTAATCTACCTGGGAGAGAATGACATACCAAGGTTGAAAGGGGTGGCAATGGTCGTCAACATTAAGGCCGACCTATTAGAGGTGGAGCGGCTTTTCCCACAGGCTACCTATTTTGGACAGATTTGGTAGCGTGAGTGAGGTGGGATAAAGCTCTAAACCCATGGAAAGTCAATAAAACTCGGCGTAATATAAACAGGGAGACAGGGAGGTGGGGAAATGGCTTCACTCTAGGGGAGGTATGAGAATCTCTCACCACGGGATTACACACTGGTCACCTGAGCTTTATCACCCAGACAGGGTACACTTGTCGCCAGAAGGCAACGGAGTGTATTTGACTATTTGGCTACCTTGAAGGCAAAACTGGTTAACGTTTTAGGTTAGATTAGGCTGGGTGGGGGTTGGGATCACCTGATGCAGAATTGGTGGTCCCTTAGTGGCAGGGGTCCAGCACTGTTAGGTGTTAAATAGATAAGTAAATAGCAATTGGAGGCATCTCCTTAAGAGATGGGGATGCGACGCCTGGTGCAAAAGCAGGGCACGGTAAGCGTGAGGGTCACATCCCGGGGAGAGGTGCCGGTCAGAAGAAGGGCAAGGACAAGCACGGTCCTCAATCCTTCGGTGCTATATCCTTATATAGTCCGAACGGACACTGTCCCCTTCGATCATGGCTTTGGGCTAGTGAGCGAAAGGGGAGACGTTGTTTGGGGTTGGCACTGGAGGCCACATCCAGGCAAAGTCCTGTTTAGTTATGTTACTAATGGTTATATGAGTTGAGAGTGCTGGACCTGAATTGCTTAGAGGCAATTACCCCACTTAGCCTAATTATAATTTGAATAAAGAGTGCGGCTGTTAAAACCCAACTTGGAGTCCTTGTTTCATTCTGGATGCGCCAACAATGTGGTGCTTAGAAAGTTGCGGTAAAGTTAGAAAAGGGTCCGAGAGCCCTTTCACACCCACCCTTTTCTGAATTGGCCACATCGTCTGCCTGAAGGGCTTGGAAGGACAGAAACGGGGGGGGGGCAAGGGGGGGATACAATTGCACCCCTTTCCCCCCCACCACCACCATGGTGCCCATGACTAGACCTGCATTAGTGTGTTTTCACAAACGGGAGCTGGGGAGGGGCTTGGAGGATATCCATAGTATGATATTGTGTAGAATCACCCTTGGTGATATTTGTCCACCCCTGGGTACACCTATGCATTTCCATACATCTCTTTAAGAGTGCTGTATTCATGCTCTCTGCAGAGCACAGATGTGCACAATTGGTGTTCCAATCTACTAATCGGGAAATATCGGTTATTTCCATTCTTTCTGAGAAAAATCAGCTCAGTGGGGTAAGGAGGTAATATTTCTCGCTGAATAAAATGGTTCACATATTTCCTGATGTAGCAGAGGCCACCCAGGCCGGGGGAGAGAGAGAAAGATTCATGCTCTTATGAGCAGAGTTGCTCCATTTACATTAATGTCTGTCTTGTATTTCCATGTGAATGTCATCTTGGCAAAGAGGGAGAAATTATTTCTTTTCCAGTTGTGACAAGTCTAATGCAACTCTCTCTCTCTCTCAGTTGGCTTTCCGAGATAATAGTGAGCCAGGCTCCGAGGAGGATTGTATAGCTCACTGCTTCCACAGTCTGAAATGGACTTTAATTGGATACTATTTCAGAGTTATTTATGGCATGTCTCCACCCTGTGCTATCACTGCTACATTCTCTCTGGGACTCTTAGATTGCTATTTTGAAAAGCATCTTTCAGGCAATGTATAGAAATGAAAAGGAAAGCGTAAGCTGTCTAACTTTAAATCTCAGGGGGGTTTCGGGGCGAGGTCTTTCAAAGTTCAAAATGCTTCTTTATCTTGTGTTACTAAATGTATCATGGAGACAACATAATTCTGATGCTATCATTTATTGGACCAACTTCTACTGGTGAGAGCATGCAAGCTTTTGGGCCACATTTGCTCAGTCTGTAGTTCCAACTCTTTACATGCCTGACTGAGGAAAGACCCTGTGTTGCCGTGTATATTCTCACCAACAGACGTAGATCCAATAAAAAAGATCCTCGATTACTTTGTCTCCATCTCTTACATTTTGGACTAACACAGTAACCACACTATCTCTCTAGACTGAATGCATCACATGAGCCTAGACTTCAATATTCATTATTAAATTCCTGAATGATGTATCTTCACTGATAAATAAAATCTATCTCTCAAATACATAAGAAGTGCCATACTGAGACAGACCAATGGTCCATCAAGCCTAGTCTCCGACAGTGGCCAATTTTGGTTGCATGGGAGAAGTATCAGTAGTCACAATGGGCAATCCATTCCCTGTTGATCACTCCTTGCTCCCGACAGTAAGAAGTTCCCATTTCGTAATCTACTCGGCTAATAGCCGTTAATGGACCTATTCTCCAAGAATTTATCCAGTCCCTTTTTAAACCCAACTTTACTACTGGCCTTGACAACCTCCTCTGGCAACAAATCCACAATTTAACTGTGTTGAGTGAAAAAATACTACCTTTTAATTTGTTTTAAATCTGCCAGCAGCTAGTTTCATGAAGTGTCCCCTAGTTCTAGTACTACTTGAGAGGGTAAATAAACATTCCCTACCTACTGGTTCCACACCGCTCAAGATTGTATAAACTTCTGTCATATCCCCTCTCAGTTATCTCTTCTCCAAGCTGAAGAGCCCTAACCTATCAAGCCTCTCTTCATATGGAAGCTGTTCAAAACCCTTGATCATTTTTGTTGCCATATATAGTATACCATACATTCCCACTCACACATGGATAAAAGAAAATCAGCATCCATGAATTCCCAAATCTGTCAATTCCAAGTACAATTTATTTATTTTTATTTATATCCTGCCCTATCCCCGAAGGCTCAGGGCGGCTCACAACACACACATAAAATACAAATGTAAAATAAATAATTAAAACCCCACTAAAGTAAAAACACCCCATCGCCCTCTCCCCAATCTATCCCTGCCCATTAAATGTCTGGAGAAATAAAAAGGTCTTACACGGCCTCCGGAAGACATTCAAACTAGGGCTCAGGCGAGTCTCCAAGGGAAGGGAGTTCCAAAGCTGTGGGGCAGCCACCAAGAATGCCTCTCTGTGGGCCTGAGTCATAGGAAACTGGGGCAGTGATGGAACCTGCAAGAGGGCATCCTCGGCAGATCTTAAGGGAGCATAAGGTAGTATGCGAAGGAGCATAAGGAGAAAGGCGGTCCTTCAGATAGGTAGGGCCCAAGCCATTTAGGGCTTTAAAGGTCAATAGCAAATGAATAACAAATTCACGAATGCTCGATATGGATAAGCGAATTTATCGATATGGATAAGTGAAATTCACCTATATGGATAAGTAAATTCATTTCTAATTTGAGTGCTATGAAAAATTAAACTTCTGCTCAATGTCAACTTTGGTTACACAGACTTCATAAAAAATTTTTGATTGCCTTAGATCCAAGCTAAAAGAAATTACATTTTTATTGGTTTTAATATGGAATAAGGAATACCAAATTAGTGAATACCAGATAATGAACATCATAAGCAAAACTTGCAAATGGACATGGAAATTTGAAATAAAACTCACACTATTCCATTTGAGAAATTTAGAATCCTAGAATTATGGGGTTGGAGCATCTAGTCCAACCCCCTGCTGTAAGCATCTACAGTATCGCACAGGTGCTTGTCCAGCTGGTTTGAAAACATCCCCAAATGGACATTCTACAACCTATCTAAGTAACTTATTCCATTGCCCAACTTAACCGCTAGGAAGGTTTTCCTAAGATTTAACTAAATTCCATCTGAAATTCAAACTTCAACATGAATAGTTAGTTACATGAGCTCTCGTGCCAGTCTGCCTTCACATTCTTTTTCAGTCCTCTATATAACTCCTCAGATCAAAGTTTTTAACAGCAACTTATGTTATTTAAAGTGAACGCGAGCTATATCTATTACAACAGTTCATGTTCATTGTAGAACTACTACTGTACAGCAGCAGCTGCAGGGGAAATGCCAGCATGCCCTGTTTAGCATAGTAACAGATTACTTTGATTATCTGGTGTGGATGGCTGTTTCTGGTGATGTAACTAAGGCCGGGATCCTAATTTGGGAGCACTGATGGGAGCACACTGCAGTAAGGCTCCACAGGCATAAGCACATGTAGGATTGTTACCTATATTCAAGTGGGGTAATGGATCTGCACAGCCACCATCAGTTGTGTCTGCAGCTCAAATAGCTGCAGCATGGCCGTATTAGCTCATTCTCGCAAATGCACAAACTGCTCCTGAACAGCAGAGGGCCTTAAAGATACAACTTTGGAAAAAGGGAAGTGGCTTCTCACATCTAACTGCTGTGGAGAAAGACACCCTGGTGTAACATTGTTCATCACGCGGAGAGAGAGAATACGTTTAGCCTGGCACATTAAAGCGCCTTCTAGCGGTCCCCCTAGCCAAGCACAGCAGGGACACTGGCTGCTAGTGACCATTGTCTCTATATCTTTAGGGAGACTCCCCAAATACTACAAGAAGCTGCTGGTTTGGCATCGTCGGACCCACTTGGAGACTTGGCTTGGGACTGTGCTCATCAGTTTTTAATTAGTCGAGCTAGTAAAAAAGTAAACCCATTGTATGGATCCTGAGTGCAGAGGCAAATTAAGAATTCTGAGATGCTGACCACCCTCGATAATGCTGCACTCCCTTTCTCTATGGCAATGATGGCACAGGTCCTCCAGCAGTCAACAGGGTGATGCCGGCACTGCCTGCTCCTACTGTGCTGGAATTGTCTAGCATAATAATGTGTAGTTTGTGGCAATGCACGTTATGGCCTGAATCAGATGCCATCTGTGGGAAGAGTAGATCTGCATCATTTAATGTAGGACTTCTCAGTTATATTTCCCAGCTCTGAACATCACCATATATCACAGACAGTACACGCAATGTGCTATCAAACAAAGCACCTTTGTCTACTCTTGGGTATATATTTAATATTTCACCCCAAAGTCCTCTAAAACATCTCAGGTATGGATCAGAATCATAACAGGGAGCTGGAGAGTCAGGCCAATAAATAACCTCAGAAATCTTGCTGTGCTAACTACATGAGCAAGTACAAATGTAAAGAGAAAGATTTTCCAGTTCAGAAAGTGAGGAATCCAATCTCGTTTTTGTCAAACCCTTATGCTATCAGTCATGTTGCCTCTGTTAGCTGAACAGTGAGAAGCACTTTCATCTTTAAAAGATAGACTTTTGTCTTCAGTAGTTATGTGCAATTTATCAGGGAAAAGTACTGAAGCACTAGAATTCAGAGAAATAAAATTTGAATGCAAGAGTCAAACATCTTTTTTCATTTGGAATATGTTGCCTTGGCCAGATCAGGTAGAGAGAAAAAAAAAAGTATGAGTTTTTTGTTTTTACATGCTAACATATCTTTCTGTTTCCAAACTGCCCGCAGGATGTTGCCCCTCTCAATTAAAGTTGTATATGGACAGACGAATTAAGCTAGGCAGCAGGGGGCATGATCCAAACTGGTATCCTAAACAATGGGTATTTTTAGATGTGACAGTGGTAGTCGGCACCATGCTTTGATCCTGTCCAGTGCGAGAGCCCTCACCCCGGGCAGGATCTGACCCGGCCGCTGAACAAATGTGCCAGTAGCCAGGGCTGGGGAGGGGGCAGGGCAACATGCAGACATGATCCGCATGGCCCTGCACCCTGCATTGCTCAGCGCGGCAGCACTGCCTCCTCCTCCTCCTCCTCCTCCTCCTCCTCAATGGGTGAGTGCGGCGGCCTATGAGGCCAGAAAAGCTCCAGTCACTGGCCGGAGTTAGGTAGAATGGGCCATCGCATGATGGCCCACTCTACCCTGGTCTGGTGATGACTTTCCTGGACTGTGGCAGGGCTAACTCTGGGTTGTGAGTTGGCAGGGAGCCCAGCTCACAATCCAGAGTTAATCCTGCCATGGTCGGGGGAATGTTTGCTCACACCGTCAGTTAACGTCTGGCAGGTGGGAACAAATGTGACACCACCATGGGTGGCCATGCTGGGGTAAAGCGTGGCCACCTGTGGTAGTGTCATGTCTGAAAATACCCAATGGTGAATTTGAAAAGGAGGCTGTGACAGGAACCTGTATTGGCAAGACCTTGTGGGAGAACCATGCCCAATACCCTCCTTAGAAACAGCTCTCCTTTTGGAGTGCTCAATAGAACTAAAGTGAACTTCAGAAAGAAAATATAAGCCATCACAAATTGGCCATGGTTGCAAACAATGAAAAGCTGTAGTGAAATACAGAGTAAGGCAGAACCAAATTATTATCATTTCTATAGCACTTTCTGTGTTCAAAGTGCATTACAATCCTTATCTACCTTACCACCACAATGACCCTTTGAGGCAGATCATCATTATTCCTATTTTACAGATGGGGAACTGAGGCAGCGAGAGAGACTACATGTTTTTAAATGAGATGCTACCCAGCATGGCCAGCCAGGAGTCACTGATCCAAGCACCCATATGAAGGTGGAGCATTGGGATGTGTGCTCCCATGAGCCACACAACACCCACTCATAGAGCATTGTCGAGAAATCCAGAGTGCTCTGTGCAGCCCCTTGCTCATATGAACTGGGGTGGCCAGACACACCAGCAGACAGGTCCACCACTCATAGGCACTGTGGGCTGGCGAAGCGGCTTTTGCAAGTTAGAAGAACTGACCGCGAGTGCTGGGGAGCCTGGGTTCCCCAGCGCTTACGCCCGGGGCATGTCAATTTCAAAGGCTAGACCAACATGTTTTCCCCTCCCCCATGGTCCATGGCAGGGGGAGCGCATGGGGGCTGTTCGCATGACTGCGGTAGCTACCCCAGGAGCCGCCCACTGAAGCACTCCACCTGAGTGGGTGCTCCACAGCAGTGCCACTCAGCAGCCACAAACTGCCCCCCAAGCCTTGCTCATTTAAAAACACCCAGTGACTTGTCTAAAGCCACCATGGCTAAAATGGTATTCGAACTCTGGTCTCACAGGTTCAAGGCTAACACTATATCTACTAGGCTAAAGCGTTAAGATAAAGGGTTAAAAGCACTAACTCCTGACCCTGTAGTGGGTCTTTTGCTGCCCCTCAGAAGATCAGTGGCACCCACACACCTTCCTGTGGGAACCATCCCCTTGCCCAGATCAATAGTCTGCTGCCAGTGCCCAGTCTTAGATCCACTGGCTGAACCTCGACTGTGATTACCCTGATTTACTATTTGCCTGGTTCCTCTGGGAGACAGAGATGCTGTATGTAGCCTTTCCAGTCCACATCCTGCAGCATCCTCTCCTTCACCCCCAACAAGGAACGGTCACTCTGGGTGCTTGTTCCTGCAGGGCAAGCAAGACTAGGGCTGCTTGCCCACATTACTTTGTACCTTACACTGTAATCCAGAGAGACTGTGTGGTTGCCGTGTTGGTCCCAAGTGACAGAGAGGGAAGCAAAGTGGTTTGAATAACATCTTTTATTGGATCAACTGCTGTTGGTGGAAATAAGCAAGCTTTTGGGCCACACAGGGCCCTTCCTCAGCCATGGCCCGAAAGCTTGCTTATTTCCACCAACAGCAGTTGATCCAATAAAAGATATCATTCGAACCACTTTGCTTCCCTCTTTGTATCTTAAGTGAGATTTTGTTACTTGTGCATGTGCCTTTTCTCATTCAGCAGGGAAATTAACATGAGTTTCATCACGGATGTCAGAGCAGGGAAATCCAGTTCTGACACTTACGCGAGTTGTACCGAACATTAAATTGGAATGTGTGTATGCACTTAATTTAACATTAAAAAACAACAACCACCTCACTGAAATTAGAACTTATAGAGGCTCGCATTCATTTAGATGCCAGCTTAGTCCTCTCACAGCCAGGGGGTGGTTTTCCCCCTGCGATCCTTGCCAACTGTCACGGGGGGAGATCGGTGTCCCAGCACCCTGGGCTGCAATGGGAACTCTCCACTTGCCCCCCTGAGTGCTGCATGCTGGAAAGTGTCAACAGCACCTAGCAGAGTTCAAGGCAGGGGCTGTGCTCTTCCCAGTCAAAATCAGGCAGCGCTACAGGCATAGTGAATTTTCATTCCAGCACCAAGCTGAATCCGATTGGGGGGGGGGGGGGGAACTTGTGTGTAAGACTGGGGGAGGGGGGCTGTTAATTTAATGTTAAAAAAACTCACTGTGAAAAAAACCTCATGACTATGTGGGAAAGCAAAACGAAAGAAAAAAATAACATGTGCATGCAGCCCAGTAGGAATCTCTCGTTCTTGCTAATTTCACGTTGGATACAATCTAACATGAAAATCAGCACGCGGACAAGCAGCTTACTGGTCTTCCATCAAAACGGAGCTTCCCCAGGCTCTCTCTACTCCCCTTCTTTTTATAGCATCTGTGGGAGTCATGTGCCCTGCCATTCTCTCTCTATTAGGAATTTTCTAGGTCAGGTCAGATTGAGCAGCTCAGTGAAGCCGAGGGCACTGGCACTGATGTATCAGGTCTTGAAAGTTTAACCTTTTGCATACCCAAACAAAGCACACGTTTGAAATAAAATGAAACATTTATCAACAGCCACAAAAGCCTAAGCTTATATTGCAGTATCAGTTTCAAAAATGCAAGCAACTTATCAGTCAAGACATTCACAAAATGGCCCTAGTAATGGCCATGGTGACTCCTGCCAAGGGCAGTTTCGTAGACTTCACTTGAACTCTCTGGAATACATTGCTAAAGGGCTGGTTTCTAGTCAGGCTACTCAGGCAGTAAGATGCTACCTAATATGTGACTATGGGTGGCCAAATTTAGCTATGGATTAAGCCCTTTCCTTCTTTTTTATTGGCTTCATTTTTTAGTGTAATGAGGCATGGCCTCTGGGACTGCAGTGGATTCTCCTCTGTTTGAAGTCTTTGAATCAAAACTGGATGACTTTTAAAAGTTATGCTTCAGTTTATTGGTTCCCAAACTGTCCTCCACAGTAGACGCCTACTCAAGCCAGACATTTTGGCCTGAGTTGACCTGAGCCCAGATCTTCTGAGTCTAGGCCTGATGAGTCTGGTGGCCTTGAGCATCATGACATCACATTGCTTCCTAGGGCGTGGGGCTACATCAGAAAAGAGCTAGAGCTCACATGTTCTCCAACTCCTTTCCAATGTGGCCACTATGGAGTATCATATCATGATATCATGGAGCTTTGTAGGGGGTAGAGTCTCCTGCAGCTAGGGATTCTGGCCCAGCCTCAGTCAAAGTGTTTGGACAGAGAGTGCTTCCAACCCAGCCCAGGACAAATAAGAGCAGTTGTGTCCTGTCACAAGCCTCTAAAGTCCACAGGCTGAGGCTGTGGTAAAGTGGTCCATAGCTGGAACCAACCATGGCTATATCAAAGCAGAATATTCCTCCTAGTACTGTAGCCCACTCCAAGGTGGGTAGGTGAAGGCGGAGGGATGAGTATTATGCACATGTGCTGGCATCATGGTCATCTCCTGTCCTCCAGAAATGGCTGAAGAGCCAAGGACCTAGACTGTTCTCTTAGTGCAGACTGCAATAAGCATGTATCAGGTTGTTGCCATCCCCCATGCGTGCATGGAAATCCTTAATAAATGTTGAGAGTTGGCAGTGGGCTGTTGTTCCAAAAGGTTCGTGAATCCATGCTTTAATAAATTCTGCACTTAATGAAGGAATGGCTGGATGAAATTCTCTGATCTCTCATCCCAGAGTTCAGATTAAAGTGATGACAGTGGTTCTTATTGGCCTTAAAACTACACGGGTGTTTCAATCAAATCTTTATTTGGCACGGGCTTCCGCCATGGCCATAACATAGCATAGCATACCATAACATAACATATCTCATAACTAAACATACAAAACTATTCAATAATTGTAGAAAATAAAACTACATTTTACCTTATAAATATAATATAAATCAATCATCACACATAGAATCTGGTAGCGTTACAACTTCCGATACTTAATTGGAAAATAGAATAAGTTAAGTGGCATAACAACAAATAGATGTCAACAGCAGCCTTATGGCCCAATCAATAATGGCCCAGCTAAATCTCAGGAGTTTAGCAATGCACCCCCTAAGGTGGTAATCGGGGTGCCTTGGTATCCATCTCCCTCCCCTCCATTNATTATTTTTTTGCCAGAAAAAAGAAAAGTATTATACATTTTTTTTATTGTGTAGAATTTGACCTCCCAAATTAATATTCAGTAAACATGTCTTTGGGTCCAGAAGGAAGAGAGCCAAGGAAATACTGTCAATTTTACCAGAAATTGGTTCCCAAAAAGGATTTAATCTGGGGACATTCCAACAAAGGGTGAAATATCTCCTCCCATTCCTTTACACCTCATATTCAGACTGTCATTTTCCCTACACAACATTGCTAAAATTCAGGCTTTCCTTACAGCTCCCACTGCTAAGACTCTAGTCCAGAGGTAGGCAAAGTTCCCAAGTCCAAGAGCCACATACCAAAGTTTTCCTATTGCCAAGAGCCACACCACACATTGAATCAATTTTGGCTTCCTCCAGTGGGGAAGTGCTGATTTCTCCCCACACATCAGAGCGGTGGATCCAGGCAGCAGTAGTGGCACATGGAAAGACTCTCCTTGCTCCCAGGAGGCTCCGTTGGCTGAAAAGGTGACTCAACTTCTCTTGCTTCTGGGGAGCTGCATGGACACCCCACCGTCACGACAGTAACTTCTGGCAAGAACAGCAGTAGAGATGCCCGAGCCGCATGCAGCTCCTGTGCTGCCATTTCCCCACCTCTGCTCTAAACATCTCTGACTGACTACTGCAACCTCCTTCTTACAGTCCTTCCCCACTCTCACCTTGCCCCTCTCACTTCTGCTCACCTTTTCACTGCCAAGGTTAGGGCTGGACTTAGGATATTTGCTGCCCTCTTCTCAAACTGCTGTTCTCCAAGCCACATCCCCCCGCCACAAAATATTAGCTCATCAAGTGCTGCTCCTATGTCAGTCCTTAACACACTGCTTACTAGAAGTTACCACTTATACACATCTAGATGTGTATAAGAGACAGAATTAAAGGTGTTCAATAGGGCAACCCTACCTGGGCTCAAATTCCAGCTTGTAGGTAAGTTTCTCCTTCCCGCTACCAATATCTTGGTCTTGATCCACGGGTGTTTAATGTGACAGCCAACATTTTAAAACCACCATTCTGCAACTTTATTGTAAGCTGTATCGCAATATTTTACTTGCATTGACATATACAAAACAAAACAAAAAGAATTCAATAAAGTTGTGTGCATGTGAAATATACAAAAGTCAACAGTTAAATACACGATAAGAGTGAATAAAACAAAAGATGACTTGGCACTGGACTTCAAAAAATCTTCGTTGGCATATGGTAAATAAAACTTCATGGATTTGGAATGGAAAATTTAAAAATGTGACCACAGTGTGTCAGATCCATCTAGTTATTT
>QEPC01014178.1:654162-664694 GCA_003113815.1 Sphenodon punctatus
CTCACCCCTGCCAGGCTGCTGAGGATCTGAGTCTGGGGACTCAGCTCTGATAGGCCCCAAATCTGGTACACTCTGCCCACCCCAAGCCACGCCCCCAAGCCACGCCCCCTTAGCCCATTTCCGGCCACTAACACTATATTTTCCCAGGCCACTTTGATTTCCCAATCCGCCCCTGGGTATATGATAGAAGTTTGTAAAATCATGAGTGGTGTGGAACAAGTAAATAGTGAACAGTTATTTACCCTCTCAAATAGTACTAGAACTAGAGGACACACCATGAAGCTAACAAATAGCAGATTTAATTATTTTTTTCCCCCACTCAGTACACAATTAAGTTGTTTAAATTTATTGCCAGAAGAGGTGATCAAGGTAAGTAGTTTAACTGTGTTTTTTAAAGGATTGGGCATTTTCTGGAGGATTGTTCCATTGGGAGTGAACAACAGGGAGCGGATTGCCGCCTTGTGGCCCAATAGATGCTGTTCGAGCATTGTTGGAGGCAGGTGCTGGGCTCGATATACTATTGCTCTGACTCGGTGTGGCACTATTTATGTACTCTCTGAGTCGGGAAGAAAACACAAAAATACATGTTTCTCTCTCAACAGTGCAATAGGCAACCTGCCTCCCAAGCCTTTGCCTACCTTCCCCTTTTTAAATATTGGCTATCGGGGGGATATTGGCACCGTGTGATAGGCCAAAGAGGCAGCTAGAGCTTCAAGGCCTGCAGTAGTCTGTGGTTTTGCAGACAGGAGTAAATGATTGTTCCAGCAAAAGGTGTGAAAGAAGAACCAACCAAGCCGGGAGGAGTAACCAATTAGAGCATTTGGGGTTAAAGCCTAGTTCTTGGCTCTTTAGAAGCAAGATAGCTCTGGAGGCAAAATGGGAATGCTTTTTAAAATAATTGAGCAGAAGATGGTGGGTACTTGCCACAATCCCAACTGTCTCCCAGCATACAAATACTTGCTAGCTTCAAAATTATACTAGACAGAGGTGAGCTGCAAGTGGATTTTTACAGCTTTGACTATTTCGTCCACTTCCACATCTGCAAAAGTACTAAAACATTTGGGTACCAACCCCACACAGTGGTTATGGAGGCACGCAGCTGCACTCTCCCTCTCCAGCTACAAAATTTCCAGAGATATGCAGGTGGCAGTAACAAAACCCAACAATTTTAAATATACATTGAGGGGAAAGAAAATGGGCTATTCTATGACAAAGGAGGCTTGTCTCATCTTGGGTTGGCTGGTGGGAATTGACAAGCAAGGCAGGTACTACCTTTACACCACTAATTAGGTGAGAGAGGTGCCCCTTCTCCTAATCCAGCATGGAGTTTGGTAGCATCGGCAGCAGGATCGAGGGGAATCCTTCTGCTCCTAAACATCATGCTGGGAAGGGCTGCTTAGGGTGGAAAGTTTTTTTTATTTATTAAATGCATTTATATCCCACCCCTCTCACTCAAGGTGACCCAGAGCAGCTCACAACAAATAACACATCCTAAAACATTCAATAGAATTATCAACATAACATTATAAAATCATAGCAGCATAAAGTGATCTGATACCCGCTCAATCGTCTCTTCACCAAGCTGAAGAGCTCTAACCTATCCAGTCTCTCTTCATAGGGGAGCAGTTCCATACCCTTTATCATCTTTGTTGCCCTGTTCTGTACCTTCTCTATTTCGAGGATATCTTTTTAGGGAGGTTGTGGCATGCGGCACAAGAAGTCATGCAAGGGGCATGCACCTGGCAGACAATCACCATCTCAGCTGTTGTACAAGTTTGGATTCAAGCCAGGTCTGCCAGTGACTTTCTCTTGTAAAAATAAACTGTGGAGCAAACAGTTCTGATCAAACACCCCACCCCCCAAACAAAGAGGATGTAGTAGAACTAGAAAAGGACAACAAAGATGATCACAGGTATGGAACGGCTTTCATAATTGGAGATGCTCAAATAATTAGATTTTTCAGCTCAGGGAAGAGAGGACAATTGTAAGATGCGCACCCCGCAGGCAAGCCCGCCCGCGGGGGAGACCACCCCGACGGGAGCAGGAGACACCTGGGAGCACAATGTCTTCACCCCCATCGGGGCCGCAGGACCGGGAAGCTCCGGGGACTGCGTCAAGCACAGAGGCAGCATGCCGGCCGGCAGCCACGCCACCGGGACGCATTCAGGGAATTCCCCCGCCCGTCACGACGCTCAGAACGTCTGAGAGCATGCATGGGGCGGGGCCTACAGCTTAAATACCAGCGCTGCCAAGACAGTAGTGCTGGTGATTTCTGAGAGACTGGCCCCCTTGCTCGGTGTGTGTGTGCTTCTGAAGAGTGGATTACTTGGACCTTAGCTTAGCATGCGTGGACCTTCCTCCCCTACCAATCCAGACTGCTGCAAGTGTGAAAGACTGCTTTGAAAGTTAAGTGGGTGCTTCCTTGTCTTATTCCCCTTCCCTGGGTTCCTTCCTCCCTCCCCCCCGTGTGAGTGTCCTTTGCTCCCTCCCCTTCGGGGGTTCCCCTTCCTGTACCTTTGGCACAAGCCCTCACGTTGCTCCTTCCCCGCCCCAGTGCCTCGAATATCTGTGTACAGGATTCCCAGGGTGTACCTCGGCTTCCCAGCGTCCCCCAGCCCTATTATGATAGGGGTCTGTTCTCTTTGATTAGAGATGAAGACCCATACACTATCCTGACAGACATTCTATGTATAGGGCGCGTGCCCCCCCTCTTGGGACCAAGCCTTGGTCGCAGCTGTGTCGTTGCGAGTGTTGACCTAAATCCTCCTATCCCGGTCACAAATCACCAGCCCTTCGCTGGCCCCAGAGAGGGCTCACGCAAAATGGATGTGGCAGACGAGATTAAACAACTGGTATTAGCTGTGCAATCCCTGGCCATGGAGGTCAAGGACCTTAAGGCCAAGCAGGGAGAAATAGCCACGGCAGTGACTCAGATCCAAGGGGCTGCAGCCCCTGGACCAGCCCCTCCGGTAGTGGTAGCGGCACCTCCGGGCCTGATAGCCCCCCCTGATTTTGCTGCCCCACGAGAACCCAAGGCCCCACAGGTTGAAAAATTTTCAGGGGATCGAAGGACCTTTCAGGGCTTTTTGGCCCTATGCCGGCTTACCTTCACCCTACAACCCAATACCTATAATACAGATAAAATCAAGGTAGCCTTCATTATTGGGAATTTGGGCAGTACCGCCTTGGAGTGGGCCACAACCCTATTGAAAGGGAATAGCCCCTTGTTAGAGGCCTACAAGGACTTTATAAAAGAATTCACATTCCTATTCAACCACCCCCATCGTACGCAAGATGTGGAAACCTTAATTATGTCCCTCCGGCAGGTCAAGGGGAATATGTTGGATTATGTTACACGTTTCCAACAGCTAGCCTTAGAACTACAATGGCCTAATAACGTACTGAGAGTAATGTTCCGTAAAGGGCTATGCGACTAAATCAAGGACCAGCTCACCCTTGTGGCCCTACCCGAAACCTGGGAGGCTATCACGCACTTGGCCTTGCAAATTGAAGAAAGATTAAATGAGCGGAGGAAAGAACAGCGTCAGGACCTGAAACCCTTCCCCAGTAGGCCCTTTCCCCTTCCAGTGGCCGCTAAAACCTCAGAACCCGAACCGATGCAGTTGGGAGCTTCTCGGGGTCCGCTGACCAAGGAGGAACGCGAGCGACGCAGAACTTCGCGCTCGTGTTTCTATTGTGGAGAGCCGTCACATTTTAGAGGGGAATGCCCCGCCTTGCCACCGCAACGCCGGGACTTGGGAAACGCCCGGAGCCAAAACGGACAGGGACCGTCTCGGTTCTAAGCTGTTCCAAAAACCCCATTGCAATACCCCATCGCGATCTGCACTTTCAGATTCCCGTTACCCTCGCCCAAGCCCCCCATTGCTCCTTGGTTACCTGGGCTCTTATAGACTCCGGCGCGTCCGGTAATTTCATGGACATCAACTTCGCCCTGGTTAAGGGCTTCCCCTCTCACTCTAAGAAGGTTCCGGAGTCAATCAATTCAATTGATGGCTCTCCCTTAGTTTCTGGGCCCATAACTAAGGCTACCCCTCCACTTAAGTGTAGCATAGGGAATCACTCCGAGCTCCTAACTTTCGATCTCATATGCACTCCCCTCTTTCAGGTAGTCTTAGGGACCCCAGGACTCCGCACTCACGATCCCCACATTATCTGGTCTAGGAAAAGTATTCAATTCCCGGCTCCACAATGCCAACAAGAGTGCCTGCGGCCTGCGCCACCGAAGGTGGGGTGTGTTACCAAGATTACCCCTCCACTAGCCAAGACAGAAGAAGTGGAAGTCCTCCCGGAAGAATACCGAGACTACCAGGATGTATTTAGCAAGGTACGGGCGTTGGAACTTCCTCCTCACCGCCCGTATGATTGCCCTATTGACTTACTTCCAGGGAAAGAACCCCCCTTTGGTCGCATTTATGCCTTAGCCGAGCCCGAATTGCAAGCACTCTGACAATATTTGGAGGACAGTTTGAGCCAAGGGTTCATTTGTCATTCCAGTTCCCCTGCGGGAGCCCCAATTTTCTTTGTGGCAAAGAAGGACAGGGGTCTGCGACCCTGCGTGGATTATAGGGGGCTCAACAACATCACAGTCAAGAACCGCTACCCACTGCCCCTTATCCCCGAACTGCTAGACCGCCTCCAAGGAGCGCAAATCTTCACAAAGCTCAATTTACGAGGGGCATACAATCCCCAAAAGGTCGAAGCATTGCAGTGATGGCCCCCACTGAAAACAGTAAAACCCCTTTAAAGATTTTTGGGGAGTACTAACTACTATAGGCAGTATATCCCCAACTATGCCGAAATCACCACTCCCCTCACCCAGTTGCTAAAAAAGGACCACCCTTACCAATGGAGAACAGAACAGCAGTTTAGCTTTAAATTTTGAAGAAAGCCTTTATGACTGCCCCATTACTACAACATCCCAACTTTATGAAGCCATTTCATGTGGAAGCTGATGCATCAGGACAGGCCCTCGGGGCAGTGTTAATACAAGCCGCACCAGATACCCAAGTGTTATTACCGTGTGCCTACTATTCCCGGCAACTGACGCCGGCGGAATGGAATTATAACATCCTAGACCGTGAGCTCCTTGCCATCAAGGTGGCCTTTGAAGTGTGGCGCCACTATCTTGAAAGTGCTCGTCACACAGTTACGGTAATAACTGATCATAAAAACCTAACCTTTCTACAGACGGTGCACATCTCCAACGCTCACCATGCCTGGTGGGCCCTGTTTTTCGCTTCGACGTCCGCATCAAGTATCATCCCGGGCGCCTCCATGTCCTCGCTGATGCGCTGTCCCGATACCATGAAGAACGAGTAATCCCGCCAGTAACATGGGCCCGAATCCTGGACGAGAAAACTTTTGCCGCAACCTACCTATCCCTTGCGAACCTCCGGGAAGCTTCCGCCTGTGAACGCAGTGTAGATGAGAACCCTGGGGTTAGTATCCAAGATGGAATCCACACCCGACAAGGATGCATAGTAGTCCCCCCTTCCTGCCAAGTCCATATTCTGTAGGCGCATCATGAAGCCCTCAGCGCTGGGCATCCTGGAGTCGAACGGATCCGACAAATGATTCAACGAACCTTTTGGTGGCCAAACTTAAGCCAAGACGTGGAACAACACGTTGCCAGTTGCGCTACTTGCGCTCAAACGAAGGTCCCCCGCCATAAACCGGCGGGCTTGCTCCAACTATACTCAATACCACCAGGACCTTGGTATCGTGTCGGGTTAGATTTTATAGTGGAACTCCCTCTGTCCCATCAATATACGACGATATTGGTCGTAGTGGATCATTTTTCGAAGTTAAGCCACTTTATTGCATGCAAGGGCTTACCCACCGCTAAAAGGACTGCCTTGCTATTCCTTCGGCATGTTCTCAAACTGCATGGTTGCCCTAAAGAAATAGTAAGTGACCGAGGAACACAATTTACTTCCCGCTTCTGGCGGGCTCTTTTTCAGGCTCTCCAAGTAACCTTAAACCCCACGACTGCCTACCATTCTCAAGCCAATAGTCAAGTAGAGCAAGTGAACCAGAACTTAGAGCAATACCTTCGTTGTTACGTGAACTATCTACAGGATGACTAGTATCAGTGGCTCCCCTTGGTGGAATTTGCTTATAATAATGCCCCGAGCGCATCTCTTGGAACATCCCCTTTTTTTGTCATGTATGGATATCACCCGCAAATGGGGACAGTGGAGACTCCCGCACCAGTGGTACCCGCCGCAGGGGCTCTTGTACAGCAAATTCAGGAAGCCCAGACTATAGCCTGCCGTGTCCTCCAAGAGGCTCGACAGCATTATAAGACGCAAGCGGATAAACACCGACATGACACCCCCCCTCTCCGTCCTGGTGACTTAGTTTGGATAGACCGCCGGCACTACCCTTCCATGCGCCTTTCAGCCAAATTAGATGCCAAATTTATCGGACCTTATCCAATACTACGGCAGGTAAACGAAGTCACGTACATGGTTCAGTTCCCACCCCATGTACGTATACATCCCACTTTCCATGTGTCCCTTCTGAAAAGGACTATGCCTACCTGTCCCGTATTACCCCTTCCGCACCCGGGCCTGGTGGTCCAGACAGCCGCCGGCCCGGAATATGAGGTACGGGCCATCCTAGATTCCCGTGTCTTACGAGGTAGGCTCCATTATCTAGTTGACTGGGTCGGTTACGGCCCGGACGACCGTTCTTGGGAGCCTGCCTCTCAGGTTCATGCACCCCGGCTTCTGCGGGTTTTTCATTTGCGCCACCCATCCCTACCGAGTCCCTTCTTGGCCGCATGTTGGTGGCCTCGAGGGGGGGGGTATTGTAAGACGCGCACCCCGCGGACAAGCCCGCCCGTGGGGGAGACACCCCCCCCGACAGGAGCAGGAGACACCTGGGAGCACAATGTCTTCACCCCCATCGGGGCCGCAGGACCGGGAAGCTCCGGGGACTGCGTCAAGCACAGAGGCAGCATGCCGGCCGGCAGCCACGCCACCGGGACGCATTCAGGGAATTCCCCCGCCCGTCACGACGCTCAGAACGTCTGAGAGCATGCATGGGGCGGGGCCTACAGCTTAAATACCAGCGCTGCCAAGACAGTAGTGCTGGTGATTTCTGAGAGACTGGCCCCCTTGCTCGGTGTGTGTGTGCTTCTGAAGAGTGGATTACTTGGACCTTAGCTTAGCATGCGTGGACCTTCCTCCCCTACCAATCCAGACTGCTGCAAGTGTGAAAGACTGCTTTGAAAGTTAAGTGGGTGCTTCCTTGTCTGTTATTCCCCTTCCCTAGGTTCCTTCCTCCCCCCCTCCCCCATGTGAGTGTCCTTTGCTCCCTCCCCTTCGGGAGTTCCCCTTCCTGTCCCTTTGGCACAAGCCCTCACACGTTGCTCCTTCCCCGCCCCAGTGCCTCGAATATTTGTGTACAGGATTCCCAGGGTGTACCTCAGCTCCCCAGTGTCCCGCAGCCCTATGATAATAGGGGTCTGTTTTCTTTGATTAGAGATGAAGACCCATACACTATCCTGACGGGCATTCTACGTATAGGGCGCGTGCTCCCCCCTCTTGGGACTAAGCCTTGGTCGCTGCTGTGTCGTTGCGAGTGTTGCCCTAAATCCCCCTACCCCAGTCACAACAGTGATTGATAAGGACTTATAAAACTATTAATGGTGTGGAGCAAATAGATAGGGAGCCTTTATTTGCCCTCTTTCATAGTACTAGAACCACAGGACACCTGATTAAACAAACAAAGGGAAGTACTTTTTCCACACAATGCACGATTAACCAGTGAAACTCAATACCAGGGGATGTTGTAAAGACCAATAATAAAACTGGTTTCAAAAAAGGGGATTAAAAGAAGTTAATCAATGGCTATTAGCCAAGTTAGCTGGGGGATGAAACTTCTTGCAGGAGTTGGACCTGAAGGACTGGTTTTATACACTTCCTCTGCAGCATCCAGGGCTGGCCACTGCCAAGACAGAATTCTGGGCTAGATGGTCCATTGGTCTGACCCAGTACAGCAACTCCTTATGTTCTTCTATTTCCATAGCTTACTTACAAAAAGAGCCAGCCTGATAGCAGTGAGCTAGCTAGCCCCTTTTTGATGGAAGCCTTGGCCACATAGAGTCAGTGAAGTGTAGCGCATAAGGTGCTGGACTCCCACTTGGGAAATCAGCGTTCAGTTTCCATCTTAGCCATGAACTTGAGCATGTCATGATTTCTCAGTCTCAGTTCCTCATCTGTAGAATGGGAATACCATATGGACAGCAAATTAGATCAGGGTTGTAAGGAACTTGAAACAGGGAAAATAATAATGGAGAGTACTTCACGAGGTTATCTAGTCCATTCCCTGCCCTGGGGAAGTTAACAGAACCATTTAAACAACTGAATTGTAAACATTTCCAATGATGAGGAGCCCTTGTCCTTCCTGAACAACTTGTTCCATTGTCCAACCACATTTGTAGTCAAAAGGAGGTTCATTGGGAGAAGCCCACTGCTTCTTCTAACCTCAGTGGTTAAGATGAATGAACAAATGAGCCTTTCTGCTTCACAACAGCTTTTTAAAGGAAAAAAAATCAGCTAGTCTCTTTTGAAGAGACCTAGTTTGGGCTCATTCACCTTCTCCTGAAGGGGAAGCAGCAACATTCCTAATGGGAGAATGTTTTGTCAATGAGTCCGTAAGTCATTAGGTAACACTATCTGTAAAGATACTGAATGTTTGCCTGCACTGCTGGCTGTGTTCTGCAGTGTGCCTTCATCAGGGGTGGGGAACCTTTTCCCACCCAAGTGTCATTTTGAAAACTAGTACAAGCACCAAGGGCTACATAGAAATTGGGGTGCGGGGGAAAGAGGTGTTTAAGGAGTGTGCTCAGGCAGAGGAGGGTCCAGATCATGGATCTATGCCATAGATCCACCTCTTATCCATGTGCAACTTCATACCCGTATCTCTGTTCCCTTCCCTTGAGCTTGCTCTTTGCATCTGGCCGTGTGTGTTGGACACTGAACTGGCCACCATCATCCATTCTTTCATCACCTTGAGATTGGACTATTGCAGCATGCTCTACGTGGGGCTACCTTTGCTGACAGTCCAGAAACAGCAGCTGCTGCAGAACACGGCAGCCCATCTCCTTTCGTTCTCTCAAACTTTGTTCTTTGCATTAGCTGCCTATAGTTTTCTGTGCCCGATTCAAGGTGTTGGTTTTTGACCTATAAAGCCCTAAACAGCTTGGGCTCCGACTTATATCAGGTGGCGAGGATGAGGGGGGCATTCGCGGTGGGTGTACCAAACTCCCTCCTGACGGAGGTCCGCATGGCCCCAGATTTCCCCTCTTTCCGAAGGCAGTGTAAGTTCTGGCTGTTCCACCAGGCTTTCAACGAAGGAGACAGGTGAGGGTAGGGGGTTTGGGGGAGGTTTTTTGCTCCGCTTGTGGTTTTTTATTGATTGTTGTTTTTATCTTTTTGTGAATTTGTATTTTTATAATGTTTTTAAGTATGTTGTGAGCTGATGGGGTGGCCAAGAAATCTAAATAAATAAATAAAACAACAAATAAAGTAAGAATTGAATCCAAGGACCAAATCCACCAACTGGAAAGTTGACAAAAGCTACCCACAGTTCACATTTGGCCCCTGGGCCTGAGGTTCTCCACCCCTGGTCTACATCTACATGATTAGAGACTCAAGCTGCTTCTACATGAGCAGCAAGATACAGCACATTCAAGAAGGTGCTTCCTGAAAAGCCCCGCGGGGTGCGTTTAGGCGTACCGTGAGTAGTCGGCCACCACAGGAATCGCCACTCACACGCTCTTTTAGAAGGCACATTTTAGAAACCTGGGATTTCCAAAATGTACCTTCAAAAACACCACATGAGCCACGATTCCTATGGTAACCAACTACTTCCGGTGTGTCCGCACACAGCAGGGCTTTTCAGGAAGCATGTTGAAGAACGTGCTGCATCCAGCCACTCCTCTAAGAGTGGCCTAAAAGTCACTATTTGAAACTCTTGACAAATTTAATTGCGAGCACTTCACTGATGCTGACTGCTACCGAGCAACTGCTCCTGTAGAGATACTATCATCATCGGCTCAACTCCATAACAGTATCAGTGGTGAACGTTGTACTCCGTGGTTTTGCACATTTTGAACTGGGTCTGATGAAGCAGATACAAACTGCTATTCAGTTTTCCCTTTGTTTCCAGAAACAAGTAGCCAATTTTGGTTCAGTTACTCAGTCACTTCAGTATTTCAGCTACTTTGTTATGGTGCTGGAGCCAGTGTAGCTTTGTGGATACAGTAGAGGTGGGACTCCGGGGCAATTACCGGATATACCGGTTTTCCAGTTCTCAAAAGAACCGGATTCTCAGATTAAATCCGGTATCGGTTTTATTTCATTGATTTCAATGGGGCACTGTGTCCCCATTGAAATCAATGGAATACAATTCCTCCCCCCTCCCCTTCCCAGGCTGCGCGGGTGGAAGGGGGGACGCCCCCCACCCACCCTGCCCAGCCTGGATTTTTGTTAAAAAAAGAG